>OY744475.1:125747963-126347963 GCA_963556175.1 Tipula confusa
ATTTGAAAACATACAATAACACCATGAAAACTCAAATTAGTAACGTCAAACTTATCTCCACACATTTTTTTTAGCTTGATATTTATCTGTAGAATTGTGGAGATCACGTTACCTAGCTTTAGCGCTTGATATTCAAACTAAATTACTGATTATGATAATTAAAGGAGAACATAGTCTTCATAGTCTAAAGATGGCACTCGTTTGAACATGGCATCGGCATGACCAAATAACTTATAATACTATAAGGGAAATCGGTTGTACTTTTCATAGTAAACTTGCCCACTAGCCTAATTTCGTTAAAACAATTTCCTGGGTAAATCTAAAGATGTCACCCTAATCGTTTTATAGTCACAAATAAATTCAAAAATTTCATGAAAATGTTTTTGTTTCTTGTTTTTCTCCATGGTCTTTATTTTATCTTCTTCTTTTATTCAATTATGGAAATTAAGCGTCATTGTTGTTTAATTGCCGTAGTGTATAACAAGTTAATTGTGTTTTCTAATTTTAAATGATGTATTTTCGGGAAATAAATCGTGGCCCAAGTTATGTTACTGCCATTTGGGCAGTATATATATATATATATATATATATATATATATATATATATATATATATATATATATATACATTAAAAAAAATAAATAAATAAAAATACCGTTAAAGACTAGTGCTGCACTTTAAGGCTTTCCCCATGTTGGTGATTTTTTGATAGCCATTCCCTTTATGGTATTATAAGTTATTTGGGCACGACATAAAAATTGCGAAAATTATTTGTTAAAATATCACTTTAAATAATTTATGCAACACGAATGAAAATCAAATTATAAAAATGGTACAAGTATGTATACGTATTAAAGGTTGGTAGCTAAGAATTATGTTAGTTCAAATGGATCAATCTTCAATTTAGAATTATATAAAATATAGCTCCTTGTAAAATCTTGTATTGTTGGGTTCACATCGACAGAGAATGTTACTCAATTTTAAATTTTGTTTCTATTGTGCTTCGACACCAATCCATCGAATATACGAGCCATATGTTCACTTGATGGTACTTGCGAAATACATCAATTACCTTTTAACGAAACATGTTGAACTCATTTAAATTCTATTCATCGAAACCGATGTTTCATAGTGACTCATTTGTTTACGAAATCTATCAGCGATCTCACTGTCAATCAGTTTGGTCAATCCAATAAATTTTGTTTGTAATCCAATTAAAATAAAATATGTATTATAGTCAAACGCGAGTGTTTTGCTGTGAAAAAGTATTCAATTTTCTTCAAAGTTGTTGAAATGCTTTAATCATTTTCAATAATTGATGAACTTCACACATAATGCCAAAAAATGCTAAGTTTGAGTAACACAAATTGAATAATTTGAGGTGACTTCGATATTTCGCTAAAAATAATTCACTTTCATATGATGATATGGTTTAGAGATTTTAATTGGCGCTCGTCAGACAAATGTTTTTTTCTGAATCATTTCATTATGATGGGGTACCGATAATTACGAGAATTTTGGTATAAAAACTAGCGCTTTTTTAATTAGTGGATTAAGGGTTGAATCATAAGTTCGTGACTCTTGGCAAAAGATGGCGGTACTAATATTCAATTTGTAATTTGTTGCCACTAAAAGTGATAGTATTTAAATGGAAAAAACTTCATTTTGTGATAAATGAGGTAACCATACTAGAAATGATATAAAGAAAATACATACGAGTATATAATCGTATTTGATACGTTGCTATAAATAGATACGTTACTACCGTTTCAATTTGAATTAAAAGGAAAGTGCTAGTTTAAGCAAGAAAGGATCCGAAACTAGAGTACCGGCGTTGTTCCGAGAGGTTGACGCGTCTCCTGTTGAACGCTTTCCGCGAAAACCATACTGATGCTCTAGCTGGAAATTGATTAAGGATTCAACTACTTAGAAAACCACCGCTGCAAATTTTCGGGTGAGGCTTCCTACTACACAAACACTTTTTTTCAACTTTGCAAGCCAAGAACCAAAAGATCCGGTTGCTATGAGCAACGTTTAAGACTTGCCGCCACTCTTCTTTAACCTTCTGTTCATTATTCTTTTAAGCACGCGATACCGTTTGCGTTGCCAGGTTTCTACTCATCTTAAATTCAGTTAAATTTTCAGTTAACGGGGTTTAAAAAATTAAAAAAATTAAGGTTTAAGGTTTAAGGTTTAAGGTTTAAGGTTTAAGGTTTAAGGTTTAAGGTTTAAGGTTTAAGGTTTAAGGTTTAAGGTTTAAGGTTTAAGGTTTAAGGTTTAAGGTTTAAGGTTTAAGGTTTAAGGTTTAAGGTTTAAGGTTTAAGGTTTAAGGTTTAAGGTTTAAGGTTTAAGGTTTAAGGTTTAAGGTTTAAGGTTTAAGGTTTAAGGTTTAAGGTTTAAGGTTTAAGGTTTAAGGTTTAAGGTTTAAGGTTTAAGGTTTAAGGTTTAAGGTTTAAGGTTTAAGGTTTAAGGTTTAAGGTTTAAGGTTTAAGGTTTAAGGTTTAAGGTTTAAGGTTTAAGGTTTAAGGTTTAAGGTTTAAGGTTTAAGGTTTAAGGTTTAAGGTTTAAGGTTTAAGGTTTAAGGTTTAAGGTTTAAGGTTTAAGGTTTAAGGTTTAAGGTTTAAGGTTTAAGGTTTAAGGTTTAAGGTTTAAGGTTTAAGGTTTAAGGTTTAAGGTTTAAGGTTTAAGGTTTAAGATTTAAGGTTTAAGGTTTAAGGTTTAAGGTTTAAGGTTTAAGGTTTAAGGTTTAAGGTTTAAGGTTTAAGGTTTAAGGTTTAAGGTTTAAGGTTTAAGGTTTAAGGTTTAAGGTTTAAGGTTTAAGGTTTAAGGTTTAAGGTTTAAGGTTTAAGGTTTAAGGTTTAAGGTTTAAGGTTTAAGGTTTAAGGTTTAAGGTTTAAGGTTTAAGGTTTAAGGTTTAAGGTTTAAGGTTTAAGGTTTAAGGTTTAAGGTTTAAGGTTTAAGGTTTAAGGTTTAAGGTTTAAGGTTTAAGGTTTAAGGTTTAAGGTTTAAGGTTTAAGGTTTAAGGTTTAAGGTTTAAGGTTTAAGGTTTAAGGTTTAAGGTTTAAGGTTTAAGGTTTAAGGTTTAAGGTTTAAGGTTTAAGGTTTAAGGTTTAAGGTTTAAGGTTTAAGGTTTAAGGTTTAAGGTTTAAGGTTTAAGGTTTAAGGTTTAAGGTTTAAGGTTTAAGGTTTAAGGTTTAAGGTTTAAGGTTTAAGGTTTAAGGTTTAAGGTTTAAGGTTTAAGGTTTAAGGTTTAAGGTTTAAGGTTTAAGGTTTAAGGTTTAAGGTTTAAGGTTTAAGGTTTAAGGTTTAAGGTTTAAGGTTTAAGGTTTAAGGTTTAAGGTTTAAGGTTTAAAGTTTAAGGTTTATGGTTTAAGGTTTATGGTTTAAGGTTTAAGGTTTAAGGTTTAAGGTTTAAGGTTTAAGGTTTAAGGTTTAAGGTTTAAGGTTTAAGGTTTAAGGTTTAAGGTTTAAGGTTTAAGGTTTAAGGTTTAAGGTTTAAGGTTTAAGGTTTAAGGTTTAAGGTTTAAGGTTTAAGGTTTAAGGTTTAAGGTTTAAGGTTTAAGGTTTAAGGTTTAAGGTTTAAGGTTTAAGGTTTAAGGTTTAAGGTTTAAGGTTTAAGGTTTAAGGTTTAAGGTTTAAGGTTTAAGGTTTAAGGTTTAAGGTTTAAGGTTTAAGGTTTAAGGTTTAAGGTTTAAGGTTTAAGTTTTAAGGTTTAAGGTTTAAGGTTTAAGGTTTAAGGTTTAAGGTTTAAGGTTTAAGGTTTAAGGTTTAAGGTTTAAGGTTTAAGGTTTAAGGTTTAAGGTTTAAGGTTTAAGGTTTAAGGTTTAAGGTTTAAGGTTTAAGGTTTAAGGTTTTAGGTTTAAGGTTTAAGGTTTAAGGTTTAAGGTTTAAGGTTTGAGGTTTAAGGTTTAAGGTTTAAGGTTTAAGGTTTAAGATTTAAGGTTTATGGTTTAAGGTTTAAGGTTTAAGGTTTAAGGTTTAAGGTTTAAGGTTTAAGGTTTAAGGTCTAAGGTTTAAGGTTTAAGGTTTAAGGTTTAAGGTTTAAGGTTTAAGGTTTAAGGTTTAAGGTTTAAGGTTTAAGGTTTAAGGTTTAAGGTTTAAGGTTTAAGGTTTAAGGTTTAAGGTTTAAGGTTTAAGGTTTAAGGTTTAAGGTTTAGGGTTTAAGGTTTAAGGTTTAAAGTTTAAGGAATTAATTTAAGTTAGAAATTTACTAATAAAACTCGGCAGAGGTGAAACGCAGATACAAAGATACAGCACGTCAAGTAAAGAAGATTCCAAAAAATAGGCAGAGAGCATTTCAAAGCTGCTGAGAAGAAGGCTGCAATAACAAAAACAATATATTTAAAAAGGGTTTCGAAGAACACATTTTTGGCTATCAATTGGCAGGGATAACGAAACTAACAACACCCATCGACCAAAGAAAAGGATTGTAAAATGTGTCACAGGGAACCTAAAGAACAATAAATTAACTGCAAGAGCACTAGCACCAATGGACAGAATGCTTGATAATTTAGATCTTCAAGAAAGGCGACCCAAGCAAATACAATAACTGTGGTGAATGCTATAGCATTAGCGATAATTATTTTTTTACAGAATCTCAACTGCAACCAATGCAAAATTAAGAAACGAGCAAGTTAAAAAATTAAGAAACGGCAAGTGAATACACCTGCTCTTGGTTGTTTCAAAATAGGCCAGCGACGCTTTGTGAATGGGACATCCCAAAGAAATTAATTGAAATTTTACAAGAAATGTGTCAGGATGCTGGAAGCCGATTTTAATACAAAGATAAATAAATCTAGCTGACGAAGTTGGTCGCAAGATAAACATCAATAAAAACCGGAACGATGAGACTTAATATGAATATAAACACACCGATGTCCAGCAACCAACAACAAACTGAAGATTTATTCTTAGTTGATGTGCATCGGTTGATTGTTGAAATACTTATGTCCTGTCCTGCAAGGCCATGCTACAAATGTTTAACTTGCTTGTAAAATCAATACTACTTTATGAGTTTAAGACATTGAAACTTACAAAAAAATCATACATAAACTGCAGGCTCTCGTAAATAAGAACCTTAGACGAATATTGAAGTGCTTATTGCCACCAATATTTAAAGCAATGAGCCATTGATACCGCAATAACGAAATGGAATCAGTGTTGTTAATGATATCTTTAAGCTTTGAGATCATGGGAAGCCTGCGTATTGGACAATAAAAAACCTGCAACTTCCTTATGTGGAATATGGGCAATGCAACCATGCAAGATCATACAATCGCTTTAAAGATGGATATTGTTAGTTTTATGCATTTAGCTGGTATAGTTTTCTTAACATTTTTCCAGAATTTAGATCATATCCTGGTGACTAATCAAAAAAGGTGACTCTCACTTTTCATGCTTACATTTAATAAAAAGGAGAAAATTCAAAATGTCTTCAACATAAAGCTTATTCTAAAAAAACAAGGAGTTAATACCTCAATTAAAAAAAGGCTCAGCTTTTCACCACAAGCAGAAGTCTTGCAAACAGGGGAAGTATTGAAACAACCCTGTCAAATGTAAAAAATGTAAAGGAATGCCCTTTACTGCAAACTATATAGAATGCGACAGTGATTTCTCTTTTTGTCAAGCAACATTGGGATTAAAAAGAACCAAACTGCATAAGCCATCTATTAGAAATTACAAAAGTGACCTTAATATGAGCCAAAAATGACTAGCGAAAAGCTATTTTAATTGCGGCTCACCAAGAAGAAGCCTTTTAACCATTACCTAGACAAATTGCTGATAAGAACAGAACAACTTAAAGCTAAATTGATGATCATAATATGCAACCTGTAATATGAATTAATAGATAAGACCAAGTCTAATTTAAGAGCGCAAAAGGCTCCAGCATATGATTTAATTACTGGTCAAATTGTAAAAACCATTCCTGAAAGGGACTCCGAAAAAAGTTCAAATAATCAACGCAGCCCTTAGACTAAAAGATGTCCCACGTCATTGAAAAGTTGTAGAAGTAATTATGATGCCCAAACTAGACCAAAGAACAAACGATAAAAAACCGCATAGGCCAATTTCACTAGTTCCTTTAATTTTAAATTATTTGAAAAATTACTGTTCAAGAGGCGATATAATACTCTGATGCCCGGTTTCACAAAAAATACAAGTTAACCATCGGTTAACTAACGCTTAGTTAACTTTCGTATGTATTTTTGATTATTTCGTAACAAAAAATTCAATGCAACCTGATTAAACTGATTTTTTTACATGCACATATTTAACCGTAGTTTAAATATTTAAGTACTTTTCATACCGACGACTTCGACTTTGGACTTCGTAATTGAAATTTTTTTAAAAAGCATTTAAACTATAAAACTTAGATTGATTCGATTAACAATGTCAAGTTTTATTGAAATAAATCAAAATAGTTATAAAATTAATTAGTTTTATGTGATAAATCTAAGAAAATAAAAATACAGTGCAATGAAGTTAGTTGCAAAGCAAGTGCAATACGTTCCACATCTCGACTTTGCCAATTGAAAGTTGTACAAAGCAACTTCAATCATTTTGAAATTCAATCAAAAATCAATCATTTAGCCGACCGATTTTGTTCAGTTAACAAAATAGTTATAGTTCACGATCTATGTCATAGAAATAAATTATTTTGATCAGGTTGCCTTGAAGTTTTTGTCATTAATAATCTAAATTACATACGAAAGTTAACTAAGCGTTAGTTAACCGGCTGTTAACTTGAATTTTTGTGAAACCGGGCATTAGTCTTATTAAAGAAACTATTAGCAGGCATACCTCAAGGTATACCCATATTGGGCTTGTGCATTAGAGAATTACCTAATACAAAAGACACAATTTTAGCAATATTTGCAGAAGTTACAGGTATCCTAGTAAACTGGAGAAAATATGTTATAAGCAACAACCAAACTTTAAAAAGAAATAAACGCAGTGATGTATTGGGCAAAGAAATCGCACATTAGCCTAAACGAACAAAAATTGGTTCACGTGAACTTTACAAACCAGAAATTTAACTAGACTCCAGTCGAATACAGGTAAATATCTCGGCATGACTTTCGATTGCAAGCTTATACGACACATGCACTTTAAGAAGAAAACAAATTACGATTTATAACAAACTGCTATTGTATTGGCCAATTTGTAAAACCCTTATGAATTTATGGAATTCAAATTTGGGGTTGTAACAAGAAGACAAATCTTCAAATGATTTACAATGTCAACGAACTTTCGTACATTAGAAACGATAACCTACATAAGGACTTACACGTGGAAAATGTTAACAAAGATACACAAAATCATGCAAAAAACACCAAAAATGAAATTTATTATGTACCAAAGTAAATCTGGTTCATAATAAAACTGGTTGCCGAACACTGATTTGTATTATATTTTTCTATATATAGGTACTGTCACGATAGTAAATATTCGTGATAAATAATCATGAAAAATATAACAAACTAAACATTTGTTTTGAAACTCTCATTTATTTCTCCTCATCGATGATGTGGTCTTAAAATATTCTTAGTAACACATTAAAACAAAATCTTCGATTTGCACTTGTATGTATGGGTACTATGTTACGTACTATTTGTATAGTTGGTTGTAGTTTGCTTTTAACATTCAAGCGAGTACGACATATATATTTAAATCGTTGAGCTCGTTAAGATTAAAAATGTAAAATATAAGAAACAAAAAACAAAAATCTTAAAGAAGAGCAAAAACGAATAAATGCCATGCATACACAGATCATACGCATCACTGTTGTGACGCAAAGTTCGTTGATTTTATATCTGGTAATCTCGAACGCATACACACATATAAACAAAGTTACATGAACAAACTGAATGGAAACAAATTCCATTTGTATTTGTGGTATAGAGCGCACGGTGTACACAGAGTTAAAAATTTTCTTTCGGTTCTTTCGTCGCTAAAAGAATGTTAGAATTTTAGTTTTGTTGATTAAATTGTACAAACTGGTTGTGTCTCCTATAAAAACGTTTAATAGAAGAAAATTATTCAGTTTTTCGTAAAAAAAAAAAAAATTAAAAACAAGTAAATCACCGGTATTTTGTGAAAATTAATTTTCTTGTGAAAATTAATTTATTTCTTTATTGTGATGTTTTTATTGTGAAGTGAAGAATTTCATTTGCTCTCGATATTGTGTAATGTTGATATGAGATTATAATCAAACAAATAATTTTTATAAAACAAAATTTCGAAATTGTTGATTTTCATTTGACGTCACAGTTATGTGTGTGGAAATGGCGTCAAATTTATTGCATTAACATATGTTTCGTTGATAAAATAAAAATTTTCTTTAAGTGACATTAAAATTCAACATTTGTACGAATTAGTGTGTGGCTTACTATCTATCACATACAATTTTTTCCATCTTTTCCTTTTTTCATTCGAATTTATCGCGTTTATTTTCGCCCCCTAATGACGTAATTCAAATAATAATCGTTTTGAAGTAAAACAGAAAAATGTTGATAGTAATTTTATGTTTTACGGTTTTGCACAAACAAAAAAAAAAAAAAAATAAATTAGATGAAAAATGTTTTCCTTTTCCTTTTGTGGTTTTTCACTAGAAAAAAATAAATAAAATTGGAAATTTTTTTTTATTTCTTAATTAATTTTTCTTTTTTATAGTATTAAGAAATGAATGTATGTTGTTTCTGAATAAGATTCGATAAAACAACAACAAAAAAATAAAGAAAATCGTGTAAATGAAAATTTTTCTGGGGTGGAGTTTTATTAGATTTTAAAATTCATTTTCAAAATATTGAATATCTTATATATATACAGACATATCTCGGTAGTTATTTGCACAGTACATGTTTACGTCAATAAAATCGAATGCGATATACTCGACTGGCCGCTAGGTTTTCTATAATATTGACATAACATTTGAAAATCTATTCGAACAAGTGTATATTGTTGTCTGGATCTATTGTTACAGTTTTTCCAAAATCATTAAACATTTAAAAATTTATTTTTGTTAACCATATGAAATGGAAAATTTAAAATATTTTAATTATTATTTCTGTTATATTTAATTAGTTGGAAAATTAAATGATGTTCGTTTTAAAGTGAAAATGTAAATATTTCACATGTATTACGATTCGACACCACCCACATCGTATCTAGAAAAGAATATCTACTTTATGTGGAGATATATAGATTTCACCAGTTGGCTAATTTTTTTTATAACTAATTGGACTTTAATAACTGATATTCTCTTTTTGTTGGATATGTTCCGAATGATTGTATTATTTGCACGTGAGTCTTCTTGGTAAATCCATAAAGGTAAATACTATAGGTTCATGTTTGCCTGCGTATAATATTAGTTTATTATCTAATGTTAACTTGGAGTTCATGTATTTGATGTTAAGCTCTTTTTGGTCTTTAAGACCAATGTTTTGGTCAATGTTTAGATCATCTTTTTCATCCTTTTTATTGGGTAACTGTAATAGTTAGCTGTATTTGGGAAATCTGAAAATCTCTTGTAAATTGGTTCTCAAAATTGCCATCAGGATACTATTTTGTGGGACTTCTATTAACATTTCGTATAAGAAGAACATCGTAGGATTTTAGAATCCGATAAAACTGCTTAGATAGATCAAAGGCTTATGCTACATTCAAGAAGGTACTTAAATATAATTAGTTGCTTTCCAGCTCATCTACAGTTATGTCTTTGATTCTTTGGACTAGGTAGTTATATATGTAGTTAAATGTTTTTCTCTGTAACTAGATTGGTGGGAAGGAGTAAGATCCCTTTGTTGGTTGATTGATTTAAGTCATTTTTCGAATTTTGAAATTAGCGGAAGCAAAAAAACCTAAGCTATTGTTGATCTAAATTTTTAACTCTTGTAAAGATATACATGCGTTTTGACTGTCGATTTTGTTGATTAGGTAGTGTTATGTTCCCGTTTACAGTTTTTCTTGGGAGAGGATGAAATGTGTCTCAAAGATATGATGCAAACAAATCAGTCTATTGTTTAGCGGTTCTAGCCCAGGATCCATCAACAAATTGTATTGCAGGAACACTTGTGATTTATTTTTTTAGACTTTTTGTAGCGTTTTAGATGGAATAGTCAATGTCCTTCTAATTAGTAAGGCCAGTAGGAAAGTTATGAATCGACTTCATTCTTAATATCCTTGATTTGGGATTTCTGAAGATTATGCATTTGAGGATTCGAATTAGAAGTTTGATTTGAAGTATATATTATTTAGATGTGGAGATGAGCATAAAACTGTCGCGACATAGCTATTCTTTGCACGACTGATAAGTTACTGTCTGACATAATATGGGAGACATCCATCTAGTGGATAAAATTATAGGTGACTACCAAAGAGAATTTCGTCCGAATCGGATCGTCACTGATAAGGTTTTCCACTAAAGATGACTCTTTCTAAATATTATGAAAATCACTGTATTGCAGTATAGCGCAAAAAATTGACCTTGGGGTCCGGCAAGCGTATAAACTGTCCTCGATTCTCTTAAATTTCCTGTTTGTCTTTCAGAAAAGTGAAACACCTCAGGACAACATCTTACATCATCAGTCCTGCCAGGTTATGGCATGTCAGATGATAGTTGTATGTGATTGGACAGAATGACAACGATTTAAAAGAACTTTCAGAAGCATTTGAATGTTTATCGGCTTTCTATTTAATTTACACAATTACACATATGAACGAGTGACGAGTTTTCGAGACCGATGCTCGTCATGCCGCAGACAATCGTGCTTTGTATGTTTTAGTTTCAACGTTAAAGTCAAAATATCTTGCAAATGCCGACAAACTAGGATCCTGATGGATGAGTATGAGAGTTGGATGATGACATTTGAGAGAAGAGTCATGCGCATGATTAATGACCCCAAACTAAATGTTTATGGTGTCATTCATAGTGTCGTTAATTACAATATCTCCTTGGGGTAGAGAACGATGTGGCTTTTTTTGGTTATCTAGAAGAATTCAAAACCCAAATTCAAGCTCGAAATCGGTGAAGCCAATTGTGTGGGACAGCAGTTTCTCTAACTTCCAAATAGTAGTTGTTGGAGTTTTCACTTTAGGAAAATAATTTGGCAGTGTGTTTCCATGCAAATCTGATGAATTCATAAGTTTCTCGTTTACAAAACCTTTCCGATGTATCTACCTCATTGCTAGTCTGAGGATGTTTTACAGATTTATTAGATTTGAAAGCCATTTTAAAATTTTCATTTTGTTTTTTAGCTTCACAACTTCGTAGTTTAGCTGTGTCTTCATTTTGCTTAATTCTCTTCATAGTTCAGCATTTTCGCTATATCTTGTTTAAAAATATTTGAAGATGATTGTATAGTCTTGTAACTTAGGTTTCTTGAAAATGGATTAACATTAAGGAATAGTTAACCCAACTCAGAATCCTTTGGTTTGACTTCTGAAGAAGATGAATTTGTCATATTCATTGTTCTAATTCTTAAATAATAATACATCAACTAAGCGGATCCGGTCACACATGAGAATTTCATTTTTTCAGAGGTCCGATATTCTTTTGTGTCGTGGTCACCAGAGCCTCGTTAGCTAAAGCAGAGAGCACA
The DNA here is from genome assembly GCA_963556175.1 of Tipula confusa. Lineage (NCBI taxonomy): Eukaryota > Metazoa > Arthropoda > Insecta > Diptera > Tipulidae > Tipula > Tipula confusa. The sequence goes on from OY744475.1 coordinate 125,759,564, forward strand.
ACGGGTAAGTGGGGTCAGCAAATGAATTAGTATTTGACTAATTGCCTAGAGAAAAATAAATGTTGTTAGCCCAATATGATCCTTGAAACGTCGCTTATATACTTTAAGAGTTTATGTAAATTTAAGCACTAGTGTCAGAATTATAATGTAGACATTTTTGAATTGGATTTCGTATTGATCAGCATTGCGCTGAACTCACTTCTCTCTTTGATTTTCTTGGGTCTTTGACAATAGAAGGGCATTTCAAACCAGGTAATGCTTTACAAGCTGCCTCCATCTCTTCATCTAGTCATAGATTAACATAGTTCATTTTATGTTTACTGCTTCGAGTTTCCTTAGTTCTTTGAAACTACTGTTGTCTTTGTAGTGGTTGTGTCTTGCGGAGATGGATACTTCATTTTATCAATAAAGACAAGAGTTTATTTTCATTTATAGGGTTGACGTGGTCAGTCCAATTTTGTCAAACTCTTCATTCAATCTTTTATTAGTGCCGCACTATAGTTGATTTATGTTAAATTTTTTAGAATTTGGTTTTCTGAATGCTTATTTGTGCTTCGTTCTGCTAGAGATTTTGGTGTTTAAATATTTTCAAGTATGTTTGTGTTACTCGTTTTACCGGTGTTGGTCGATGAGTCAGAATTCATCAATTTCATGTTTTCTTTGAAGACCAGATGAGTATTTGTAAGCTTTTATAAGAAATATCCTTTTTTTTTTGTTTCTGAACTCTGCAATCTGTTCTGTAGCCGAAGCTCTCCCAACTCTTTCTCGGTTATTTTTGAACGTCCTACCTTACGCCGTCACCAGCCAAATCGAGGACGTACGAATACAGGTTTCGATTTTAAATCCATCTGCACATTGCATTGCTCCAGCCAGCCTAAACTGACATGGACGATGGTTCAGCCCATGGATTCTGCACCCCAACAGGGGGTCATAGTTGTGTTCATCGTCATCACCGATCGTAATCAGGTGATGAAAAATCCCTTTAGTAACCCTCCCCCGTTGAGATTCAACCCCGGTACCTCCCGTCCCAAATACCGCAGCTTTAACCACTGCGCCAATTGGTCCATTTTCCTTCTTATGTCACTGAAATGTCACAATTATTTTGTGATTATCACAATTATATCATTGAAAAAATGGAAAAGTATGGAATCTTTGAAAGATTTAACTTATCTTATTTATCTTATCTTATTCTTAATTCTGTAGATCGATAGCATTAAAAAAATCAACGGAAATACAAGCTGTATTATTACCGGCAAGATATAAAGCATTGATCCTTTTGCAAGACTCAGTTTTGACAATTTTTTTTACAATTTGCTATATCGAACGATTTTGCTGGTCAGCGGCGAAAATTGAACTCAGAACCGCGGCGTCCTAAACAAATACTTTTTTTTTTATTTTTTACATTAGCTCCAACTAAAGAGCATAGGACGTATATCTAGACTGGACCATATCACTTTTTTTGGAGCTATTGCCTTTCACTCTTACTCTTTATCTAGCTGTTTCGCTTCAGTTAGCATAGTTCTTTTCCATGTCATCGATGGTCTTCCGATTTGCTTCTTTCCTTGCGGGTTGCAATCTAATAACATCCTGGTAATATCACTTGATGGCTTTCGAAGTGTGTGACCTTTTTATCGCCATTTTGATTTCCTAATTTATTTTTCTAAATCGATTTACCTTGTTTGCAGGAGGAGCTCTACGTTCGTGATTTTGTTTGGCCTGAGGCATTGATATTGATAGCTTTGTATTTCTTAACAGTCCAGATGTGTTCTAGACCTTGTTTTGTTACAGTTTCCATGTTGAGGTGCTTCATTTTATTCAGTATCTATGTGGTTATCTTCGAAGAATTCTTTCCACTGGTTTCTTGAAGTTAGAGTTCTACCTGCTGCATCGCTAATTTGTGGTATATTGGTTAACTATTTGGCAATCCTTATGCAGCATTGATGTAGTGTGCCCATCTTTCCGTTTGTTTCGTCTACTTCTGCTTTTTTTTAAATGTCTCCAGTATATTTCTTGCGTTCACTCCGGCCCATTTTCTTTATCTGACGAGTGTATCATTCTAATTTCTGTGTTTTAATGACACAATTATTTGCCGTTCTACAATTATCTTCCAGTTATATCATCTCTTATATGGGTTTCAACCTTTCTCAACCTTTGTATGTTACATTTCTTTTTGTTGTTCCTTGCGTATTTTACAGTGGCGAGTTTTACTTTAAATGTTGCATTACTAGTTAGTGGTTTTCTTGTCGACGCTAATGCTTCTTTACCCATGATTGACGTCATGCCTTTGCTATCGGTTGCAATTTTTTCGTTGAAAGCTTCCTGGACAATTTTGATGCTCATAGAACTTATCTTTTATTATATCATCAGCATGTTCTGTAGAACACTGGAATCCTGCTGCCTCCTGGTTTCCATTCGAGTACTGCTTTCTTATTTTTAGCTGTTATTATTATTTTTACATAGGTAGACTGCATTAGGTAGTTTAACTGTACTCGTAGTTTTTCAATCTTCCCCCACCGTTTTTCAATCTTACTTCGCTAAGGCCTAATATTTCAATTTCCTTTTTTACTTGTGCTAACCTTAATGTTTCTGTTAGAGTTCTGATGTTCTAGTTTCCATATCGTATCCGTAAACTTTAGCCAATTGTCGATATTTGTGTTTGCGGATTGATATTTTTATTATTCTAGTATTCGTTTTAAATTTTTTTATATCATCCAGTACAATTTGGAGAATATTAGTTTTATTTGAGTTATGATTTTATCAATCATTGTTGCGGTAGATCAGCTGTATAAAGTAAGAGTTTTAACTTTTAATGCAAGCTTGCGTTATATCTAAGAAAACTGCAGAATAGAATTAGTGGTGTTTACAACTCTTTGAACTTGCTTGGTACCGATCTGGAGTCAAACCTGAAGATGAATTGAAATATTGGTTTGAAGATTTTTTTATAATATTTTCACAATAAAATTGATGGAAGTAAACTGATCCATTATAAAGCGACTTGAGTTTTTTCCGTATAGGCTTCATAATCATTTCAGTTAGAGCTAATTTCTAATTCAGAAATTTATACAGTTTAAATACTGATATTTTATTTCTAATGGTTTTGAGGTGCTATTCATTCTGTTTTCCTATAACTGGTGGACTCGATGCCGTTTTTTTAACTTTAATATGTTACTATCCATATACTGTAAAAAATCGAGATTAATTTTAAAATATTTTTTTAAACCAAAATAGTTTTATAGAATAATAAAACAATTCAATACTAATTCTTAAACTTCAAAAAGTTTAAAACTTATTTAAAATTACAAACCATTAATATTAAACATAAAAAGTAATGATCTAAAATAAAACTCGAAATAAATCCTTTAAATGTTGGCAACTAATAAAGAAAACTCAGTTTGATTTTAAGTACAAAAAAATAATATAGTTGGACATATTAAGTTTAAACATAAAAGGTTTAAAAAATCCAAAATTTTCTTTTAAATATTAAAATTTAAAACATAAAAGTTTTAAAATTGCCCAAAATGGTTCTCAACTAAAAAAAACGTAAAAGTTTTTTTCCATATTAAAAAATTGAACGCATCGAAGGTGTAATAAATGAATTTTTTTCCATCTTATAATTCACTAGAACAACGTGATCATACAAAGTATAAAAACCTAATATGAAGCAAAATCGTTTTGATAGGTAGATAATAAGGCTTAGGATAAGAATCTTAGTTAAGGAAATTTATGTAAATATACTAAATAAAAATTTTTAATTTATACAAAAACATAGACTTTTTTGTAGTTTGGTTTCTGCAGCCTGATGAGAGACCGATTTTTTTAATTTGTATATCAAATACAACTATACAAATCACATATTCTCTTGAGCCAAAACCAACACTATTGTATATTATACAAGCCATGAAGCTTGGCTAAGTAAAACATATTATGACTACTATTTGATGTATGTGTTAGTGAATTTGACTACAGTAAAAATCGAAACAAAAAATTATATTTCGCACTGTCCATACTCTTCTAAATTCAAAGTACATAAAATTTCTACAAAAAAAACGAAACAAAAATTATATTTTGCACTGTCCATTCTGCTCTAAATTCATAGTATATAGTATAGTATATAATGAAGTAAATAATAATAACAATACTTCTCTCTCTCGTTAAATAATAAATTTGTTTTTTGCTTTGTCATAAAGAGTGCAACTTACTGTTGTTCCATCATTCGTATTCATTTTTTATTTACATCAAAGCATATAATAAAAGTATATACAAATTATACTACGTTACAACACTAATACTTAGGTATAGTAGTCACTTTTTGGCATAAGTATCGCAACTTCATGGCTTGTATATACATTTGTGTTGGTTTTGCTTGAGCTCGAAACCGAACTACAATGAAACGAGACAAATTTCGTCTCTTTTTGAAATGATAGATTAAACAATAACTTGAAAATTACTGACTCGAATTCTCGAACTTGTTTAGTCTTGCATTTTGAAGAGAAACGGTAAAAGGAGCAAATATTTACGGTTGCTAAACTTGTAGTTCTTAAAATTACTGATTTTGTAATAAATTAGATAAAAATAAAACTTAAGATTTTATTTTAAATTAAAAAAAAAATTTTAAATTTTTTATCAGATTACAAACTAACGAGTTTCTATTTTAAACCTATTAGATTTTAAACACCAATGTTTTCTTTTTGAACCAACAGATACTATTTTATAGACATTTTTGGTTTAAATTTAAAATGTTTATAATTCATAGTAAAACTTTTTGAGCATATTATATTGAGAGTTTTTAAACTTCTGAGTTTGTTCATCTATTTTAAGTTTTAAAATTAGTCTCGATTTTTTACCGTGTAATAAAAAATCGGTTTTCCCTGTTAACGAAAGTTTTAAATTCAGTGGGCAGTTAAATAACTATACCACTGTATAGAAATTATGTCCTGACATTTAGGACTTCAAAATAATAAAAATTATCTTGTCTAAGTCCCGAAAAAACATACAAATATTTGAACTTAAATGAAGGGATTCATTTTTGAAGGGTTTTTGATATCAGTTTTAAAATGTGTACAATTTAAACAATACGAAAGAGTAAGGTTCATATTCTTTAGAGATCGTTTGTGCCTATGATTTGATAGAAATCACTGGGTAATGTAGTTAGATTAAGTACTGTCATTATTTTTTATTGTGAATATGCAACAGTTATTTCGAAAACGTTTAACTGATAAATTATATGTTAAACGTTATAATATTGGCAATGTTTGTCTTCATAGAATAAAATTAGTATACCAACGAAAAATCAGTTATTTGCTTTCAAATTTTTAAGAGTTTGTTTTAGTTCTTTTTATACATGTTTATAAGAGATTGTACGCTCTATCCAAATAATTTAAAACGGTATGTCCAGTCCTACCATCATCCAATTAAGTTGTTATATTTCCGGACGAAGTGACTGCAATATTACACAGTAGTAAGTGTTCCTCATGGAAACATAATATTTTTCCCACACTTGATCTGATGTTGATGGAGGTAGTTTCCTGAGTTTGTTTAAACAGATGTTAATGAAAGGGTTGTCACAACAGATGCCATTTTGCCCCTATTATTATTGTCAAAAGATTATAATGTATAGTGATCTTGAAGTGATTTGCTAAACATTTTTCGTGCCAAAAAAAACTAACGGGTCTATTAAATTAAGAAATACTACTGTGGAATCAAAACTGATGGAGTCAATATTGTTAATTCGGTACGAGTCGGCATTGACCTAGAAAAATGGTTAATCTTGTTGATTTTTTGTAACGAGAACCACATGTTACACGTACATATATTAATAGTTTTCGTATCCAAATCTTAATTTTAATGTAAATAACTTAATTCTAATTTTGTTTTTTGTTTCTTAATTTAATTTTATATTTATTCACTTCGAATTAATTAGTTTCATATATAATTGATAAGTATTGATATAGTTTATGTTTTGTTGTATTTATAGTTTACTTGTGTGCTATAGTGTATAAGATCCGAACAAATTTTAATTACTCTTAGTATAAAATTTACATGTTATTGCGTAAATTGCGTGGGTGAAACTAATTTATTTTTCCTTCCTTATGTTCGTACTCTTTCCAAACGCAAGATGGTACGTGTTGTTGGTAAAATCGTATAGTTCGCAACTATATAATTTTTCGATAGTTTTTTGTTTGTGTTAACGTTTACAGTGTTTCATGTTACGACATATTCGTGCAAACTTGAGTAATTTAAAGATTTCGTTTTTTAGTAGAAAATTAGTTTTTTATTTTTTGTAATCGTAATCATTAATTTTCCAGTCCCTAGCCTGGATTACGGTTGTTTATTTTGTTATTGTTTACCGCAAAAATGATTTAAATACATAGAACCAAGAAAAACAAAACGAATATTGTAACAGAAAAAGGAAAAGTGTGGAAATTTTTATTACTTTTATTAATATAAGTTGAATTTTATACTAAAAATTTAAATGGAATCGTTTTACTAAAGTGAATGACCTTAAAACTATAGTGTTTAGTGTATAGTACAAAAAAATAAAAAAATGGTACGACTAACAAAAAAAGAGTTACAGGACAAACGAGAACTTTTGTCAAGTATCAATCAGATGAACGAAGGAGATACTAATGAAATTGCTGATAATGGTAAGTTTTTGTGAAAGTTACATTGCTTCAGTCAAATTTTTAGTCAACGTAAGGCTGATCTTGAAACCAATTTTGTTAAAAACAAAAAACAAAAATTCCAACAATTTTACGTTTTTATTTGTATGGGTTACCAAAACATAGAATAGTTTTTGGGTTTGGATCTCGGGTTTTGTCTTTTTATTTTTACAAGAAGAAATTATTTTCGGTTCGCCTTGCATAATTTTTCAAACTAGTGTCTAGATTTTTTTCAAGATAAAAAAATTCGTTGGGCATAAATCAGCTTTAACGCAACAGTAAGATTTCCTAGAAATCGGCTAGAAGCATTTTTTATTCCTCTTTACAGCACGTTTTAAGAACATTATCTTTTGAAACTGGGGATGTGTGTGTATTTTTTTAGGTGGAGGTGGGTATATTGAAAAGCTCTTTTAATAGACCATCTTAATCTAGCCAGAGTGTAGGATTCTTATCGTACAAACCCTAAACCCAATTTCCCTTTGCCATATAGCCTCATAAAAGTACCGATTAGAATCACTTCACGTGGTCGGTTTATTTCAAACTGTCCTAATCTTTAAATATAAGAATTCTTGCCTAATCATCTCAAAGTGTCGTAATTTTTATATGATTTTTGCAGTCATATTACATTCTATCTTCCACGTTCACTTGAGCTCCATAATAAAGATAATGATTATTGCTGGTGATAGGTTCCACATACCTAAATAGGTAAGATACCACATCGCCGAACCACAGGCACTCAAAAAAACACATAAGCTCTACATTTTAAGTATTACCTTCGTGCTTACGACAATGTGGTTAACCATCGTACTTATACATAAAAGCACAAAAGTCACCACGCCCATGGAATTGATTCAGGTTAAAATCCACCAGTCCGTATATCCTATTTGTCTGGCTATTTAACGAAGACTAGTTCTAGACTTTTTGTCTAGAACTAGTTGATAAGTCTAACGTACTTTTGGTGAATTGCCTAACCATAATTTAAATGCACAAACCACTCTCAATGCACTTAACCTTAATCTAAATAGCACTCAGCAAATCGGTGCGCCCATCTACAATATATATAACCATACTATTAAGTAGTAATCTGCAACTGCGAGCACCTTCTACGTTTATCACTGTTCGAGACAAAGCTTTATTTACTTTCCCAGGTTTCTCATTCGCAGTATCAAAAAGGCTTTAAATGATAGTCTAGCGTGGATTATCACTCTCGGTTACTTAATAATGGGTTTAGACACAATTTGCTATCTACCGACTTTAACCTTTATGCTTAAATCCTTTTCCCAGTGGAAATTAGCACTATTTACGATATTTTTAACGTCAACAGCAAACCCATAGATGATAACCAATCCTGGATGATTCTGATGCTTAAGATTCAGATTTCTTTCACCTCCTCTCTAAGTTTTGTCACTACGACAGTAGTAATATCATCTTCAAAGCCGAGTAATTTTGCTTCTTGTGGAATGGCGTTCAATAAAGTATAGTAGCTAGCACCGACACCCATTTCCCAAACTTTATGGTACTCATTCGGTTATACTTAAAGATTATCTTGTAGAGCCTACCTTCCATCTGTATATAGTAGTGCGCGCTTTACGGAATTCATATTAATTTTCATGCAAGTTCCATGTGTTTATCATGGCCTTCTGTAGTCTTTATAATACTCTCTAATATTTTACCAGCCGTATCTAGGAAGCAGATTGGGTGGTATGATGATGGTTTATTTAATGTCATCATTCCTTACGACAGAAGAACCAACCGTCATCATTCCTTACGATTGAAGAACAATCCTTTTTTTAGGGAATAAACCTTCCTGTATAGGTAAGTTGTATACGAGCTAACAAATAACTCTAGTTTTATCAGAACTGTAAATATTGTTGTTTCTCATTTTGTCCAGGTTGTTCTGGACACGACGGGTAAACGCATTATATGTCTCCTTGAACCTTGTCATATTTATTCTATTACTTGCCCCAACGATCCCGGTGTACCTCTTCACATACAATTCTTGAAAGCATCGCTGTTTGTCAGCTTTGGTGGTACACTTAAGTATTGAACGGGTAGCACAATATTGTTGTCATAACTCGTATTTCATATTGGGCTTTTTACATTGATTTAAGCATCTAGCACGAAGGTATTTTCGCTACAGCTTATGGTTATTTGCTAGATAAAACAGTATACTGAAGTTTTCCAGCTAATTGTTGATTTACATGGCATTTCTGCATCACAAGCTCTTATAATATAATCTGTTATTTAGAACAAATGCTGGTTTTCTGTAGTTCCGAACAAAATTTTGTCCTCCGGCAGGAAAATAAAAAGTTGTTCGTCAAATATTTTATGTTTATAGCCTCACTGTTACTGCGAAACATCCTTTAAACGTTTTTAAAGATGGCTGTGTGTGTCTAGTTTTCTCACTTGCTAACTTAAAACTTTACTTAAAAGAGCTACGCTATAAACCATATGAGTTTGCACTACCACTATGAAATGTGGAATGTGGAATTGTAGCCAATATGCGTCCATTAGAGCTTTATCTTTATCATTAGTAATTCTGCTTTCCCATTCAACAGAACCAAACAGCAGAAAGAGTTGTGCAACTTCACAGTAGTTAAGATATGGTTGAATCAAAGACATATTCTTCGTTTCATTCGTAGTGCCTTCTGTTATATTGGACACTTCAAACTACCTCCTAATGTCTATTGCCTCTCGTGGATTTATCACTACAAAATATTATTGAACCCATATTCGAGGGATTGAAACATTTTAAAGACTTGATTTTTACTCGAATTTGGTAGATTACTCCCACCAACCTGTACCTTCACTTTCGATATGACCTTCACTTTTGTTTGCTTGTAAGGAAAACCACTAAAACTGTAGTTTGAGACCCTTTATAAGAAGTTTAAGCGTTCTTATAGAGGAAACACCATAAAACCCTTCCTCCAGCGATTCCAGACTCAGAAATACCTCGTCCTGTGTAATAACTTCATCAATGTGTAGTATTCATACAAGAGCTTCCTGTATCACGGCGTTAAGTTCCGCTTCTCGACTGATACTTTTCTCCAACCATGAGATTTGAAGTGCCCCAAAAGATCTCCCTTCTTGGTTTGGAGAATATGAATGGCTGTTTTTCTAAGAACAGAAAGTTCTGAGCCTACCATCACTTTCCATAGTACCTCAGCAAAGGAAAAAGTTTCATTCTTTTTAATCAAAAGCGAATCTGATCGGGTGGTTTTTATCGATTTGTTTTCCGTCATTTGGTGCTTATTTCTATTAATAAAAATACCTACCACTTCTTCCTCTGGCTCTCTGTCTGGTTCTATGACTGGATCCAGATTTTTCAAGAATATATTTTGCATTTTTTGTAATGCTGTTCTTTTTACTTTAAACTGTGGCATATTCTGTGGCGGTAAATCTTTATTTTCTTAGCAGTTCCTGCATTAGAAGAGGTCTATTTTTCTCTTTTATCTTACTCTTGATTAGTTGAAATGACCGGTTTCTCACTAACAAGGGTCTTGTACTGCTGGAACGTAAAACCTCCGCTAGTACGCATAGGTGCCTCTCTGGTTGTCAACTCGCACCTTTACCATTGTTTCTTTTAAGTTAGCTCTGGGTGTTTTTTTCTCTTACTCAAATCTGAAATCTTAAATCTGCTTTTTATCTATAACTAATTCTGAAACACTCGGACTTTTGAACTCAATTGCATGCCTTTTACCTGGTCCTCATTTAGATCAGAAAGTGAGACTGCCCCACCCAACTAGTGTGGGCCCAATTCTCAGAACTTGTCCAAAATTTAGACGATCATTAATTAGTTGAAATAAACGGTTTTGTAACAAGTTTTGCATCGACAGCCAAGATTTTCAGTACTAACGACTCCGAGCTCGCTTACTTCCTAAAGTCACTGGTATTGGGGATTTGAAACTCTGCAACGAGAATTTTTCGTTGCTTCTTTTGATTTGTTGTTTTTTATTAAAGTGTCTCTTCCTAATGTTTTATACCTACTATCAGATTTTATTTCAGCCGCCTCCGACAGGAGTAGTGGACTCTGTTTGAAGCTGCATCTCCTGATGAACAGATCCATGACAGTTTTGTTCCGTGAGTGGTATTTGATTTCCCACCTTTACTCTTTGGCGATCAGAATTTCCTCTAACCGCCACCTGAGATCACGGTCGATTGGCGGTCTTCCGACTCAACACGAGTGTGTGCGTGTGAGTATGAATTTGAGTAATTAAGTAGATTTAGGGGGATACAAACATACACTTATATTTATTTTTCCATCACTAATCAGTTTACAATAAACAATTTGTGGTGATTAGAGACCAGATACCGCATAACATCATAAATATAGCCTTAAACACATATTCAATTTTATTCAAAATATTAATTGTAATCCAATACTAATCGATATTTAAAATTAGATAAATATTTGTTTTTTATTGAAATGATGTCAACGACATTTTCCATTTAAACATTTAAATTGGATGACCGTTAAGCTAAAAATTGCAAGCGGTTTTGTTTTTAAATTTGTATAAATTTTGCTTCTTAAATTTCTGGTATGTCGTTTTCAAATGTATGACTTCGAGGTAAGCAAACAATGAAAACAGTCAAAGCTGAAGAACTTGGATCGGAAGGTAACGGATTCAAATGATAATTTATCAATTGATTATCTTATTTATTTTAGGACCATTAATCTGTCAGATACAGTATGAAAAAGGGTCCTGTAAATGTATTATATGTTCCGAAGGTCCAGTATAACAAGGGCTATATATGTATATATATATACACATATGGATATATTCTGTTTACCTATAGGTACTTTACCTCAGTGCCTTTGGTTTGTCGTTAGCAATGATAGAGTATTGAGTGAAGTACAACGATCTCAAAGTATTTCAATAGTGAATGTTCGAGTACAATGTAGATTATCACGGCAATCTCGATGTTGAATTAATTCTAGTAGCGGTCTAAAAAAAGTAGTTTGGAATTAAAATTAGGAATAAACCATCGGTAATCGTTTAAATTTTAGCAAATTAATTGGTTGGTTTTAAAATATTATTTGAATATTGGATATAACTCTGACTCAGTACACAAAATAACACATCTAGATTATTTTTTCTGTCTTTTAAGAGGATTCTTTTAATAATTCATCTTGAGTTTTTCAATTCAGAAGGTATCCAAAAATTGGAAAAATTGACATTGGACGTTATTTATTGCAATAGTTGTATTATGTAACTATACCGCAAGTACTTATCATACCACCCTCATATTTATGTACGCACGCAAGCAACATTTATTAAGAAAAACGCATCATATGTATATATACGAAAAATAAAACGTGTATACTTACTCTAATTACAGTGAAAATGTATTTTCATGTACTTGTTTCACGTAAGAATTCGATTTCTTTCTACTTTACTTACATATTATATTTAAGCGACTTGGCACTTGCTACAGGAAAATAACCATAATACATCAAAAAAAAAATCTTAGAAAAAAGGAAATTTATCATCATCGTTCATCGTTTATGAAAATTATTTATTTTGATTTGATTTTATTTCTCGTTTTCTGCAAAAGAAAAACGTTGACTTTAGTTTGTTTTGAGATGATGTTTTGTTTTTGATGTTGTGCCAAAATAGCACACCGTTTTAGCCAATGATTCTGATTTCCAATTATTATTTTCCAATATACAGTACCGTACAGTGGACGAAATTGAATTAAATCAGTAGATTTGGTAGTTTACAAATCCTTTTGTAAAACGGCATTATTATGTTATCCTTAATTTCACTTTATTAAAATAAAGACGTCCTTCTCCGTTCACAACTATATATGTATTCGTGAATACAAATTTTTGACATTTATTTGATAATTTATTAATAATAATTTATTTGATAATGAACACATCCAAATTATCACGGTCAATTGCTATGATAATTTTTGACAAATATCAAAACTTTCTATAATAAAAGTCAAACTCATCGCATAGCACACTCGGATTTATACAATAAAATATATAAAATTCACTACTTGGTTTTGAAATTAAACCAATCAAAAACCATATAAGAAATATTTGAACGTTTTCGTTGCTATGACAATTTCAGTAAAATATAATGCACACAATTATACATAAATTATACTTTTCGGACAGTGTAATAAAAAATAGGAAATGTAGGTTGTTTTTCAAATAAACGTCAAAAATATACACAAATATTTATCATGGCATATATATTCTTAAAATCGAATAATCAAACTGTAAACCTAAATTAGTACGGTATCAAAACTAGAACCATACCCAAAACAATTCTTATGACATTTAAAAAAAACTTTAACAATTTGTGTGATCTGTCATTATAGTAAGTTATATTGATTTATAGTACATTTTTGGTCCTTACCGCATAAACAATCAGCCCTCTTCAAATTGTTCTAAACAGGAAAATTGAATCCGTGTTCTATCCAGAGGAATCAACACCGTCGAACGTGACCTGAATGGATTTCGTGCATTCGTTTTCTGGTCGATGCTTGGAAGTATGTTTATCACACATTTAGTCTGACTCACTGACTGGGTCACTGTGCATGAGTTTGGTTGTTACTTTACTGTGCCGTTTAATTTTTTTAGTTTTGTTAGGAAAAGGATTTCTATAAAACAATTCGGTTCGATGACACTTTAAACATTAAAAGTGAGATTTGAAAGTGAATGAATTACAAAATTAACATTCATTCCCGTTTAATGAAACCCAGCAAAGCGTATCTTTTACTTATTATATAATCTATGTCCATATTGAAATTCAGATTACACGAAAAAGTAACCCCAACATCTCGAGTATCAGAAACTTGATTTATCTGTTTATCCAATAAAAGATATCGTACCTCTACACAAGACAACCGCTAGTCTTCATAAAGTCATAACTTTACACTTATTCGTGTTTATGGGCAGTTTACAGACCATAACATCAAGTTAAAATTGCATACATCCAGTTTTAAAAGTAGAGTTAATTCGCATATTAATCTTAAGGTATTCTGCTTACAAAAGACAGTAACACAACTTGAAACATTTCACAGCATTATTAATAAAAATGTCAAAAAGTAATGAACCAATGTGACTGCCTTATGTGGAACACTGAAGGTGGAAATTCGAACGAAGTAACCAAAATATTATCACGTTGATGACAAAAGCATTTGAAAAATCAGAAGTGACTTCCAATTATACTGAATACATCGCTCAAAAAGACTATTAAGTTAGTAACTGAAGATCTACCCTGAATATCATGTTGACACGAACTACTTCTATTGTTTTGGAAATCGCTGAGATTTCCTTTTTTTTATTAATGAATGCAAAAAATTACTTTGCTGAAATGTTTTAACTGAAATGTTATTTTTAAGAAATTAAGAAATTTGAACACTCTATAATACACTGTATTTATCCATATCGTCACTATCTCCTGAGCGCTTAAAATTCTAGAAAGTTCGACTTACGAGTAGAAATATTTTTTAAGTGACCATTTATTATTTTTCAAATAATGCAAAACCATTTAAAAAAAACTCCGCGACCGCAAACGAAACACTCAGACGTTGTAAAATGCGACGTCAAGACTCTACGTCAACAAATTCAAGCAAAGAATTTGTAAATATCAGCATGACTACCAGACGGTATATACGCGGCAAAAAGAATAATACAAAAAGAGCCTATTTGGCCTTGACCCTAATTGAGTCGCTAATTCCACATTTTATATTAACTTAGCCTCCAAATATATCATCAAATCAGATATCATCGTTGATATATAACTCTCATTATCCTTGAGAATGATTTAAGCCTTCTTCGTAGGAGGCTGATCAGTAATTGAACTCGCAATTTTTTTTGGATGAAGGCGTCTGCTTAGATATCTCAAGTGGTGGTATATTTATTTGAAAATGACGCAATAGCAGCCAGTATAGCTTATTATTTTGTCGCATTCATTTCAAATCATACGTTGCCTATTTCCAGTATTTTTTGAGGTGTTATCGACGTCTAGCGAGGTGACTATGGACTGGGTGGTTTGCTCATACCCTTTTATAACCTGGATCATTAAAATATATGGCAAATAATAGGCACGCAGATAATGATGAGGGAGTTTGTTATTTTGCGTTTCATTAACTCCATATCAAGGATGTTCAACAATGTTTCGTTATCATTTGTGCTAGTAGAATTTAAAGTTAGAAAAACCTCTTTATTTCTTAAATTTCAAGCTTAGGCGCGTTTACCTCTCAATGGAGTGGCCTTAAGTCATAAATAACAAAATTCGCTTCTGACCTGATTCTATGCAGCTAGAAGAATTGTAAAAGTATGGATTCCTGACAATTGAGGCATAATCCAGGTGAAGTTTGTTCTTGAAACAAAGTTGTAATTGAAACGAAGAGAAATTTTGGAGTATGCGGATCATACTGAATTAGCTGGTATGTCTCTTAATACGGTCGTTAAATAATATATTTCGAGAAAATAACACACCTAAATCTAGAAAATTTAGAAATCTAGAAAATTTTTTAATTCAAGTTACACCATTAACAGAAATAATTCCTTATATAATTCGTGGAGTAAATTAAATCGATCGCCATCATTTTTAATTTTGCAAAATATTTTACATCATCAAGATGCTACCTTGTGAGGCGCCAGACAAAACATTTATATCTCTAGATAAAATGGTATTTGAAACAACTTTTTGAGTTCACTTTCAAAAAAGGGCTCTGAGGATATGATCAATTTTCTCGAAAGCTTTACTGAAATCAGTAAAAACTACCTAACTTTCTCCATCCTCTGCTGAGATCAAAAAATTAACTTGTCACCATTGGTTGCTCGGGTTAAAACACATGTTGGTTTATAGAGATGGATTTTTTTATTAAGGAAACGTTACGATCCTTGAAAAGGATCATATATTTTAACCCAAGAAGGGGAATCATATCAGGGCCATACCTCATATTCACAGTTACAATCAACAGATCATGCAAAACGTCCTTCGTAGTAAAATGAAATTGAATATTAAAATCCTTACTTTCTCTCGAAGAAGGGACATACCCATCTCAAAAAATGCTGTAATCATGTCAGTGGGATTAAATCACATGAGATTAACAATAAGCCATTTTATTTTTGGTAGATTAAAAACTCCCAAAATTGTTACAGATTTCCATTGAAGACAAGTTTAGCCGATTTCCTGCCATAGTCATTTAAAACCTAAGTAAAATAGCACAGTTCGGTTTTATTTACATGTTTATATTTTAGCAATCAAAAATAAAGAAATGAAAAATTAATATATTTCAGTATCGCGGATACTTGCGTGTGCTTAAACAAGTACATTGGGAATAAGGTTACGTTTTTGATCATTTACGTTTGTAAACTTTATTGATTATAAAATGATTATTTTACTATTATTTTGAGTGAAATGTGATGAAATAATCACGTTCCAGACACAAAGTTACGTTATATTTTCAGCACGACCATGTAGCTCGCATGTGGCAGTGTCGACAACGTGATTGCTTATTTAATTTTATGGGGAAATGCCCTTCTTCGTGATCAGTGACACTCTTTGGAACCCTTCCACTCTGATTTGTGGAATATTTAGATTTTGCATAAATCATTAAGTAATGTCGTGCTATGTTTCTTGTAAAGCCTAGCAAGTACTCTTTGCCTTTCAGTAAAATATGAAGTTTCCATGCATTTACAACGGCTACATTGATCATGTGTGTCCACAGAGGCTACCACCATTTTTTTCCTTGTATACTGATGCGATAATTATTTACACCTTGATCCAAAAGATCAACACAACCCATTGCTGCGTTGTAGTTCGCAAACAATTTCGGCTGTGGCACATCAATTTTCTTTTTTTGTACCTTAGACCATCTTTTTTCCTTTGATAATGGTTCAATATTATCGTGGTTGGTCATCATGGTAACGATACTCTTGTCTTTCCATATCACAAGCAAAATTTGGTTTTCTTTATCATACAGGTGTGTAAAATATCCTCGGTTTTGTTTTGATATTTCCTGATTTGATGGAAATGGTTCGGTTATCTCGTACAGTTCCCGTCGCTCTAAAACCGAGGTCTCTTAGACTTTTCATCAGACTATTACTAATGAAATAATTGTCGAAGTATACTTTATGATCCTGAGGTATTTCAACAGCTTCAAGAAGTTCTATCACTATTTTAGACCCTAATGGCATATTGTCCTTTACGTTGGTTCTAATACCATTTTGTTTTGCACCACAATAGGTGTCAAATTTGTAACAGTAACCTGTTGAACAACATCCAGTCTTTGTAATCAAATCGGACTGGCTTTCCACGGATAAACTGTTTTGATGAGTGATGATCGTAATATTTGACCATGGCCTCATCTATTGAAAGATGCTGATGAAGTATTCCCCATTGCAGAAATTTTTTGTTCAATAAACTCATTAGTGGCCTTAGTTTACACATTGTATCGAGTTTGTCAATGTTTGTATTATCTGACAAATGCAAATAATTCTTAATTTCTTGATACTTGTTTCGGAACTGCTGTTTCTGATAATTGGGCACATAAAACGTCATCAAAACTCTAGTATAAATTTACCCTCGGTAGTCTATGGTAGCCACTAAATAAAAGATTCCCGATAAACACTTTAATTTCTGCTTCGGATACTGTGAAACTATGATTGTTATGCTGGTTGTGATATCGATGTGTTTTTAAATTTATTAGATTTATAACTTCACTGTCAAAGAATTTTTCAAAAATTTCGACTTCATTTAACCCTTCCACATCGTGTTCAACACGTAATTGCCGAGCAAGATACCCATTAACCATTTCGATTGAAACATTTTGTTGCGTCCAAACTGGGGAATCTCAACAGATTTTACCTTTTTGTTTGTTGGTTCACCTCTTGTGAACAAACAAGCTAACGATATATCGTCATCAGAACTGTTCTGAACCATCAGAACTTCGAGAAAAAAATGCTATTAACCCTGGCACATCATTTAGGAGCGTATCGACTTAAATCTCGTGGTCCTCTATATCCTCTTCATCAGTTTGATAGTCTGCATCCGGTGGAATAATACCAATTTCTACGTCTCTTTGTGCATCATTGATATCGTCAATTGCCGCTTCAAGATTTTCATATAATTTCCCATAAAACGAGGTGGTACATATAGGATTCATGATTTTACTATCTAAAAAAACTAAAATTAGTAAAGCGTCCCTAATTTACCAATGTACTCAAATAAGTACATTTATATTTATAAGGAAATATTTCGAGATACCACTTCGGAAATTGAAAAATAATTGTACCTTAAGTTTTTTACATACCTTCTAAACAAATTACAATAGATCCACTAAAAATATTTTCCATTGCTAATTAATTAAAAATTAAAAATGAGAACACCGGTGAAATACACGGTTATAACCCAATTTAAATAATGTTTTTTATAACTGTAAATACGAGATAATTTTTTAATTTTTTATTTTTTAGCATTGAGGACAGTGTAAAGTATAATATACATTGGTTTACTTTGTTATATTTGGTATAGATGGCACGATAATTAATTGTTAATAGTGTGTACTTAATTAAGCACAATGGTAGGAAATGGGTTAGTAACCAACATCTCCAACTCGTTACTCTCAAGGTCAATAATATCCGCTAATATATCTTTTAGCTTACCAGCCATGTTTCCGTGATACAAACGACATCATACTTATTTTCCAACATCCATAGATTTGATGCACTTTAGGTCGAAGGTTTAGGTCGGTTTGAGTTGCAGTAGATATTGTTACAACGTGGGAAAGCTTGTCGAAGGAGTTCGAAAAATTTTAATACGCTATACTAACTTAAGAACTATAGAATCTTAGAAAAATTGAAATAAAAGTTATTCTTAGCTTATTTGAACGATCCTTCTTAAGATCGGTAATCAAGACCTACACTCCTGGGTACACTCCTGGGCGATATACCATATAACATTTTAAAAGATCATGAGAACAAACCAGTTTTTGAGAATAAATCAATTTCCTCCACTATATAATTGATATAAAATCCGCAAACCCACTAATTTTTGATTTTCTTAATTTTTAATTTAATCAATAAACGCGATTTTAATTACAATAATTTGGAGAAAAAAAAAGAAAATCAGTAATCACACATCTACACCAAATTTATATAATTTACAACTTATTATGTATTCTCATCATCATCATCATCATCATCATCATATTATCATGTATACACGCATCGAATCACGTGTTGGTCGAGGTGGTTGCTTAATTTACGTAATTTTTTATTTGTTTGGTGGGTACATATGAATATATTGATTTGGTATGTGAGTGTGTGTTTATTTATGAAACGAGAACACCAAAAAAATTATAATAAATCAAAATTTAGTTTTCATCATAGATTTGCGCGGTCGAACATTTATTTTTCACTTTGTTTATTTTTTGTCTAATGTCTATAATTATAAATGGTTATTTTGAAAAAAAAAACAAAAAAAAAAAAAATGTAAAAAGAAAATTAGAAAAATATGTTACATCGTCTTTGTGTTTAATAATTTTATTTTAATATTTTTTCATTCGAAGTGTAAAGAAGATAAAATGTAAAGAGGTGCTCCATTAAGGGTGCTCAATTTGTATATTGAAACTAGAACATCAACGAATACGATTAACGAATACGCAATTTAAATATTTTTTTTTTCATAAACTTTGTTTTTTTTTTTTTAATAATATTTGGAACTCTTATCGGCTAACGGTTTTCAGAACGTGGCTAAGCCAGCGTTCTTGATGTTCTTTTACATCATGAATGATGTATGTCACGAGATATTTTGTAATGTATTCAGAAAGAATCATCTTCAGGGAAAAACTTGATCAGATTCGAATAACTGAAAAAAATTCTGCTCCTTTGTAGTCACCTATAATTTCTTTCGCTAGAGGAGTGATTCTATACAACATTATGTAAGACAATAATTTAAATATTGTGCAAAGGAGAACCATGCCGTGATATTTTAACGATCGGACATAAACCGGTTACTTTCCATTCATCAGGCATAACTTTGATTTGCCATACAAATAGAAGAGAAGTGGAAAGAAAGTGCTACCGAATATCAAGAGCTCGGAGTTATTGCAATCAACTACAAGTGAATGGTATCTTTTCAGTATTTGCAGGGCCAGATCTTAATACAAAGTAACACGATTCTGTTCCAAATGCTGATTAACCTATGCTGAAGGTACGGTGCAGTAAGTTGGTTGTGATTGTGGAATGTACTTGCAATCTACTATAAAGGGTATATTCTGTCGCTCGACAACAAGACGACAGTCCTCATCAAACCATTAATTTTGGGGTTAATTTTTGATCATACCTAGAGTCACCTTAGTGGAGTTGACAGCTGAAGTTTCCAATTCTTTTCATATAACATTCACATCTTTCAGGACTCTGATTGCCTTCAACAATGCTACAGCTAACTAAATTTTTTCTTTTCTCATCTTAGCTTATCAGGCCATCACAGTGTGTGATGAAGAAATATAAAGTTCGTTTTAATATGATCTCTGCAACTTGTAGAAAAATTGCCATCTTTGCAGTAACTAATTGATTATCACTGCTAACGAATTTGGCAGCCGACTGATATATGACGAGCATTACAATCATCAATCACTATTCTGAAGTCGTGCTCAAAGTATGGATCACATTAGATCATGCAAATGATTGTAAAATGAGTCTTAATCTTTAAGTTTGCTAACATCAGTGAGGCGTAAATACACATGTTTGACAAGTTGACTAGTCGCAAGCGTAAACATAGCTTACATCTTTACGATTATCGATTGATTTGAAATAGAAAACAGCCTTGTCACTTGGGGCCTAGAATAAATCTAACGCCAAGATTACTGAGACAATCTCTACTATAAAACAACATATAGCTTTAAAATACATGGTCCCATTTTTTGGCCTTCCAGTTTCTTGGAGGGCATCTCCAAACAAAGATTTTTTAACGATGCGGGTTGTTAGCCCAGCGATGCAAACTTCGTTTAGATGGCTCCTAAGATAGGCCAATGATGCCATAGTGGAGTTATATTGATATCAAGCTCGTTTATAAGTCCTTAACGAGTTTTATTAAAAAATAACCGAGTATTGCCGGCTTTTTTTAGTACTACCAAGGTCAAACAAAATCTACCAATTTTAACCAAATTAAACAGTCCAATATACTGTCTTAGATATCTAAGAAGAGTAAGCAGAGTGTATTATTTCTGATGTCTCTTAACATATCAGTGGTAATATTATCGTTAGTTAAAACCTTTGCCTATGAGTAAAACCTGGCTGAGGCAAATACATACCCTAAATTTATCGAAGAGTTCGGTCTTGGATTTATATTTTTCAACGACATGACTCAGCAACCGACTTTAAGGCGCAATTTGTGAGGTGGCATTCCCATAATGGGTTTAAAAACTCAACAAGGTACTCTGCCATCCTTCGTTATTTTCACAATTAAAAATTGAATCGAAATTTATCTTCTGTCCTCTTCACAAGCTTCTTTCTAATCAATTTCAATTCTTGAAAATATTGCCATAACTTGCTGCTCCTAACTGAAAACTCGACTACCTTAACGCGATTTTCTTGCAATATACCTGGAGCCTGTTGTCTAAAATCACCTCCGACAATGATGGTTAATCCACCAAATGGCTTCTGGTAGTTGAGCAAGCCTTTCAAACTTTTATCCACAGTGTCAAGAATCAGATCGGTATACATGGAAATATCTCCCCAGATAATCAGCATCGTGTTCAGTAACATTTTTCATTCATCATTCCTGTCGTATGATCCCTGTTGATTCAGTTGTTTCGTCAATCTTCAGTGGAATCCAAAAGTTAGAATGCATTGTTTGACCGTTCTTTAACAAAGTGGCAACAAGTCCAACAGAAGCAACAGCTTTCATTCGATCCTCACAAGAAAGAAAGGATAAAGTCATAAAAGGCTTTGTATAAAAACGTCTTTTCTGAACCACCTGATAGAAAAAGCACCCCAATTTTTTCGGAAAAAAGTACCCCAAAGAGTGGAGTAAGTTGATTCAGCACATAATCTTTGGAAAAATGTCATCAATACTTTCTCCAAAATGCATGTGACTATGTTCTGGAGTCATATTTGCATACCTTTTACGATCTCGTTGTCGCTTCCGTTCAGTATCCTTATCTAGTATCCTTATGTTTAAAGCTTCTTGTAGTTCTGGAGTCATGCATGTGTGTCTTTCACGTTTGCGCTGGCGTTTCCACTTCAGCTGCTCCGTTGTCATTATATAATTTGCAGAAACGGCATTTATTACTATAAATTATTTACACTCCAGTAACATTTTCCATACAATTCTAAATTACAATTCCAAATTAACTACCACGTCATATTGTCAATGACAATTTATGTTCAACTGTCAATTTATAAAACGGGTTGCAAGCACCAACTAATTTTAAAATACATATAATTTTGAAGTTCAAGCAAATTTTTTTAAACGTCAAACAGATGAACAACAGAAAAGATGAAAATACACAGAATATATATTATATAGATTAGACATTCTTAACCTTTTTTTCTCGCGACCCACTTTTCGAGATGAAACATTTTGCCGACCCCATTTTAATTGGCTATAAATCAAGACAAAACTTTTTTTAGGTTACGTTCTATCATTTTGTTTTGCCAGCAATGCGCTGAATAGAAATTGAAAGATAGAAATACTAATTATAGAGGTGCGTTTACACATTTACAGTAATTTCATTATATTGCGAGACTATTTGAAATTTTTGTGTGGTTTTCGCTTACAATATTTTTGGCGTGTTGAAATTGGAAGTGTTATGAACTAGTAATAATTATTAAGAGCGCATTCAAGCATTATATTATAAATAAAGTGAACGATTAGGTATTTTCTTGTGGTTTTGCTTGTCTTAACGTGTAAATGTGGATTAAGAAAAATTACAAGGCGCGTTTTGACATAATTATAGAACTGCCAATGTTATTAGTAGCTTTTGCATATACGATTTGTACTTTTATCTTTGAGATGTTCGTGACCCCAATAAAATATCTGCCCTAGGGCCATAGGGGCCATTAGTTATATTTTTACAATGATGAATTAGGGTCGAATATTTCTGCTTACCACCAAGAAAGTTATCGATGTTTAGCTCTACTATATGTGGCTTATCACACAACCATCCAGAAAATATTACCTGTTTGAATGTGAAAAGACGCTGCAAAATATGATATTATATAGACCAACCGAAAAAACACTACTTTTCAGATAGGTACGAGTATATTTTTTTTTGAAAATCAGTTCCAGTGATTACATCAACTTCCTTTATTAGCTATAGTATAACACCTAACAGCTAAACAGTGCATTGGAGTCACATTGGTGGATACATTACTATAGCAAAGAACTCCTGCCAAATTTGATCACAAAATAGAGCAAACAGGTTAGATCGCGAACCCCTTTTGGTAAACCCTTTACTTGTCTATATATGTAAAACCACGCGTTATACGCAAAATAATTAACCAAACGATACCAATTTCATGATAGCTAATTTAATTCTTTTTTTTTGTAACTGAATCATACGAAAAGTTAATTTAATTTTATTAAGTGATGATTAAGGCAAGAATTTTTCGTTAGTTTTTTGTTCTCATCTTCACTTAATTTGATTAAACAAGGAAATCACTGATCGTCTATTTTTTAATTGAGATATTATCTTTTTTTTGTTTTTGAGAAAATTTAATTTAATTTTTTGTTTTGATATCTTCGATCGGTTATATTATAATAGACCAATGAGATATAACATACGATTAATTTATAACACTGCATTAATTACTTAATTAAGTGGTAAGACGATTCAATAAAATAATTATTGAATACATATTTTAGTTTTACATTGATATTGACAAAATCCTAGAAATATGATCGATTAATCGTGTTACAGGGTTGCACTGTATTTAAAATTAAAATAACACATGTGTTTGACTGTAGATTTGGGAAATTATCAATGACTTTTTTTAAACGTTTATAACGCCATACGTTTTATCACTTTGGCACCCTTATCTTTGTCATTCCCTTGTAGAAAAAAACAATGCAAATAATCAAATCGTTACTTCGTCGAGTTTTTTAGCTGTTTCCCTAAGGACGCTGACTTAACGCAAATGAGTTGCCACAGTTAAAGCCACCAACACAAGTTAAGCAGGTCATTGAATATATCTGCGAAAAGCTTTACACTAATAAGGCAGTTGAAAATTTGGTATTGTTAGCTGAACTTTATTGAAAAGAGATCGTAAAAGTTAGCAGAGAATAATTCTTGTCCAGCGAAACTCCGCGAAATTGATATCGAAACTAACATATCGTCTATTTATTTCTAAACTTGTAGCAGAAATCAATCAAAGTCCCTCGAACTTTATCTAACGGTATTGAAAAAATAGTAGCATACGTTATTCTGACGAACTATCACACTTCACTATCGCTTTTTCTTTGAAGAGCTACGTTTATTTTATCAACTAAGTTGACAAGGAGAGGTTATATGGTTTTTATTGGAATATTGTAAGACATGCGTAATGTTTTTATCTACCCTGATAGTGACGATCTACCTTGATAGTTGAAAATAGCGTATGTGAATATGTTTCGTCTTCCACAGGAAATGATAATTTATGGATCTTAGCAAAAATCTTAACTCTAATAAGGACGTGAGAAGTTCTACTTGCACTTTAAATTCAAATGTAACGCCGTCCAAATGTTTTTGACAATGTTTTTGATATAATCGATATTTCATTTTGGAATTCAATTTATCAGGGAAGCTGTGAGTCAATTCCCAAAATCTTTTGAGATAACCTGCACTCTATTTTTCACTTCGATCATTAAAATATATGGATAGAGTGATGTATACAATTCAATTTAAAAAAAAAAAAAAAAATTTGCGTATTGCAATTAAATGAAACCTTCTAAGTGATAGATAAAATGACAAGAACTTTATCACTAACGTCAAGCAACCATTGCTTGGGTTAGTACAAATTTGGGTTCCCGTTTGGGAACATCATAAAAGAATATGCAAAAATGGGATAAAAACAACCCTCCGTCTCCTGCATGCCAGTTATGACTTACGCAGGCGCACTGCGAGCTGGCAAGGATTCAGTGGGCCAAAGATTCACTAATCCAAACTAGAAAGTCAGAATCCTAACAGAAAAATCAACGCTAGCACAATTAGAGAAAGAAATGAAACGTTACCAAATAGAAATCCTCGTATTCAGTGAAGTGAGATGAAAGAACAAAATAAAGAGTTTCAATGCTAAAATTTTATCAGATAACACCGACAGAACAAGAAACCAAATAGAAGAACGTGAGATCCCGTCATTTTAAGATGTGTAAGGTCAATAAGAGATGTAGACACATCCGCATTGTTCCAAATAAAACCTGTAAAGCGCACCAATTCAAATCGTATGAAATTTAATACCATAACAGATTAAAAGATGTCGATACAAGAAACACATTCTGCACATTCTGCGAAGCGCTCAAGCTCAGACTCCAAACCAATGAAGCAGCCGTCAGTGTAGATCAAATCGAAGAAGCAACAGCTATACTAACACACTCGGGAACCAAGAATAGAGATGCAAATCCTGTATCAGTGATAATCCTTGGAAGAAAATTGAAGAACGTCGACAACTCATTGTGCAAATGTGCCAACAAAATACGTCAGAACTGAAACGTCAATACGAGAATGTGGCACATAAAATCAAGAAAATTGCAAACAATGATCGTAGGCAATACACTGGAAACATTCTCAAGGCCCTAACGACGGGCCACTGGAAAATTTACCAATATACCACCAACAAGGAATTAGGTCAAATCTTAACAACAGATGAAGCACACATGAAGAAATGAAAGGAATATGTCGGAGAGAACACCACAAACAATACACATGTCTTCGAATTAACTGGTACCATTAACGAAACTAGCAATACCCATCCACTAACGGAGCGAGAAGTAAGCGGTATCATTGCTAAAATAAAAAATAACAAGGCCTCTGGAATGGGCAAAATACAGCTGAAATATTCTAAGGGGGCCGATCCACAACTGCAAGAGCTCTAACAACAATAATAAAAGGCTTGAATGAAGGCATTCAGACCAGGATAAAATTGCTCTGTTCATATCAATACAACACAAATCATTAAAGAGAAATCTACTAAATGGTATTCACCTTTGTACCTACCGTTCGTTGTCTTCGAGAGTGCATTTGACACGATATACGCAGGAACGCAATATGGAAGGCTCTTTGTGAAATGGGCATCCCATTGCAAAGTGCAAATTGTAATACAGGGATGCAGATAATCGAGTTCAATGCAAAAGCAAACAAAGTGAATCCTACAACAACCAAGGAGCAAGACAAGAATGCCTACTTTCGCCACTTCTGTTCCTATAACTATTCCTATAGGAACTCAATGATCTGGATTACGCAGATGACATATGAAACAAAAAGTACAACCTAGAAGCATACGAAAAAGATTAACAACAAGCTACAGATGTTTGTAAAGAACTGTCTTAGGAGAATACTGGCGTGTTTCTGGCCTAAGAAAATTACAAATGTTGAGCTATTAAGGCAAGTCAAACAGCTTACAAGTCAAACAGTCATTGAAACCGAAATTAGAGAACGCAAATGGAGATGGATTGGTCACACGCTAACGAAGTCATCGAATGATGTCACAAGAAGTGCTCCGAAGTGCATGGAAAGAAGAAAGTTGGACGACTACCTGTAACATGGAAAAGAACGATGCTAAGAGAAGTGAAACACCAAGGGAAATCATTGGACAGAAATTAAATCCAACAAGGTTAGATGGTTCTGTATAGTAGACGCCCTATGCTCCTAAAATGGAGGTAAAGGAAAAAAAATATTGCTTACACCTTTTAAGTGAGTATTTGAAATTATCTCATTTACATCCATTTTTTAAGGGATAGACGATGGAAGTACACACAAAATGCTATAAGCTGCGTTAGTTGGACTAATGTTTTTAACTTAATGAAATAGTTCAAGGGTTTAGGCCAATTTCTGTCAGTGCTCCACAGTATAGGGTTTCAATATTAGCTCATTGTTAAAACTAGTCTAAGCTATTTGTTGCACAGTTCGTGAAAGAGGAACAAAGGCATTGCCACATGAAGATACAAAACCGAACAATTCGGTCGGACGGTCGATTTTGACGCCACATGGAAACCGAAAATGTCGGTCGACAAATGACGTCACAGTAAACTAAAAATTATAAAGTGACATTTGGCTTGGAAAAAGAAGATACATATTTATGTAAATAAATATAAATATAATTAATTTAATACATATTAATATTTAAAAATTACAAACAAATTATAGTTTTTTCATTTTAGATGAGCTATATACATACACAGAAAAAACAAAATCCAAGCTAAAAACACTTCGAAGTGGGGTTATGTTATATATACCCGACAAAAACAATCGTTTAAGTTTGATGCGTTAGGAAACTGAAAAAAATTATACCATTTGAACTTATATTTTTTCGGTCGACGAAACATTAAAACATTGAAATAATTTTGAATGAAATTATAATAATGTTGATAAAATTTTTAATTATTTAAATAGGTTTTGTTACTAAAATTCAAATTCAAAAATACTTTGAAAAGGAAAATTCCAGCTGCGAAACTGCAAGATCTGAGCGGCCAATTCTGATCGGTAAATCAGCATCCGCTTGTTGTAGTTACAAGACCATTCAAAGAACTCTCTTCGTTGTATGTGTTTAGTAGGGTTTAGTTCTCGACACAATTACAGAGTGTAGCTGTCAAACTTTCATTATTTTTTAAATATTTCTTAACGCAAGCTCTTTCGAGTGGCACTCCATTTTTAATAACAAAAAAGACTTGAACTGTCAGCTGTCACGCTGTTTTTTGTTGACAAAAGTTTACCGCACAAATAACGCAAAATTCAAATCTTGCGTTAATTTGTGAACTTCCTTATGATTTATAGCCTTTAATAGCTCTCGTTACTTTTTCGCTGACTTCAGTTATGCTTGACCATATAAGAAATCAAGCGATAGTTTGCCAGTGGTTTTTGATGCAATTGATGAATAAAACTAGAATGAATGATGTTTCTTTTTAAATAGTTTAAGGCCTAGTTTCACATTTCTATTTTTATGTATAGATCAAATAAATGTATATACAAATAAACGCGTGCTGTATACACTATAGAGGCTAAATATTTAAATGTTTTAATGTCAAAGGAATTGTGTAATAATTTTGTTTAGATAACACCATATAACGTTTAGAAAATTGGAAAAGGTGTACAAAATTTCGTAATTGGATTGCGATCTATATTCTCTAATGTACGCTTATTGAAGAAAACAAATTGTCACTTTACAATATTAACAATAAATTTTAATTGAAAATTTCTCATATATTTTTGGTTAATTGGTTTTATTTAAAATTGTCAACGGGGCAGAGCATATGTGCGACAAGCGAAAAAAAAAATTAAACATTTTGATGACTTTTGGGTTTGTAAACAGCAACACTTAAATCCAAATTGAAAATTTAAATTGTTTTCTTTTGTTTTTGTGTCTGGCAGACAGACAATTAGGTGCGTAGGTGTCGTAAGAATCATATTATAGAAAATGTTAAGCTATTTATTATTGTGTTGTTTACGAGTCACAAATAAATATAATCTTTATGTACATATTTTGTCTATGAGTGGATTATCAGACAAATTTTTTTTTAATAATGTGATATGCATATTGAGAAATTTGTCTCAATGTTGAACTAAATCCAAAAATATAATACGAATTGGTAATGAAATAGTTGTGTGAAACGTTGTCGTTTAGATGTTTGTGGAAATTGAATATTTTATATTCTTGATTTTATCCTTTGTTCTATTAAATTCGAAATACATTTAAACATTGGCAACGGCTTATAATATCCGTATTGTTCTTATGAGTTTCGATTAAATGTTTTAGTTCACCATCGAGGGGTAATTCTATTTTTTGTAAGGGATGGTATCTTTAATATGCCAAAATTTTATTCTACCTAGCTCTAGTCCTGCGTTTAGTGCTTTGTAGATTGAAATTAAAATTCAATCTAATTTTTTTTTTGTACCGTAAAGACTAAATCTACCACATGCATAGACCGGTCACGATTTTGGGATGCTAATCTGTTAAGAGGTGATTCCTTGGTTCATTCTGAGAAATTTGACAAGTAATTGAATAGGCTATATTTCTATATTGTCTGCATTCGTGTGATTAAAGCTCAATTAAAGTAAAATTTAAAGTACATTTTTGCTTAATTTTAATTTGCCTTTATATTCTTTACAATTCCCTACTACTTTATTTGTACCCACGTTCATTAGTATTTAACGTAAACCATTTATTCTCAATCTACTTAAGAGATGTTGTAGTACTAATATTGTAACAAATTTTTTTTTCATAAAAAAAAGAGTAGGCGATGATTATCAACTCCTTTGTTTAAATGTTGAAAACATTTTATAATTCAAAAATTAGTTTTGAGAAATTGTATAGTGTTGTGTCAGTGATGTGAATTTTAAATAATTTAAAAAGAAATTAATATTATAAAGGGACAGTCCCAGGTGAGACGTCGCGTTCCTGACGCAAGAGTATTTACAAATATTCATAGAAGACATATTTTGGAAGTTATAGTTTAATATAAGTGGGTACTGTTTTCTGAACCAAATTTTTTAAGTGCCCTGTACCTCAAAGGTTGTCAAAAATTGATCTATCCTTCAATAAGATTTTTTTAAAATAATAAACCAACGAATTACACCTTAACGGATTATCACAAATCCGGACCCCCTGTATAATAATTAAACAAGAGGGTTGAGGTACGGGTAATCGAAATTATCTTACATTTACTTACATTTAAAAATAATACATTTTTCTCAGATCATAGATTAATTTCATCAATGTCTTTCTGTAAATTGTTAAAGTCAAATAAACAGCGAATGGGAGAAAATATTTGTAAGTCATCTGCATAAATTTGGAAGCGTAAATTTGGACTCTTGGTAAACGTAACAAAAGGGCCTAGGAGTGTATTGTGTATTCTTTGAAATAGACGAGATACTTTTTTAATATGATGCATCTGTCTATTATCTGGAAACCAGTAACGTTCTTTTATATTCTTTAGTGCACAGACTGCTTACGTAAAACAGTAAAACGCAATTTCTAACACCTTTTGGAATTAAGAGTTTATTTTCTTTATTCGGTGGACACTATTTTTATAGAGTTTGTAATCATAATGCACTTTGTAATTAT
Organism: Tipula confusa; assembly: GCA_963556175.1. Classification (NCBI taxonomy): domain Eukaryota; kingdom Metazoa; phylum Arthropoda; class Insecta; order Diptera; family Tipulidae; genus Tipula; species Tipula confusa. Next base: position 125,789,453 of record OY744475.1, read on the forward strand.
AATGCATTTGTGTAATAGGATTTCCTACAGAATGTCTTAAAAGTGGATCTGCCTGCCTCATTTGCTTTCTTCCACGGTTAGTTACTATATAAACAGAAAGCTTATACCAGATTCACGACTGCTAAAAAGATCGCTCATAACTATAATAATTTTGATCATATAACTTGTTGCTTGTGTGCGATTGGATTCTCAAAAACCTATGCCTATCGGACTCGTATTGGTACGCAATATTTATCGGTTACTTATTTTTTGCTGACCTTATTTAACCTCTGATAATATATGTATATTCTATTTTATACATGTATTTATTTGTTTTAACCAACACAACGGAGATGCAAATGGTGTTTCTGATTCTTGTCTTATGTCAACAACAGTTTTGTTCTGTGCTGCTGACTATGTCATCGACAACGTATCTTCATTCATCTCCATATGCATGCTTGTTGTCTATGACCCTCTCTCGTCGTCTCATATTACCATTAATCTATTTTGATAAGGGTGTAGCCTACAAATCTTTGAATACTTATGTATAACTAGATAAACACGTAGTAGTTATAAGATTGTGCTGAGTAACTGTGATTCATTTAGGCTTTTGTATAATTCTTCGGATATTCCAATTAAACACTTCCGCAAGTAAATGCTTTCGTTAAGTGTGTAAACCTGCAAGCTACTTTAATCTTGAATCTGCAGATTTAACTTTAATCAAACTTAACTTTAATCTGCTTATTTATCTGCTTAATTTTAAGGATTTTCCTAAAAATTCTCCCTTATATATTATAAAGCCATATATTAAACTCTCGCCACAAAAATGTTTAGTATGCATAGTATTCGCTCGGAAGTCGTATAAGGTTTTTGTTGTTGACTGTAGTCTATATTATGTGGTTATTGCTATGAGAAAATCGAATATCCTTTGTCTCAAGTCTTAGATTATTCTGCAGGTACTTCTCAAAGTTCTGTTGAAATTTTTTTCCATTCCGTTTGACCTTAAAGGTAGATCAGTGTAGTTTCTATATTATTAGTGTACAATTGTGCTTGTTATAACTACTACAAGACGGATGATTTAAAATATCGGCCTTGATCGGAGTAAAATTGTAGTGATACTCCCAATCAACACACTTAATTGTTCATAAACGTATCCGCAACTGTTCGAATAAAAGTTCGATACAAATGTATTGGTACCGGTTCTTTATCTTCCTTTCGGCATTTGAAATCCCTTTGGTAGTTGACTCAATATATAATTGATTTCTTATTTTGTCAAAGTGACGTTTTTGTATTTTCAATAACTATTACTATGTGTACAATAACTGTTCAGTTGATTTCCCGGGTGCGATTTTGTACCTTGCTATTTTTTTGCTTTTTTCCATCCACGTTAACGTTGAGTCATTAAACTCGTTTTTTGATGATTATCACATTGATTCTAATTCACAATTCTGTCAGTGTAAATATCTTCATCTTCCCCTGATGAATCTCATTAACAGTTTACTAGCATTATTTTGCCATACATTTCCAGTAGCTTTTAGTCATCTGAGTCTCATTTACTAGTTATGGGTATTTTCTTTCCGAATACATTTCTTACAGAACAATCTATTAATAAAACTTTGGTTTGGTGGGTAATATTTGTTCAACATTTTTATGTAATAGATCATGATTTCCGAAAGAGGCATCACGATCAAAGTATTTAGTATATTATGTTATCTCCAAGAGCTAGTACGATCAAAGTATGTAGTACCAATAAATGCCACAAGATTGTTTAAATGAAAAGTCGCAATGATTTTTTTCTTGTTTTTAATTTTTTGTTTTTCGAGATAATTACCAACAGGAATTATGTTCGTTGTTTAAGACGACCACACGTTTGTAGATAAATAATCATGGCCAATTAATCAAATCAACAAATTTCAATCACGTGGCACGCTCAATCAATCAAAATAAAAAAAAACATAAAAAACAGAAATACAAATATTAACATATTTATTCGTAGATGTGCTGTTAGTAGTAAACCAACTGACCGACAGAGTCATATGCTTAGGACAATTATTATCTGCATACATGCTAATAATTCGGATAAGTGATAATTAAAAAATATATTGTTTTTATTTTTGAGACTTTAGCAAACATCTAGGGACATAATCAATGTACTAGGGGCTAGGGCATATGTGTAAAGCATACCAGTTTCCATAAGATGGCAGCATTTTTGCTATAGTATAATCTTGACAGTCCAACATGATCGAATAGATGGTAGTCAAATAAATTATAGTACTATAAGGGAAATCAGTGTACACTCCCAAAGTAAATACCCGTGACTACATGATTTCGTTGAATATTAGTGTAGTATGAAATTTTTAGATGGCATACCAATTGTTTTTAACGAAACCCAAATTTATTCAAATAATTTATAGTAAAAAAGTACTTTTTACAATAAAGATAACGATAAAAGTGAGATACAATTCTCAACAGAAAGGGGAGTTGCACTAGAAAAAATATACCCATGTAAATTTAGAAAATTCTGTTATGCGAGTCATTAATATAAAAAACATTTGTTAAAAAATGTAAACATATCGTTTAATCACTACTAGTGCCACCTACTACTTCCATACAGAACTATATCATGTTGACACGTTTCGAATTTCGACAAAGCGATTCCCCTTAAAATATTATAATTTATTTGAATGGCAATAGTTTAAAGTACAGTTTGATATTTTAAATGATTATGGCGTCTATTCTGATTTCTAAACTTTTATGTTATGTTATGTTATTTTTGTTTTTCAATATAAATTCCATCAGAAAACTGGTAAATAAAATGGCATAACATGAATTTTATCGTTTCAGAATCGGCCCCAATGTCGGTTTTTATTAGCAAAAAAAGATTGATTTTTTTGATTAAGATATATGAATTTATGTTACATTGTGGAAAATATTTATTTTATTGTAAACGCAGCGATATTTGTTATTAATTGTATTAAACCAAAGAAAATATACTTATCAGAAGTGAAGACACAAACAAAATAGTACGGGCAACAATATTTTTTCTGCAAAATTCATATTTTTTAAATCCATCTAGTGAGTAACTTTAATTTAATTTATATGAAGTTACAATAAAGCTTGAATGGGATAGATTTTTTTTTATGGAATTTGTTTTATCGTCATTCGTTTTTCTTCAAAGTCACATGCATATAAAATATACTTTATTTATATAAAAACACTAACACAATTGTTTTTTCGGTTGGTTTTCGTTATTTCTTGTCCGATCGCCGATCGCATGCTATATATTTTTTTAATTTTGTTTTTTTTTCTGATGTTCTACATGTACATATGTAGTTACATAATTTAACAAGAACAAAATATTATTTATTCAATATAGATGATGCGCTTAAAATCGTTTCCTATTGTTATTTAAATTCATATAGCAATTTTTTTATATTTCTCCAATTTGGAAATTTTGGTCCATAGCTATTTAATGACAAAAATATTTTAATGTAGAGGAATAATTTTCTGATTCATACACATAATTTTATTTTACAGAAAAAAATGAACTTTTTCATTACACGGTGTAAAGTACAAAACTCCATTGCGTCTTGTTTTCTAAAACCAGTGATCTTGTATTTTGTTTTGAACTCATTGATTTTGAAACCAACAGAAGCTGAGAATCATACAAGTGGAGCCTATTCCTAAATATTGACGGAATACGTCACATTTTCAATGGTGCATCAGTAGATATATTTTTTTTCACTGAAACTTTTCCTAATCCTAATATTCCTAGTTTGGCTTTGGCTTTTGAGGGTTTTAATATTTTCAGAAAGGATAGGACGATATCTCCCCTTTAATTTCAGTGACGTTTGTATGTATGTAGGTGAGCATATTAAGGCTAGATTAGTGAGTGTACCTTCCTCTATTTTAGATTCGTTGGTCTCCGATTTAGAGTTTATTATTGTTAATGTTTTCGTAAACGGTCGTAAAATCTTATTCGGTATGGTCTACAATCCTCCAAAAACTAGTAAAGGGTCGTATGCTCAATTTAAAAAATCTCTTGTAGATATAGAAATATTGTTTAGTTATTTCTCTTGTAGGTTCGAGGAAATATATATAGCGGGTGATTTTAATTTCCATATCCTCCAAAATTCCACATTTTCTAGAGATTATTCGAATCTTTTAAATCCGTTTTTAATACTGTTGCACCAACTTTTTGTTGTCCAACCGCTAGTGGTATTTCTTATTCTCTTATTAACCATATTGTTTCCTTTATTAATAGCCCTATTTGTTTTTTTCGATCAGTTGTCCCTCGGTATAGGCTCCCATCATGATCTTTTAGTTTTTTCTGTTAATTGTTATTCTCCGCCAAAGTCTAGAAGCTTTAGCTTTAGGGATTCTAGGTTAGATGTTCTTCTACTAGACAAATCGAAATTTTCTATGCTTATCTTGGTTTCGTTTTTGAGTCTTGTATTCCGTTGAGAACCATTACTCTGAAACCAAAATCTCCACCTTGGTGATGTCAGGAAATTTCTAATGCTATTTGTAAAGCCTAAAAGTACCCTAATTTCCAGTCCCACTTTGATTATAAACAGGCGCGTAATAGGGTTGTAGAGTTAATTAGGTTATCTAAATATACGTTTTTTAAAGATAAGATAGATCCATCTCTCCCTTCCAAGGTCTTTTGGCGTAATGTCCATAATTTGGGACTTGGTAGATGCAGGAGTATCATTCATGAGGTTTTCAAGCCAAATGAATTAAATAGTTTTTTAGCTCCAATCTGAACTCTGGTAGTAATACAGTCGAATTACTTTCTGACGAGTCCTTTAATTCATTTTCGTTCTCAAATATTTCGCTCGATGAGTTAATTTTCGCTATTTGGAAGGTTAAGTCGGAATCCTCTGGTTTGGATAATATCAGTTTAAAATTCGTAAAACAAGTTTTTGCTTTCGTTTCAAAGTACTTGTTACACATTTTTAATTTTATCCTTACTTCCTCTTCCTTTCCAGCAATATTTTAGTTAGCTGTGTTCAATCTGGGTTTAGAAAATATCATAGTACTACCACTGCGTTATTAAACGGTGACGACATTAGGTGTAATATGAGTAATAGGGAGTTGACCTCTTTAACATTGTTAGATTTTTCCAAGGCTTTCGATTCTATTAATCATGGTATTCTATTCAATAAGTTTATTTCTTAATTTAGATTTCCGTTTTCCGCCGCCAAATTAGTTCTCAATTACCTTTCTAATCGTTCTCAGGGTTTATTTCGGTGATAGCTTATCTGATTTCCTTCCAGTTACTTCCGGCGTACCTCAGGGTTCAGTGCTGGGTCCCTTATTGTTTTCTATGATTTAAGAAATGATAATTTATGTAGTATAGTTGATTGATCGGTATTGAATGGGCTTAGATTAAATGCGAGTAAATTTTTAAGAAACCTCTTGATACTACGCCCTTTCCTGGAATTCTAAGCGAATTCTATCTAAGCGATTCTCTTATTCCGTTTTCAAATACTGTTAAAGATTTAGGGTTAGTTTTCAATAAATCTCTTACATGAAGTGACCATTTAGTTAATATTAGTAGAAGGGTGTTTGGCATGCTTAGTTGTTTGTACAAAGTGGTAGGGTTTACGGATAGTCATTTTAAGAAAAGAATGTTTATGTCTTATATTCTCCCTCAGTTTATTTATGGTGATGTAGTTTTGTTTGGATTACTTCAGGATAATATGAGTACTCTCCAAAGATGTTTCAATGCTTGTACTAGGTTTATTTTTCGTATTAGGAAATTCGATCATATTTCTCCTTATTCTAATGTTGTTTTAGAATGTAGTTTATCTACCTTTTTTGAACTTCACGTTTGTCTTTTGTCTTTCAAACTTCTTAAAACTAAGCAGCCAATTTATTTGTATAGGAAGTTGTTGTTTAGTAGGTTTCATTCGGCTAACTTACGGTTACTTCCACCAAAAAATTTGTGTAGATCGCTCTTTTCGTTAGAGGAATTTCTCTCTGGAATTCAATTCCACTTGTAATTAAAAGACTAGGTTTGTCCAAATTATTTAAGTCAAAATTTTTAGAGTGGCGTGGCTGATTGGCAATACGTAGTTTTTTTTTTTTTAATTTTTTACGTTACTTGTTATTTTATTATTATTATTATTATTATTACTTCATCTCGTGTAGCGCATTTCATTATAAATGAGCTCTAGCTCTAAATGAGTGCTGTATGGGGTGAATTTGTTTTGAAAAAATTTAAGAGGTTTTTATGCCTAATGGAAGCAAATGTCGGTTTTGATGTTTTTATATTTGCTTCCATATGTGCTTTTCCTCTTAAATCTAAATTCTAAATACAAATAAATAAATAAAGTATTTCTTTGACACCGTTGCCATTCAGCCCAATTGACACTGACACTCACAGTGGTTGGACCGACAGTACAAGATGTTGTTCTGAGATGTTCCACTTTTACGAAAGATAAATTCTAACATGAGAATAGAAAATGTCGGGGAAAACATTTTCTTGCCGTACCCACGATCTAAAAAACTTCCAAGTATGTGCAAAAATGGGTGTACGCTTTCCGGGATATCTCGCTTAAATATTGGACGTACATTCTAAATCAATCAATCAATTTGCATTATTAATTTCTTGTATACTTTACGAATAATATCCTTTTTAACGGGAATTCGCAACCAAATTCGATTCTCTGAAAGAAGGGTTTTGTTTTGCTTTATTTAAACGATGTTGCTCTTTCTTTACCCGTCTTTCACACCAAACAAACTTTATGTTCGATACAAAAGTATTAAACTATAAATAAAACTAAAAATTGAAACCAATTCGATTTGAGAACTAATTTTAGAATTTAATATCTTTAAAAAAATTCAATAAAGAATTGAGTAACCGAACATAAAAGTTTATTAAAGAAGCGCCAAGTCGGCAAAAAGATCGCGGTGTACGATAAAACTAAAGTATCAGCATCTGGTAATTCTACAAATGACGTGAATTTATTTTATAATTCACACAGTAACCTTAATTTTTTCTTTCAATTGTGACATTTATTATGACAATGTTTTCTTTAAATTTCGTTGCTTCTAGCAAGTCTACTTTTCCAATAACAGGCGGCACGTAAATCACAAAAATCTAAAGTTTATCAAACATATTTAATACATATTTATTTGGTGTAAAAGCTGGGCTAGACTAATTCAGCTGCTCACTAGCAATACTCATCAAACCAATAATGTTTTGGCTTAAATTTCACAGTACTTAGCCGGCACCGACCATCAAAGCGTTTTATAATAAGGTCGATGTTTTGTTTTCCACAACGCCCCTGCAAAATTTTAGTAATCAATTAATCCGCAGTAATGAACAACGGGGATTTAATTAGCAGAAGTTAATTAATTTTTAGAGGACATTTTTATTTGTCATAGTTTTAAATTGATGTTTTACATTTGTCCAGATTTGTGCGGTTTATGACTCAAGACGCAAGTGCATTTAATCGTATTTAATATTGATGGCTGTTAATACTACCTATATATGTTACAATAGTCGATATATTGATCAATGTGTTAATTTGTTTATCACACGTGTTATATACGTGACCTAATTCTTTACATTTATGATTCGAAATATTTCTTCTATAATAATCGTTATGTTAATAATAATAATAGCGGGCCCTGTGATTTGTTCACCCCTATACATTTTTGCCTAATAATCATAATGATATGTTGTTTTTATGTCTATATGCACGAGTATCGAATTTCTAAAATCAATTAAAAATGTTTACTATGCATATATATATATACTATATAGAATATCTCATCGGATAGTTCGATAAAAAAACTTAATTTAAACAAAATAGTACGATGCCAATAGAGCGTGATTACCGTAAACTACAGTAATTGATCCGATAACAGATTTACAACGTGTGAAATTCATTAAAATAATCGCCGTAATATAGATATTGTGAAAAACATGGGAAAATTGTGTGTTTGTGTGTGTTTCTGTATATGGAAGAATAGGGCACAGCTAAATCACTAAAATTTCTCAAAATTGATGTTGGATCAAACGAATTTGGCTTAAGTAAATTTTATGATTTTTTTTTAAAGGAAAATGATAATTTATTAGTTTTCTTAAGAATTTTTTAATATATTTTTTTTTAATATTCTTAAAATAATAATTACTTATTTTTTAAAGGTATTTGTTTCATAATCTTCGTTTTTTTTAATTTCAACAAATACATAAATCAAAAAATATTAAAAAAAAATAAAATTATCAAAATAAACTAAGAGCTTGTAACACTTCTGTGACCAGGAGTGGAGCTACATAACCATTTAAAGGGCGAAGTGGTTAACACTACGACGCTTAGTTTGATCCTCAATTTATATTTATCATGCCGCATTGTCAAGATTATCATTTTAACCTAATCACTGTCATCTTTTGTTTTTTTTGGGGGAAATTTAATTTTTTCTTTATTAAGCCACTAGATGTCACATAGTGTTTCAAGTTTTTCAACGATACAAGTTTTTGTGCGGTGTTTTTGCGAACAAAATTGAAGTTTGAGTAGCTCATGTAGCTACTGATTTGGTATTAAAACTGGGTTATTTCAGAGAGGCATAGAATTTCCTATGAATAGAAAATATTTTTTTTCAAGATCTGAAAGGTGGTCCATATGACACACATACTCAAGCGTCTTCTTATGCCAAAGCCAAAAATGAGCATAGGGGGTGAAACGGTGTTTCCTTCTCTTCCTCTTCCATACGGCTTCTGCAGAAGTTAGTAATTTCCAGATCCATTTGTCGCCAGAAAAACTGGTTTCAGCAACCTGATTACAACATCATTCGTGAGTATCCCATTATTCCTCAACCAAATCAAGAACGCATCAACCGCTATTACTCCAGCTTGGTACACACTGCAGTAGTCAGGTAGATGAATAGAAATATTTGTATTCAATGTCTTTAAAGAACTGTTTAGCTTCGGTTGCCAATATTTACCCAATCTCCCAAAACTCTTGAAGATATTAAGTTTTGAACACTTTTTCGAAGCATACTACTGGTATAGTATAATCAATATTGGTCGCTTCTTTCTTTAGTGAACTGATTATAGCCGGGTGAACTGTCTGAAAACATCTACAATTAGATACAGTAGTGGTTCGGGACCGGAATAAGGTGGAACAAAACCTCTGAGGGACGCGTAGATATTGTCCTCAGCACCTCGTTTATAAGTAAGTATACAGGCCGTTCTGTGCACCTTCTCTATCTTAGCTCGGTGCTGGACGTAAAACGGTTACTCCGCTCGCTTTATTTACTCTTTCTATATTGCGAGGCTTACTGCTAAGTTTACTGTCGAAATTGAGTCTATAGAAATCTCGCTCTATCAGAATAAACGCTGGTCTAATGGCATTTACGATAGGTGAAGTAACTGCCAGGTTTTTGTATTTTTTAGTAAAGTATCTGCTCTGTCTTAGCTGAGTTGATTTTCAGTCCACACTTGTCGGCCCACGGTGTAATAATTAGGAGCGCATTCTGGGTTAACTCTTTAACTGTGAATATGTTTTCACCATAAACCGTGAACACTTCGTCATCACTGTATACGCTCACTCCGATAACTTCGCCCTTCTTTTTCAGAAGTAGTATGTACATTGATTACCATGTTCCCGCACAAAGGAGATAAAAAAACCGCTAACCACCCGCCTTCTCATAGTATTCTACCAGTTCAGAGTTAACAGGCTAATTGAGAATTAAAACACTGACCAATATGTTTTAAGTTTATTGGGTAGCCATGTGGGTATTTTTCCACTTACTTTGACCTCCGTCAATTTTCTAGGACTAGCTTTAAACATCCCTTAAAGATCACCTCTAGTCATGATAGGTTAATCCCTGAATTTTTCTGGATTTCTTCTGGTAAAATTCGATCCGGACTCGTTGATTTAAACTAATGTGCTACTCTATGTGTTCTTTACTCCGTTTAATTGTCAAAGCTCCTTAGGAAGTGGGTTTCAATAAGAAGTTTCAAAGGTTACTCACGGGTAACTATCCAGGAATGGTCAGGTTTAATTAAATAAATTATACTGCTGGATTGGTGGAGAACATCGTCTTAAGATTAGAAGTCTCTTAATTCTTCTACAGAAGACCCTCCAAGAACTTCTTTTGCTTTCTTCAATTCCCCTTTATACAGTCTTAAGTCCTCTTAATAAGAACTCCAGTCCTTAGACTCCTAAGGTTTCTTTTCGATAGATGCCTACCTCTTTTATTTCGGCTTTCCTCTAGGCTTTGTCATACGTCAAGCAGCAAAGGATTGATTGCAGGTGTTTGATCTAAATTCTCAACTGCCGCTTGGGGCGTTCGCAGTTGAATGGTTTTCTGACTTATACCACTGACTGCCTCTACTCTAAACATCATATTGTTTATAAGGAGGAATTGTTTATAACTGGAGGTAGTCTGGTATCCAGAGGGATAACTTTGACTTTGTCAAGTGAAGTGTGTGAAGTGTGCTTCCATGATAATTATCAGCCAGATTGTATTGGAAAGGCTGCGATCTTTGAACAGTCAAATCGTTTGGCGTTTTTAATAGTATTTCTCAGTCTTAGCTTGAGTAGAAAGGTATCCGGCGGAAATCCGAGGTATCCCGTTGGGATGCAGAGTTCTAATATTCATAATTTTTAAGTGAAGTCGCCTCATATACAAATATGAGGGGTATATAAGGGGAATGTCTCTATTAAAAAAGTAACCACTTGTTGCTGGATTTGTTTAAAATTGACACAAGATTTGGGATTCGGAATGCTTTCATGTGTACCTCTCGATACTTTGAGAACTGTTTATGTAAAACTGTATCAATTTTGTGATGAATTAAAACGATCGACAATGTATTTCTTTGACCCAGATTTATAACAAAATATATATGATGTCTAAAACCTCTCAAATTCAGTATGTTTAGTGTTGCAATTATTAAAATAACTATAATAATAGTTATAAACTATAAAATAACTATAAAAACTAAGTATTTTTGCCAAGACATCATAAATATTAGACGAATTGTTGACTCCTAAACGCGATGGTAATAATAATTTTAAAAAAAAGTTGCCATCAGCATAACTCTATTTCAAATTTAATTGTCTAGAACTGTTCTTAATTTATTTAATTAAAATTCAAATTAAGTCACTTGAAGCGTTTTAAATTTATTGGTACTCGTATGTGTGATCTTTGCTTTTCATTTAAAAAATTTCAAAATGACATTTATTTGAAACAAGTAAAGCAAAATAAAATTCTTTTGCTCAACTTCTTTATTTTTGTACGAATTTTATTTTTTTTTTTGAAAATTGGACAGATTTCAAAAAATTCAAAGCAAAGTGCAATGTAATTTTTAGAATGTTGGTTTGGTTTCTGGGCACATTCTTCCACTGGCTTAGCCAGTCTAATCCAAATCACCGTTGCCATCAGTCATACGAATGTCTCTTCTTATAGAGATCGCTCGCCTGTTTGATTAAGATCTAGGTTATTGACTTTATAGGTTATTGGCTGCAAAGATTTGGTTTGTGAAGTCAGACAACGATCTTAGAGCTTTAACTGTGAAGGAATGGTTACTGTGTAATGTACCTACACAGCTCCACCCACCACCCCAGTCGCCAGATTTAAATCCAATTGAGCATATTTGGAACGAAGTAGAACGCAGATTACGGAAATATCATATTTCTAATAAAGAAACTCTAAAGAGAGCCTTGATAAAAACTTGGGCGGAAATCACTTCCAAAATAACCACCAATTTAGTGTTCTCTATGCCTAGTCATCTACAAGCAGTGATTGATGCTGATGGAGGACCTACTCGATATTAAAAAAATGCTTACATGTATTTATCATTACTTTTTTAAATTTTAGATAATAAATTTGAATTTTGTATGTAGACTTTTGTCTCATTAATTTTTAATAATTTTTTATTTTTTAAAATATATGACCATACAATTGAAATGTGATTTACACTGTTAAATTACATATTGAAAAATAAATATTTTGCAAAAAAAAAAAAACTGATTATGAAATATACTTGATACAGTATGTGTATGTAGACTTATGTCTTTGAGTGTACATATATATATATACATATAAAATGTCATCTAAAGGTGTCGTCACATCGACGTTTTTCTAAAAACCGATTTTCAATTTACAGCTGGACAAATCCACATTTTTTATTTTAATTGATGCAAAATTATAAAAATTAATCATTTTTTTTTTTAAATAATAATTTTTCAATAATTTAACAATTTTCATTTAATAATTTGGATTTTTCTGTTTTTGCCGTTCCTAGAAACAGATTTTTCACTAAAAAGTATAATTTTTTCTGTTTATAATCTTAAAACGTTTCCGAACTCACCCAAAATTTCCGACATTATTTTTTCCGTCGGTAATCTGTTTTTTTATTTTATTTTTTTGTTTTGTTTTCACATTTTTGATTTTTACACAACCGCTGTCTTAATATTTTGTTTTTTTACTTTATAGTCATGACAGTCATGTCAAAAACAAATAACAAACAAAAAAATAAATAAATTGTTGTTGTAAAAAACGGTATTTGTTTTACTCATGTGGCATCAAAAATCTAATTACAGAGAAAACGTCTGTGATTAGATGTGCATGTGGCATCGCCTTAAATGTTTTTTCAAACTTTTTGTCTTTTTTGTTTACTTGAGAGCTCAAAAAGTTGGTTAGAAAAAATTTTTAATGTGTTGCTAGGATGTCGCAAAAGCGATCGAGAATGCAAGGCAACTATACAACAACAACAAAAATTTAGAATGAAAAACGATTGCATGCATTTCATTCCGTTTGGAATAGTTTGATTGCAACTTTTTGATGGTTTATGAGAGGAAATTTTTCGTTCTTAATCTTATTCCAGTGACCAATAAATAAAATGCGCTGTGTATCGCCAAGAAATTGAGTGTGAATGCGGAAATCGTTTGAAATTTGTTAAATGGTATAATGCGTTCGGCAACGAAAAAAATTATACGATCTAGTCACAATATCGTGATGCCGGATGATGGAAATAAATAATTAATAATTTTGAAAGAAATTAGTAAAATTATTAAAATTGTCGAGTTTTGTTAATTAAATATAGTTAATATGTACCGTTTTCATTTAATTTTAGTTTAAAAATTTTATTAGTTTAATCGTAAATGAAGAAATCGCCGCCAGATAATTTTTAAATATTTTAAAATATGATATTATATAGTGACCACAACGCCATGATTAATTGTGTGGAAAATAGTTCGTTAGGCACAACGAACGCAATTTCAAAGAAAGGTCTGCTTTACTCCAGCCACTTACCATAGCATAAGTAAAATCAAATATATCCAAAAATATTCCGAATTGCTCAAAATGGTAAATGTTTACAAAAGTAAAGGCCCCTTAAGTAAAGTTATTCGGCCATCAGATGTATATTAGGTGGATCAGATAATGATACTTCCTTTAGTCACTCAAGTTCTCAATGTAGGAAGGTTAGGAGTGAGTATAACAGTAAATAATAGATACTATATAAATAATACTTAACTGCAATAGTTAAGATTCAAAAACCGACACGAAGTTTTAGAGAAACTAGCCATTGCTTAAGAAAGCCATTCTCAGCTTGTCTTTTAGGTGTAGGTTGCATCGGTTGATTAGATCAAATATCCGCAATGAAGTAAAGAACTCTGGCGACAATTTGTAAACAAAGTTGTAGATCATTTGCAACCCACCGTAGTTTGGCGAAAAAGCCAAGAGCTATTTGGCAAACACATGAAATATATCAGGAACTTTGTTTTGAAATAATATAATGAAAGGAAAAACAAATGAAAATTACAATTACCAAAATGTCTTTAAAAGTTGGATGCAATTATATTGTTAGGTTGTAATGAGTTTGGGTTTCCACGGATGAGGCCCAAACTAATTTATAAACTCTCAGCTGTAGTTTTTGATTAACTGACCGATTGTCATATGATTTATTTCCTTTATAAAGATACAAAACTTAAAATTACTATTCTTTTAAATACATAAAGTATGCATTATTATTGTCAACATAATTGAAATGCATAAAAATACAAAACGAAAATTAAAATACATAAAATATGTTGATGCATCAATATTGTCGGTCTAAAAGAACTAACTGATTTTTTTTTATATTTGGTTGATGCTTTGTCTCTTGATAGCATTAATTCTGAAGTACTTTTGGAATGGCAAGTGTTGTTTTGTAGCTCTTTTCTTGAAGAATCCAAAGTTGCTTTCTTATAAAGAATTAAATTTACACTCCGATGCAGAATGCTTTTACGCGCCCAATGGAGGATCAAGCTCGTGGTATGGCATTTAGATGGTATTATCATTATTCATTGGATGTTTTTCATTATACTGTAAAGTTTAGTTTTGCAAATGACCTCTAAATCGTATAAATCTTTTCTTGTTCAAAAATGTATGTAAAGTCAAAATTGTACTTTTACTTTTGAATGAAACTTTTTCTTTTAATTTTCTAATACAATCTGCAAAAGCTGTAGATTGTGTAACTTTTACAATATTGATTTTCGCCTCTTATAATTCTTGAACAGTTGAAACACCTTTCCTCCGTTTCTGCTATTATCGTATCGAATGTCAGCACTGCTTCTAAGCCAACCTGACCCCGGCCAGCATAAATTATGATCGCACAGCTTGTTGTTCCCATTGTGCGGGTCTGATAAACTGAATCTGAGAAATTCTATGCGCAACAAAGGTTTTCTATTTAATTGGTTTCCTGGTAACCAGTCCTTGAAACGGGATATCCATGGTTTCGGAAATTTGTCCAAGCATAGATTTGCCAATGGAGCTCTGCACAATTAAATCATGGAAGGGTTAAATTTTGACTGATTGGTGTCATCTTTGTTTTTCCCAATAGTAAAGTCACAGTACTTTTTCCTACTTTTGTGACTTTGTAATAAACAGCTGCAGCGTGCTCTATATCTCAGATGCTTTGCAAAATTCAAGAAGCTCCAAATCTTGGTTTTATAATGTCCTGTGCTTATATATACCAAGCGTACAAATTTTTATTTTTTTGAGCACGTAGATTGTTGATTGGTATCTGACCCATATTCTTTTTATTTCTTCAGGAAGCTCTTCGTCCCACGATATTTTTTTATCTATAATTCTTGAAACATAAGCTTACCAAGAATTATAGAAGTGGACCAAGCTAATAGTTCGAAAATTTTGGCTATTCTGGATATAACGAATCGTTATGTTGATGGTCTCATTGCGAGGATTCCACATATAAGGCCTAATATTTTAAAAGATTCATGTTCCTTACTTATGATGGTTAGTTTGGTTTTCTTGTTTGTCCGGTATAGCTTGTATAACAGCGTTTTTATTCAATGCACATTTTCGTAGTTTAAATCCTCCAGAATCAAGCATACTTCGTAATTTTTGCAACATCAAAAGATTTACCATATGTTATTACTTGTACTCTTTAATTTGCTACTGTGGATCAGTTCCCAAAACTATTCTTTGTAGGTTATGTTGTCTTTTGGTCACAAAGATCTGTTTGTACATATTTCCGATGTCTGCAATAAACACATATTTGTATTTCCGCCACCTTGTTATGATCGAAAATAGATCATGTTGCAGTGTTGGCCCGACTAATTGGATTGAGACGAGACTTTCATTTCGACTTTGTCCATTTGATGTTTTAATCGATGTATTAAATACTTAACTAGCCTTTGTTGTTGTACTGAGTTACTTAACCACTGCATATGTTTTGTTCTTGAATGTAACATCATCTGGATTTATTGGCACCATTAGACATAGCTTATTCATTTAGAAAGTTGTGGTATTCTTGTTTTAATTGCGAGTTCTTTTCTAATCTTCCTCCGCTTGTAGCAATCTTGCTATAGGTAAGCTCCTGCTATCTTCTAAACTATAATCGTCTTTTATTTGTATCGTGGCTACTTTCCATCTGCTAATCGACAACAGGTGTATTTATATGATCTTTCACATAATTCTTTTTCTTCTGAGTATTGTTTAATTGCCCAGAATTTTTCGAGATATTATAGTCAAAGGCATGGAGTTTTAGGTAGGTTGTGTTTGCGTCATTCCCATAAGGATCAATTCTAGTTCCGCTTTTGAGCTACTGGATAGTCTAGCAAGGTCTTAATTACTCCTTCCTTTAAAATATTTGCATAATTATCTGCACCTATAGAATCATGTCGATAGATGCAAGTGCTCCGTGATTCGGGTCTCCCATAATATTAGCATTGTAATCTTCTACCATCTGATTGAAATTTGATGCTAATGGGGTGATATTGTAACGAAAACCTTATATTTTATATTGCTGGTCGTCATTCCACCTTAATCTCACGGACTTACAAATTTACTAGACATTTTGGTAAATTTAATAACTTGGCTGCTGCTTGGGTAATGTACTATTATTGTGAACCTGGATCTATCAAATGGCGAAGTTGAATTGCATATCCTATACGAGTAGTAGTCTTTAACAAGGATGTATAGCTAATAAAGGTACTCTATTATTTATTGTGGGAGCGTTCTTGGCTTTGTGGAGAGAAGTTGTAATTTTCTTCGTATGTAAGTCACGATATTCTCATACATACGCAAGTTTCTTTGGCTGATACATTTGCTATGCATCCCTGTTTTAAGTTAAGATATTTCTATTACAGACATTTTTACAAACGTAGGGCATCTTCTTATGTCATGTGATGCCTTAAACCAATGCATATTTTTCTAATTTTAGCAAAAGTTCTTCTTGGTGCTTGTGAAATAACAGGAAGCTACAGGCATGAGAATGTGATTTTATTTTGTTAAAGTCCTCTTGTTGTGATAATGGTTGTTTGAAGAAAAACAATGTGTCTCATTGTCCAGATTCTTTAATACTAATGAAATTAATATTGAATTCCATGTTGTTGGATCGATACCTAAGTTTTTCAAGACAAACAGATTTTCTACTATCGTATGTTCGAAGCATCCGTGTAGTTTACTCCTGTTGTTAAGATTTGAGGTCGCTGATTTTGTGTGTATCAGTGAGATTTTTGTGTTCGCACGAACCTTTAAAATTTTTATAGTAAAACGTTGCCCACTCATTTTATTGCCCATTGAAATACGGTGTTTTAATGGATGACAATTTAAATTTTGCGATTAGCCAATCATTGATGATGCCACTCCCTTGTGCTGATTGTTATTGTATTGCCTCTTGAAGCCTGGGTACCATCTCATCTACTTCTATACTAATTGTGTCACACCGTTATTGTAAAAATACGGGATATCAAATTGTTGTTCCTCTGGAGTTTCCAGAAATAGTTCCAAGTGCAGTAGATCCATAATGTTTCTGTTGTTCTCTAATTGCTGTAATTTCTATACGACAACTGCGAACTAGAATGTTTCTCACTTACGCATAGTTGTGGTTGTTGCAGCAAATGCTGGATGTGATTCATTTTTAACTTTGCCTTTTTTATGAGTTTCCTTATTTCCTTCTAATAGTATAAATCCGAGATCATGACTCCTTAGATTTTCAGTTTTCGAAACTTCTGGTGTTGTTAACTAAACCTTTACATTCGATGGGAAATGGTATTTCAATCGCAATTATTGTTATGAAATTTGCACTAGAGCGTCAAATTGTTCAAGATCGTTGATTTGTTGTTGAATTTTTTCACGATTATTCTTATCGAAATTAAGTTTAGCTGATATCGAATGAGTGTGAATTGAAGCATATTTTCTGTTATTTGATCAGAAATTTGCATACCAGCGGAAAGCATATTGATGTGATCAGTATAGAAGTTATAGCACGAATTTATATATAAGAAATATTTTATTTTAAATAGTAAAATATATTTTATTAGCAACAACTTTTATTTGACTGATTAGGACCGACTAATTAATTTGGAAAAAACAAAATATTATTTTATAAAGAAAATTGTTTTTTCATCGCACATTCGATTGATTAAAAATTCAGTCAATTTGAAGGTGTGTTACCATAAAGTCATTAAGGAACCTTTTTTCTGTTGTTAATGTCGTTATCGACATTAACTGTGCTATTACTGATAATAGAGCTCCAACTAAATAATTCTTCAAACATAATTTTTTTTCTATTGGGATTAGTTAATACTTTTTGATAGAGTTCCTGAACTTAGATAAATATTTAACGGTGTTTGTGTTGTTAAAATCTTAAAAATGTATTTTGAACACTTAAAGACTAAGTCCTTAAGGCCTTCTTTTCTAGTTTTTAGCAATTCTCTTTATTGCAGCGAATCGGCATAAATCTAAGCACTATACACAGAAAAATCAAACAACAATAAAATTGTTGTTGTAATCCAAATTCAAAAATAGAACATTGCATGATGATAAACTTTTGTCTATGTTTACACGTCTAAAAATAAACTGTTGTAATGGTCAGTTGCTTTGAGTAATTTTGTTTTTTAATTTAATTTATTTTCGACGTAAAGTCATCAGTAATTTAATTTTTTTAATTTTGTTTACATTTTAGCTGCATTTCAACATGTGCGTGACAATCTCACCGACCTGAATGATAAATCGGAGGCGAATGAAACTGATTTAGTATTTTTAAGAGGTTTACTAGATAGTCCAGCTGTGACGCAGCTAATTAAAGTAAGTAAATCGTTTTAAAAATGTTTACAATATACGATGATACCGCGAAACATATACATATGTATGGTAACTGCAACATAATTACTAAATTATTACAGTCTGTGTTAAAAGGTTAAATAATTTTAATTAAAAAAAATTTAATGTTGCAATCTGATAATTATACATTGTTAAAATGTCTCATCTCATCCTCGTCAATGTGATGTTCAACGAACTTAATCAATTTACTATACTTTCACTATGTACATAACTCCATGGAAATTGTTGTTGGTATTTTTATTTTCTAATCGAACCACCTTGAACTTAAGATATTGTTCTGTGTTGAACAACCGAATGTAACGTTCTACTCAAAAACGAAATGAAAAGCAACAACTCAACTCATTTCTCAAGTGCTCTCTGCACACTATATATCTGTATCTATAAACTCGAGTAAAGTGAGAATTTTTTTTTTACGATTTTATGTTTTAAGATGAATCCACTCTTTAACATATTCCTATCATAAAATCGTAAATCAATCATTTTTATTTTAATACGGACAACAAATATACTGTCTAATATGATGAGATCATTGTTATAAGTTGCACATATCTACTTGTAGTATTCTTAAGGTTGTAGCACGATATCCATGTAGTGATGCGATCAACAATTTTGTGCTTATGTTGTTATTGGGTTAATTTAATTAGCATAACATGATAATAAGAAGAATATTAGAATGGTGTATGTATGTGTATATTGGTATATATATAAATATGTTTGGTTTGTATGTTTTGGGTGTGACTGTATGAGCACACTTTATTGGTGACCTGAAGTGAATTTTTAATTTTCTTATAAAAGATCTATCGTCAAAGAGGGGAAATGATGAAAGTTTATTTGATTAATTGGACTTTAGATGTGGTCGCTAGCTCTCCCGGATATCGCCGAGCTAATTCGTACAGCAATTTTACATAAAACAATAGGCACGGAGGGGAAAGGAATTATTTAAATACATCTATACGTATGCAGAAGCCCGAACATGCACATATACAGATATATACGAATATTTTTATATTCATTTATATACATCTATGTTTATATACACATCCGCCCACTCACATAAATATGTATGTATAGGGATATAATGTTACGGTTACTGACATCTAAACGATCTTACGTCATGAGATCAAACAATTCTAAACTACCTGCGGTTACTATTATTTTCCAAGTGTCTCAGGATATTTCCTAAAATTTTATTATCAATTAATAAATTATTTATTGATTGATTAATTTAGAATGTACGGCCAAGCATTAATAGGGTATCCCAGAAAGCGCCGGGCCCAACGTATACCCATTTTTACATATACTTGGAAGGGTAAGGCAGGATATTAGTTAAATTATTGAGATCGACCCGGTTACAGACACCTTGGTGGCCGACAGTTAGTACATTTTTGTGGAGTAGGGAAGGGAAAGGTTTGTCAGTAATGACAGAATTAGTCCTGTTTCCCTGTAGTCAATATTCAAACTACTGTTAGCATAAGACAATCACAATTTTACTGAACTGCTCTGCATTCTGTCATCTCTTATCAGCAACTCTAGTGAGCCACCATTCATCTGTAATCTGAAAAAATTCCCTGAAAACAAAATCTATTAATGAACTAATTGCTCTTAGCATTAAATAAATTTAATTAATTTTCGCCTGAAAAAAATTTATTAATTTGCCCCAATGTAGCTAAAAACAGTTTTAAATAATAATAAATAATACAATAATAAAAAACACAATAATATACCAACCACCGAAAATCTAATTTATATACACTTTATTTTACACAGAACTTTAAAATTAATAAAAATTAGATTTTAAAAAATTGATTAAACATTACAAATCAATTGAATTAACTGTTTTATGGCCAATACCAATTGATAAATTTTATTTGTATATAAATTATTTTTATCTTAAACCTATCATCCTGAAATATAAATAAGATTGAAAAAATTTATTCTACTTAAGCCGTAAGCTGTAATAAATAATAGTTAGTTATTATCTGAAAGTTTAAAAATATAACAGTAAAATGACCCACCGCAACACTTTTAAAACACATCACTGAGAGTGGACACGCAAAATTCATAAAAAGCACGAAAATTAAATGAAATACTTGTTAATCTGTCAAAATACGTCATTGTAAATATAAATATAATTTTTATAAATTACAGATTCAAAAAAACCACCACCAAAACCAAATGGACTTAAAACCGTATTTATGGATTTTGAAAGTATTTGATTCGTGGTAACAGTTTTTATAAGTTTTAGATACTTACTTTTAGAGATACTAGCATTAATACTGCTATGAAATATTATAACATTTTCACAATAATTTTTGAGTGGTATTTGGGTGGGCGTACGTACGAGTATTAATTAACATGTGCATGAATATTGGTTTATGAGTGTATATGGGCATGCTCGGGTATCAAAACCCTCTTTACTACAAGCCGTCTTGTAACTTTCGTTGACA
Source organism: Tipula confusa (assembly GCA_963556175.1). Classification (NCBI taxonomy): domain Eukaryota; kingdom Metazoa; phylum Arthropoda; class Insecta; order Diptera; family Tipulidae; genus Tipula; species Tipula confusa. The sequence continues at coordinate 125,810,470 of OY744475.1, forward strand.
CATATCATCATGTATTTTTAAAATGTATTAGTGAAAATATATACTTTAGATGTATTAGTAACTATCAAAACTCCATATAAAATTAATTAAAAAAATTGTAAACGCATGCGCATTATTTGATTTTATTGTTTATTTCTTTTACACAATATTCGCTATCATAGCCGGACACGATTTTCTACTTAAAATACAATCAAAGTATATATTTTTGTATAGCATGAGTATGCAAACAATAAGGCTTGTAGTAAAGAGGGTTTTGATGAGTATGCAAACAATACGGCTTGTAGTAAAGAGGGTTTTACTGATTGTTGCATCGAGTACGCAGATACATTCTTATTTTGTCCATCTAAACTTGAAAGTGTTTGTGAGAAAATAGAATAAATATACTTTCATTTCACTAATACCTTGAAGATAAAATATAAAATCAACCAATGAAATTTTTTGAAATATTGTACGGTACGTTTGTATAATTTTTTTATTTTCACACTCTCTTCGAAATAAATCTTGTTAGTACGTTTGCAAGTAGCACGTGCAACAACGATGCTTCAAGTGTCTGTTTCGAACTATGCGGTATGTAAGGAAATTTTAAGGAATCAACAATATGAGACAGCTTATTAATAGAATGTGACGATTTATTGGAGCAACAATGGTAGTGCAGCTCACACAATGTTTCTTTGGAAATTCATTATTAAACTAAAAAAATAAAGTATTAACTAAAAATTTAGTAACGGATACAAATATATAAAAACTGAAGAGAATATTTCATTTTTTTTTACATTTCTGTTTTCTATACTATATTTTCTCTGCACAATTGTTTTTTTTAGTTCTAAATTTTTACGTAAATTCTCACTGATTTGTATAGTGTACCGATTACCAATACTTTGAAATATAGATGGACAAGAAAATGAAATAATATTGGTGACAATCGGGCTTGTATAATAAAGACGGTTTTGATCTGCGTACTCGATGCAACAATCAGGCTTGTAATACATTTGTGTTGGTTTTGTAAATAGTGGTAGTAGGAATGAGAAAATTATACAATTTTTGGTATGGATCAAAACCCTCTTTACTACAAGCCGTATTGTTTGCATACTCATGCTATACAAAAATATATACTTTGGTTGTATTGTAAGTGAAAAATCGTGTCGGGATATGATAGCGAATATTGTGTAAAAGAATAAACAATAAAATCAAATAATGCGCATGCGTTTACAATTTTTTTTATTTATTTTTATATGGAGTTTTGATAATTACTAATACATCTAAAGTATATATTTTCACTAATACAATTTAAAAATACATGATAATATGTGTCAACGATCAAGTTACAAGACGGCTTGTAGTAAAGAGGGTTTTGTATGGATTTTCATAGCACCAATACACTCAATTGTGTATATAGGTTTTGTTTATCTGTGTCAACGAAAGTTACAAGATGGCTTGTATAATAGAGAGGGTTTTGAGTATACTTATCTGCATACATATATAGATGTAATTAAATTTTATTTTTGCCTTCCTACCCAATTGTTTTATGTAAAACGACTGTTTGAGTAGGCATTACCCAGAAGATGGGTTTTCAGCTGTGTCATACAGTCCAATCAATCAATCGTAAATGCCCCATTTTTCATTGGCTAACCGTCATGTGTTTTATGGATTTCGGAGAAGTTCGATTTATGGCACAAATGCCTCAATTTATATAGGCTAACCTCATGAGTGTTTTCTGGATTTTATTAATTTTCGATTTGTGAAATCATAAATGGCACCCAATCAACTTGATGGGGTAACCAACATATTTTTCTAGATTTTTGATTTGTGACGTAAATTTTGATAGCCTTACCATCAGATATTTTCTGGATTTCGGAAATTTTCCGTTTTAACTATTTTTTTTATCTCCAATTTAGGAGCATAGGGCATCTACTATTCTGAACCATCTTACTCTATTTGGGGCTATTGCTTTTATTTCCGCCGATGATTTTTCCAGGTGTTTTGCCTCTGCTAGCATCGTTCTCTTCCATGTCATTGATGGCCTTCCAACCTTTCTTTTTCCTCGTGGATTTCAGTCTAATGACATCCTCGTTATATCACTTGATGCCTTCCTCAGTGTGTGGCCAATCCATCTCCATTTTCGTCGCTTTATTTCGGTCTCAATGTCTGCCTGACATGTTGTTATGTGCAGATTTATGTTACTAATCGTGTTAGGCCAGAAGCACTTAAGTATTCGTCGAAGGCATTTGTTTACGAATACCTGTAGCTTCTGTATGATTTTTCCTGTATGCTTCCATGTCTCACACCCATACAGTAGTACCGATTTCACACATGAGTTGAACATTCGTATCTTGGTCTTGCGCGACAGGACAGTTGTATTCCAGACTTTGTGTAGCATGTTGAATGTATATCTGGCTTTATTTATACGTTTGTGTATGTCTTCTTCTGTTCCACCTGTTTTCGTTACTGTGCAGTCAAGGTATACGAATTCATTTACATCTTCAATTTGTATATTGTTGATGTGTATCGGTGTGGTTATATTTGTGTTGAGTCTCATCGCCTTGGTTTTCTTGATATTAATTTTGAGACCAACTTCATTAGCTAGATCTGATAGCTGTTGCACTTTCTGCTGCATGTCGGAGTGTTTGTGTGTGAGCAAGCATATGTCGTCTGCATAGTCCAAATCATTTAGTTTACCAGTTAACCCCCATTGAATGCCATTAGGGGACTTGTTATCTAGTTTCCGCATTACACTGTCTAATACGATTAGGAACAGCATTGGTGAGAGTACGCAACCTTGCCTTACTCCTCGAGTGTTGTAGTATGTTTCATTTTGTTTGCCTCTGTATTGAATTCAGTTCCCAGCATCCCGATACATTTCTTGTATAAGTTCAATTAATTTCTTTGGGATGCCCATTTCACAAAGTGTCTGCCATATTGCGTTCCTGTTTATCGTATCGAATGCGCGTTCGAAATCGACGAAGAGCATATACAATGGTGAATTCTGTTCATTGGATTGCTCAGTGATGATACGAATTGTGTTGATGTGATCAGCGCAACTTCTTCCTGGTCAAAATCCAGTTTGTTCAGTCCAGTTTGTTTCTTAATTTTACATTGATCGTATAGGTGAGATTCTGTCAAGGATGTATTGCGAGTATCTTTATTGTTGTGTTGAGGAGGGAGATACCTCGCCAGTTCCTACATTATCTTAGGTCATCTTTCTTGGGTATCGTAGTTATCAAGCCTTTTTTCTATTTCAGTGGAATTCTCCCAGAACTAGTTGTAGATGAATCTCCTTTGAATATTTCGGCGGTTATATTGTCTGTTCCAGCGGCCTAATTGTTCTTCAGTCTATTAACGACATCTTTAACTTCCCGTTCCGTTGGTGGATGGGTGTTGCTAGTTTCGTTATTGATGTCAATTGATGACTGGAGATTTTCGGGGTCGGCGACGACGTTTTCTTCGAAATATTCCTTCCATCTCTTTAACTGCGCTTCATCTGTTGTTAGTACTTGACCATTAGCGTCCCTTATAGGTGGTATGTTTGTAATTTTACCAGTGACCTTTCTTAGATACTGGTGTAGTGCTCGCATATTTTGGATTGCTGTTGCCTCTTCAGCAGCTTTGAGAATGTTTTCTGTTTATTTTCTTCGATCATTCCTTGCCATCTTTTTTACTTGACGCGCTGTTTCATCGTATCTACGTTGGCACATTTGCAACTTAAATTGACAGTGTTCCTCAACTTTCGCCATGTATCATCACTGATCCAAGGTTTCCGATTGTATATTCTCTGTAGCCGAGTACGTCCGTGGCAGTCTTGATGTATGCTTCTTCTGTTTGGTTCCATCTTACTTCTATACGGGTGGCTTCAGACTGAAGATTGAGTTGGAGCGTTTCACTGAAAGTGTTTCTTGTTTCAGTGTTTCTCAATCTATTTGTGTTAAATTTCCTCCTATTTGTCTTCGAATGTTTCACAGCTGCTGGCTTGATCTTGAATTGTGCTATTACCAGTTGATGATCGCTGTGTACAACTGCGCCCTTCATTGTTCTTACATTTTGTAGTGATGTGAGGAATTTCTTATTGATCATTACATGATCTATCTGATTTTTAGTTCTGCCATCCGGTGATGTCCATGTGTATTTCTGTATATTTTTGTGTGGAAACCTACTGCCGCCTATGAACAATTGATTTGTGCTACAGAAGTCGACAAGTCTTTTTCCATTGTTATTTCGCACAGAGTCCAATGCATTTCTTCCCATGATAGTGGTTAGGTTGATGTTGTCTGTACCAATTTGAAAAGTTTTAAGCATAAATGCATCATGTATTCTTTGATTTTGAAATTTTTCGATAAATGTTACAGTTTATTTCATAGCCTGTCATGTACTTTTTGGATTTTAAAAAATTTTGTTTTGTAGTAGAAATGCTACGGTTTTTATGGTCATAGCTTCTTGGATTTGCTTGATTTGTGAAATATCCGATTTGTGGCTACATTTATAGTTTTCATGGGCTTATCATCTTGGGATTATTGGATTTTGCAATAACTGTTTTATGGCATAAATGACAGAGGTTTCATGGGCTTTCCATAATTAATGATTTGGATTTTGGACATTTAGATGCATATCCTAAATGTCACAGCTTTCATGGATTAACTAACTATGTGTTTTCTAGATTTTAGAATTTTTCGATTTGTTGCATAAACGCTACAGTTTTCCTGGGCCTATTTTAATCAAAACTTTCAAAATCCAACAAACTCAGAATGGTTAGGCAAATTAAACTGTGGCAACCGGTAAATTTTGTAATCCACAAAAATACAGGATGGTTACTCCATGAGGGCTGTGGCATTTAAGAAATTTTTAAAATCCAGAAAAAACATGATGGTTACGCGTCTTTCACACGAAATAAACTTTTTGATCGATACAATTTTTGTTATCCAAAAATCATATTTTAAGCTCTTTTTATTGTACATTAAGATATTTTTTTAGAACTTTTATCTTAATCAAACTATAAAATAAAACTTAAAATTGAAACCAATTCGATTTGAGAGCTAATTTTAGAATTTAATATCTTAAAAAAAATTCAATAAAGAATTGAGCAACCGTACATAAATGTTTATTAAAGAAGCCCCAAGTCGACAAAAAGATCGCGGTGTACGGTAAAACTAAAGTCATCTGCATCGGGTAATTCTACAATTGACGTGAATATATTTTATAATTCACACAGTAACCTTAATTATTTCTTTCAATTGTGACATTTATTATGACAATCTTTTCTTTAAACTTCGTTGCTCCTAGCAATCCTACTTTTCCTATAACATCTAGGTGACACGTAAATCACAAAATACCTAAAGTTTATCAAACATATTTACTATGTATTTATTTGGTGTAAAAGCTGGGTTAATCAAAACTGTTGAAAGAAAAATTTTCGAAAAATAAATGATAGAGGTGAAATAGTGCAATTTATGACACAAATCGATCATTTCGAAAATCTAAAAAATACAGGTCGGTAACGGTAATTCCACAAAATCTGTGATATTTTGGGAACATTTAGTAAATTTTGAAAATTCAGAAAAACATGATGGTTAGTTAGCCCATGAAAACTGTTGTTGTTCAGAATTCATGGATCGAGCCTTCTTTTATGGAAATGCAGATTAGTTGGTACTATATACATATCATACAATGGGGCCAAATTATTCTAGGCTTTTAAATTTACGAGAATTTGTTCATATCTTAGACGATACAAATAAGTTGTGGCACGCGATGATACTGTTGCCCATAACTGATAAATGCATTGTCTTTTGAAATTCCATTTCTGTGTGTCTCATCATATCAAAATAATATGTAATATGAATAACTAATATATTTTTATATTACACAATTCCAGTGGCGTCGTATAATTTCGTTTTTCATTTTACCATTATAGTTCGTGATAGTTTTGATATCATACTACTGAAAAAATGTTTGGATCGAAAGCTCTTTAAAAACAAAATAACAAAGTTGTAGCTTATATTTTCTTATATCTGTGTATGGAGGGGGATACTTAAATTTTATGAATGTACTATGCTGTGTTGTGCGCCACACAACAAAACTCCACTATGTATTCTTATTTACATTTTTTGTTATTGTTTTTGTATTTAACTTTAGTTTCGTGTATTCGTTGTATTATTATTGTTATTACTTTTATAGTTTTATAGCGCTTATTTTCGTTTTGTTACTTTTTTAGTTATACAAAAGTCGCGGTAATATCGTGTTCATTTTGTTGTGTGTACACTAACGAAATATATTTCGTCATAAATTTTTAAAAATTAATTCAATATTTAACGTGAAACTATTTTTATTTTTTGTGTATTGTTGGCAGTGTTTTGAGTATTTTTTCGTTGGGTATTCGTTAAAGAAATATATAAGAAGTTCAAATTGACGGTGTCTTACATGTTAAAAGAAATAAAAATTTGAGTGAAATATGTTAATAAATTTAGTGGAGTGAAAGTTTAATTTTTTTTATTAATTTTGAGGTGTGTTAAATATTTATAATTTTTCAATGGTTACGTCACACTAAAAAAAATATAGATTTCCTTTTAATATTGTTGTCAATTTTCCCCTTCATATAATATATAAATACGTATTATGTAAAACTATATTTTTACGGTGCGTTAGTTTCTCGTGATTTTATATATGAACATTTAAAAAAAAAAAACTATGCTATGTTTGCCATTGAATATTATTAACCTGACGTCATTTTCTTATTGTTTCGCATATCTGAAAAGAGTTAAGCGAGAGAAAGACGAACAAAATTATACAAAACTGGACAAGCAGGTTTTCGGTGCAAACGATTTAAAAAAAGGGATAGAAGTTTATTGTAGTAGTGTGCAGATAATGTGATTATTATTTTGAATCGCACCTACCGCACAAAAACTTGGTCACATGATCAAATCAAAAACCAAGTAACACGGAAACGCCCTGCTTTCGAAAATCTTAAGCCAATAATCAATCGCAGTATACCAGAAATATTAATCAAAATGTATACAAAATATGAGTCATGGTCAAATTGAAATATAATTAGAAAACAAAATCAAGTGTTTAAATTGTTTTATGTAGTTTTAAAGTATTTTGTTTGTGTAATTAAAAAATAATAATTCCCGTTATACTTAAGGTACGAGTACCTAATACATTTTTCTATTACCGCGAACCAGAAAATTTTAGGTTTTGTAATTTAATAAATCAAAGAACCATTAAAACAATAGAAACGAAATTATTGAACAAACAAAATAAATTTGTTTTGTGTTAGATGTTAGTTACCTTGACAAACTACTTAAAACCCGTATTATACCGTTTCGCTAATGTCATACACAATTAAGAAATAAAATTAAACCAAATTGTGATTATGGTGCTAGATAAATCATAATTGGTGGTGCCACACTCAACTAAACAAAAACTATGTACATTGTTTATGTTTGTGATGCAAATGACCTGAATTTCAAGGTGTAAATCTAAAAGTGCTGCTTACTGCATAAAATATTACTATATGTGTTAACTTTATATACTCGTACTACCATAAACTGTAACCAACAACCACAGTCAAATATTAACAAAAACTATCGAGAATATAAACGAAAATACAAAAGGACAATGACCTTTAGAATAGTAAATAAAAACTTCAATATATAAATGGGAAAGGGCTTAATATTTGTGTATTTCTCTATTTCTAATTTTTCTACCTGTGTAATAGTTGTAGGTCATCTAATATGATATTATATTATGGTCTTCCCTCGAATTAACACGCGTTTATTTTTTTATGTGGGAAGTTTCCTGCATGTAAACAGGATTTAGATAGTAAATTATAAACTATTTTATTATGAAGATCTTCAAGAGGATGAAATTAGAATTATTTACGGTTCGTCGGAATTTTTAATGAAGTTGTCAAATTATTTTGGATATACATGGTTATAAAAACATTTATTTTTTTAATGAAACGATTAATTTGGATAGTAGTAGTAGTAAGGGTGGTCGGAAGTGATTAGGGTTTATAGGATTACTTTGTTTAGTTCTAAATAGGTCAATGTCACCTGTCAGTGACAAAAATTAATTATAACCAGGTGGATGAATATTATTATAACATACAATAGTTTATTTACTAAAATATTAAGCTTCTAAGGTCCGGGAGTATTCAAATGACTCGTAAATTACCTTTGAATGAGACTTGTGTTATAGTCAATGCTAACGTTTGAGTGGTCTCGTCAATGACCGTTTAGGATAAAGAGATGAAATATTAAACAATGTGAAAGAATCATCTCCCGGTATATCTCTTATCCGGATGCTCGAAATAATTAAACAAAAAGTAACGCAAACCGGCAAAAATAGATATCGGATATTATAACTTACAAACACTTAATAAAAATCTAGGCAGATAAGCAACAAGTAAAGGAAAAAACAAAGGCAAGTTTGCTAATGTGAGCAAATGTAGTGAGGAGCACATGTAAATAAGAATTACATGTGAGCAGCGACAATTAACTCTTAGCTAACAATATCCTAAAGCAAACAACCTTTGTAAAAACAAAAAAAAATACTCGAATAAGGGGAAATTAACATCGATAAATTGAGAGGCACAAGAACCACTACAGCTTAATCTAGCAATCAGAGGGACTATAGGACTTTAAAAAAGAAAATGGGATCAAATTGAAGCCAGAAGCATACACCAAGATTGTCTTCAGTATGTTAATGTAACAGGTACGACCCCGGGAAATCGTTGATTTATAATATAAATTGAGGAATTTATTAAATTCTAGTTACACATACGATGGAAATCAGAAATACCAGAACTAGACTTATATAGAAATATGTCTATATATTTACAGATGTAAGAATGGTTACCGGATAATAATAAATAACATATCACACATAATAAGGGATCTATCTGAGACTTACTGGGGGAATTCCAAAATAATACCAAAGATAATTGGCCTAAAAGAATACAGAAACTAGTGAGGTATCTATCTTTTCAAGAACACAACCGAATAGTTAGAATATCCTCATCAATTGAAAAACAACTTAGAAGTGAAGATGTCTAGTAAAAGATCACAGCAATACTATAATCGTGTTATAAAACTACTAAATAATTGAAGCTCGCAGCTTCGTACATACTTTTCGCGAAACCAAACATTCAACTTAACCAACATAAAAGTAATCTGGAAAGCACTTTGCGTAATTGAAATACCCAAAAAAAATAATTGAATCAATCAAAAAGATCTGCTGAAACTATTAGACCGTGTATATAAGTATCCGTTACTAGCTATTTGCAGTTTTTTAAAGCTAGAACTTGGCTAGGATCGTTTATTTGGCTAGGAGGTTAGGAGCATTTACGACATAAACCTTAGGGGTTACAAATTATCAAGTGATTTATCGTGCTTATTTATAATTCTTTTTTAGAAGGTCGTGATCTGTTGATTAGTCTCAATGTACCTTGCATAATTTAGCTGTTTTAAAATAACTGTCTAGTTCTAGCAATTTTATTTTAAAGTCACCTTACGGTGTTTAAGCAACCCAGTATATGAATTTATGAATTCTGTCCTATAAGCCTGTTTATTATAAAACGCGGATGGTGATGAGTGTTATTCTATTATTCAGATTTGCGATGTGTGTGTATGTGCAGCTCAGTTTCGATGTTATGAGGAATTTGTAATAATTTTGTTAAAAATTAATTGTAATCTCATCAGGTGACTGATTGCTATGTGTAGATTATAAGTTACATTCTATACATATTATAAAATTGTAGTATTAGCGAATTTTATAAATTTGAACGAAATATCTGAATAAATACTTTTGTAAAGAATAGATATGGTCGCTAGTCGTTACAACATTCTCCGGTATATGTAAGTCTCGTTTTTTTTCTGCAATCTATTTTGGAACCACTTCCCACGTTTTCGCAGTTAATTTACACGTCCTACTTAACGCCATCGCCAGTTAAGTCGATGCCGCACGACTAACGGTTCGTTTTAAATATCCCTCCGCAAATTACGTTGCTCCAGCCATCTTTTACCAGGATAGTCGACAGTTCGGATCATGGCTTCAACATAGCAACATCGTCATATGTACGTTTGTCATTGTCTATCGAAATCAAGTAATGAAAAATCCCTTTTAAATCTCTTTTTACTTCGGAACCAAATTTGATACCTTCCTCTCCAAACACCGCATCTTTAAGCATAACGCAAATTGTTCAATTCCGTAAAAGCTTGTTATAAGTTTCATGAGTATATAATTGGGTTCATTTAGAAGATTTATATGTTGTTTTAACTTCAGTCTATCTTTGGTACTTCCTACAAGAAGAGAAAGTGGAGTGTAGTATTTTTAATCGTTTCGCCGTTTGAAACATCTTAATCATTGCTACCTTCTATTGATAATCCTTTATCGGGTAAAATCGATTCCGGAGTATTTAAATTTTGAATTATGTACATCTTTTATTTCTTGTAACGTGTCGGATACTATTCATTTATTTATTTACTAGAACTGTAAGTTCCATCCTCGTTGTTGAGTGTGTTCGTTTCTGACCATATAGTTCTGAAAAATAAATAAGACATTATAGCATTAAATTTTAATTTTTCAGCTTATCTTTAAATGCTACTCCTAAAATTAATACATATTTGAAAATTGAACAGCACATTTCTTTCAACTTAATGAAGTGGTTAGATTGAAACTATTTGCAGGACGTTATGCTAAATTTTACTACTTTTTTTTGCATGGAAGTTAAATTTATTATACAAAACACATGTCGAAAAAACACCGATTCTTATACAATTACTCATACTCGTATATCAAGTGACTCAATATAATTTTATCTAATTAAAATTAATTGAAATTGCGCCACCTTGACCTAATCGCGATCCTAAACAACACGTATTCGACTATAACAAATTTATGCTGCAGTGTTTTTCATATTTTTTGTATTTAATCGATGCATAGATTTTTTTTTTTGGGGTCGACCCTAATATTAATTAAACAAATTATGTAACTAAATGATCCACATTGTATATTGCATTATAAACGACTGGTACATAAAAAGACGCCAACATATTTAATTGCCTTACATATGTATGTTGAATATATATGTCAAACCTTTAATTATTTAATTATTGTTATGTTTGAAGAAAAATATAAATTATGTTAGGCTATGTCGCTAGATTTCGAGCCCTTTGTAGTCGGGGCGTATTAACATATCTCGTAATATAATATGCAGCCTGATTTTGAATTAAGACTAAGTAGAGGTGGTAAAAGCCGAGCCACATATAGGTAGCATACATATACGGAACATTTATTGATGTGGTAGGTGACAGCAATGGCCTGATAAATAATGTTTTCATTAATTATGTCGGTACATACGATGAAAATGAAAACTATTTTAATCCGGACACACAATTATAACATTTCACAATGTAATGCAAAAATAATCTGAAAGTAAAAGTCTCTCTCAATGTATACACATCTTATAATCATAAAATTATAAAGTTTTTTTTTTTTATTATTCTTAAGATAATTAATGAATGCACATTCTGGTATAATATATTATGAAGAAAGTATTTTAATCTGTTGTTTCCCTATTGTATGCGCACACATAGTGAAAAAATTTTCACTGAAACCTGATATATAATGTATTCTCATCCTCTGAGAACTGTATAAGATAATTGCACAAAATATTAAATTGCTGTTCTTTATTTGATTTTTCGTTGCAGATACAAGATTCGTTTGAAGAATTACCAAGACCTGAACCGGTTGGCTTAGGAAATCGTGAATTAAGGCGAGAAATAGCACATCGCTATAGTTTATCACATAATATCGTAGCTAGAGAATTATCACGATTACTCAATAGTCCATATATAAAATATTTAATCGATGCACACGACGAAATTGGACAAAGATTTGTAGAAGAGAAAAATCATCCTAAATTAGAAAAACGTGGAGTTAAAATATTAGAATCGCCAAACGACGATATGCCTAGCGAAACAATAAAAATGGTCGGGATACGACGCAAGCCGAACGAGCCGCTTGGACTTACCGTCGAAGTTGATGAACATAAACAGTTGCTGGTTGCAAGAATATTAGCTGGTGGTATGATCGAACGACAAAGTTTATTACACCGTGGTGATGTTATACTAGAAGTAAACGGCGTGACCGTATCATCACCGGAAGAGTTACAACATCAAATTTCGTTGGCCAACGAATCGGTCACGCTTAAAATTGGACCAAATTTTGAAGAGGAAATGAGATCAGCGCGACTGGTGATGAGTGGTGGTCAGGTAAAGAATGGAACAAATTTAGAATCTGGAAAAAAATTGACGGTAAGTTTTGTGTGATGTGCTTTATTACCTATAATTTATATTTCTATCCGTTTTTAGTAAATTTTGTAAATTTATTGTTGTATATATGCGTGTTGTTTCATTTGCAAAATCGGATTTAGTTGTTCCGAAATCGCTTTATGTTTGGTAGTTTAACGGTTATTTTATTTTTATTTTTATTTTTTACTGTAATGCTAATCCAAAATTTAATCTAAAGTCTATCTCGACAAATTTCAAAATCACTGCTTCCCAAATGACTATGGTGATTGTCGGAGTTTCAACACAAATGAAGTATATTTAGTATTTAAGCACACAACTAATCATTTATATACATACATATATGTCTGATTACATTGAACAGTTGGCATAATCGACAGATTGTAATACATTTTTTCTATTTGATTTAGTGTTATATGCGAGCATTATTCGACTACGAACCTGAATACGATACACTTCTGCCGTGTCAAGAAATTGGACTACCTTTCAAACATGGTGACATCTTACAAATAATCAATGTTAAAGATCCAAATTGGTGGCAAGCACAACACGTGGGAACAAATGGTCCAACTGGACTAATACCATCACCCGAGCTAGAGGAACGTCGTAAAGCTTATGTGCCACCAGAAGCTGATTTTGTGCATAAAATTGGTATATGTGGTACACGAATTTCTAAAAAGAAAAAGAAATTTTTATATCAATCGAAATCGAATAGTGATTTTGACAAGGCCGATTTAATGTTGTACGAAGAAGTAACAAAAATGCCACCGTTCAAACGGAAAACATTAGTTTTGATAGGTGTACAAGGTGTTGGTCGACGAACACTTAAAAATCGTATAATCAACAGTGATCATAATAAATTTGGAACAGTCATACCACGTAACTATATCAAAATCAATTTCTAGTTTAACGAGAAAAAATATTTATCGAATCTATCTTTTAGATACAACGCGACCACCTCGCGTTCTCGAGGAAAACGGAAAAGGATACTGGTTCACGGATGCCGAAACAATGGACCAAGAAATAAAAGAAAATAAATTTCTAGAATATGGTGACCATAATGGTTACATATATGGTACGCATGTTGATTCAGTGCGCGACATTATAAAACAGGGTAAAATGTGTGTACTCGATTGTTCGCCGAGTGCATTAAAAGTACTACACAATAGCCCCGAATTTATGCCATATGTTGTATTTATTGGTGCACCCGGTATGGAAACATTAAAACAAATTTATGCCGAACGACGTGCAACGGGATCATCACGTAATTTGGCGGTATGTATACATTGTTTACAATGTTTACTTTCGATGTTGTTTGAAGTTACGCTTTGATGCATGGTTTTTGTTTTAATTACAAATGATAATTTTTTTAGTTCGATCGACAAAGTTCAATCCGATACAGTTCGAGACGTGCCAAAACGTTAGAATCGTTAGCATCATTGTATGAGGTATGTTACGTTATGGTTGTGTTTATGTTATGTCTTATGTTTTATATTGTGCTTTATTTTACAAATTAAATTTAAAAAAAAAAATGTAAATGTACAATTATCTTTTCTATATTGTAGGACGATGATTTAGTGTCGACAGTTGAAGAAAGTGCCCTATTACAACGAAAATATGAAAAGTATTTTGATTTGACTATTATAAATGAAGATTTCGATATAACATTTAGAAAAGTGATTGAAGCACTCGATTCGATGAGTCACGAACATCAGTGGGTGCCAGTCAATTGGATTTATTAAAATATTGCCGTTCGCTATCGAACTCAAACTCAAATCTTATATTTTTTGTTTTTTTTTTTACATGTCAATCTAAAATATATATTAGAAATTTTAATTTGTAGTTTAAAATATAATTAAAATTTTTAATTAAAAAATTAAAATTAATGTATAACATTCCAAAGATTTGAAATGGAAGACAAACATAATACAATAAAAAAAAATATTTAGAACCTTTTTTTTTTGTTGTCATATTTGTTCAATTTTAAATTATTTTGTGTTCATTCAGAATAAATAATTTTAATTATTAATTATTAAATAATTTGCTTCTACTTATAAATATAAATAATTAAGGTAACTATCGATTTAGCATTAAAAGATATTAATGTTGTCTTAAAAATAACTCTTAATATGTTATATATACATATAGTACTACAACGATGATTGGAATACCTTTCAATTTTGGCAATGAAATCACAGTACACATATAATTACACTGACCTTATAAGTTAATTTAATTAAACGAAAAATTTCTAATTATGTTATTTTATTTTTGTTGGATTTAAATTTTTTTTTTTAATTTAAAATACAAAAACATTTTATTATTTTAGTTTTTAGATAAATGAAAATATTATATTAAATAAAATATTTTTAACATAAGTGAATCAAAATTGTTTTATTATGTATTGGATTGTGTTCGAGAGATTTTTTATTTTTTTTCGAGAGATTGCCAGAATCACATCAATATTTGTCGAAGGCACTTATTTCAGAACACCCACAGTTCCTTTATGACCTTTTCCACTATCTAATAGTAACAATTTCCATGTCTAACAGTAGTACTGATTTTAAACAGGATTTAAACATTCTTATCTTGGTCTTATGTGACAAGAACGATGTGTTCCAGATTTAAATAATACCATAGACAGCAAAATAAATAACATTCTCTTTGGTAACATGTTAAATGCATTTCCGGCGTTGTAGCGTTTGTCTATGTCTTTCTCTGTTCCACCTGCTTTTGCTATTGTATACGAATTCGTTTACATCTTCTTGTTTCAAAGACACAATCACAAAGAACATAAATCGGCTCAAACAGCTTGCATCAAGTAACAAAAACGCATTTCTTACCATTTTGCTTGCTATGATGTTGAATCTAGACATCTCAAGCACGTTTTTCCCTCATAAAACAATTCACCTCCAATCAAATCGAATTACTGTAGCAAATCAAATCGATCACAAAAGATAGTGAAGCCTATCAAATTGTCAAATTATTGCCACAGATGTTCAAAATCACGCATGGTGCGATAAGGCCCTTTGTACATTTCAGCTAAGATGTAATCGCTAATAGCTTGTATATCACGCATTTAAATGGATATTGAGCTAAGCTATGCGAGATATGTTTTATGTTTCGCACGATGCAAACTAACTTAGCTCGAGTTGTATTTATCTTACTAATGTCAGCTATATCGCTCATACATACATTGAAATGTTGAAATAATAAATCAAAGCATTCTATATTAAAATACAATCTAGTTTTATTTTCATGGTGCGTACATGTAGGTGGTTAAAAAATTTCATCACAGGATGAAGTTAGTAACAAAAGCTTTTGCTCAAAATTATTACCTATTTTACTTGACATATGAAACATATGTAATTATTAATTGTGTATCGTTGTTGGCTGTGGTATACGAAATATTTGTGCGATTTTTTGTGATTTTTTTTGTGGTTAAATTTCCATTTTTAATTTCTTATCGGTGATTTTAATTTCTTGCTGTTAGTTTTAGTTTTTTTGAATTTAAGACAAACCGCTATCGAAATTTTGGCTCGGGACTTAAATATTGTCAGTGAAAATTATGTTTTTTGTTAGCTCGCACAAAAAGTTTGAAAAACAAAATAAGAAATGTTAATAAATAGCAAAATTATATTTTGCTATTTTGCATCCATGTATGGGTGAGCGAATTTATAGTTAAAATGTGCAACGTAATAAACTAAGCGAGCTATGCTAAGCTATGCCAAAATATTTTCATCGCTTAGCTGAGCTGAAATGTGCAACGGACCTTTCAAGACTCAATATTTTGCCACAGTTCAAAAATTAAAAAAATCAAGAAAATTCATGAAGGTTAGCCTATCGAAACTGTCAAATTTTAGAAACTGCATGAAAAGTGGCTAATATGTAACACCCGCGACGGCCAAATAGACCATCTGAACGAAACCAAGTAATTTCTTCGACAAAAGAAATGCTTATGAGGAGCTGTATCGAAAACGCCCGGAACCTTTCTTTAAATGTTTGGATTGAGAAAAAATAAAAGGCAGCTCTATAAGCAGCTTTCCATAAGTTAAAGTATGACAAAGCCGCGAGTCTGGATAGAATTCTCACAAAACTCATTAAAACGGAGGGGCAACACTTGCAACTGAGCTCTATGATCTAATTCTCACAATCTGGGATCAAGAAAACCTACTACAAGAGAAAACAGCCAATATACTCGCGGTATATCAGTACACGGTACCTCATTACTGCACACTTTGTATTTGCTAATATTATTCTCACCAACCAGATATGAACTCATCCTTTTCACTAAAGCGATCATTGGAGACAATCGGTGTGAATGTTATTAAACAGTTCAAATACTCACGATGATCATGATATTGATGATTTTGGAGAATTGATGGAATGCACACGCGCCTACCTTATTCAATCTGGTGCTTGAGTGTGTGATAGAGAATAGCCGTATTGACAAAACTGTATTTTAAATAAATCAATGTAGAGATTACCAATTTGCTGGATCAACATTTCAATCCCACACCGTTGGAAATTGTGGAGAACTATAGGTTTCATTTAAGGAAGCAAAAAGATGGTGAAAGTGTGGAAGAATTTTAGGTGGAACTTCGAAGATTATCAATCAACTGCAAGTTTGGAAATTATTTGAATACGGCGTTGCGAAATCAATTCGTTTTTGGGTTAAATAGCCAGAAAATACAAAATCGACTATTGGAAACAGTGGATCTTACATTGGAAAATGCGCAAAAAACTGCAATATCTATGGAATTATCGGCGAAAGGTGGCGCTGAAATCCATGTTAATAAAAATTCAAATGTTTACAACATTCGACAAACTTCATCGAGGAGGGATACGTTTCATCAAAATCATAACACAAGTAACCCAGGGACTTCAGGTATAGGAATAAATGTTAATACAAATAAAAATATGAATTTAAATTTAGACAATAAGATTGCATGTTATCGATGTGGAAATGAATCACACTTAGCAAATAAATGTCGTCATGCTAATTCCATTTGTTCATATTGTAATAAACGAGGACATTTAAAACTAGTGTGCCTCAAGGCCAAATCGAAAAATAAAATTAGTACAAATTTTATCGCTGATGATGAAGATGAAAATTTTAATAATGATTTTATGATTAACAATGACATTCAGATCGAAGAATTATGTAACATAGACTATGGAAAAGAAGGGAGATCTAAAGTTTGGTTGACCGTTAACGTTAACCATAAGGACATTAAGTTTGAAATTGATAGTGGGTCCCCGGTATCATTAATTAGTTTTAAAGATGCGTTAAAATATTTTCAAAACATAGATTTAAAAAAATCCGATACGGAACTAACGAGTTATTGTAATAATAAAATAAAAATTTTCGGTTATATGGACACCGTGGTAAATTCTAATAGGGGAAATCAAGTTTTAAAATTATACGTGGTGGATTCAAATAAACACCCGCTTTTAGGTCGGGAATGGTTGCGAAATTTAAATTTAAATTGGAATCAGGTTTTAGGAAATACAGAAAAATAACAAGATTGATGACTGTTGTATGCAAGATACTTCTAAAAAATTACAAGAAATGTTAGAAAACTATAAAAATTTATTTGCGGAAAATTTAGGACATATTTTAGGGATTCAAGCAAAAATTAATATACAACCAAATGCGAAACCAGTTTTCATACGGGCTAGGTCAGTACAATTTGCAGTAAGGGAAGCAGTCGAGCGAGAGTTAGAAGAATTAGTAGAAAACGGGATTTTAGTAAAAGTGGATAGTAGTAGATGGGCTACTCCCATTGTACCTATTCCAAAATTAGGGGGTAAAGTGAGGATTTGTGGAGATTACAAAATAACTGTAAACCCAAATCTTATAGTAGACGAACATCCATTACCTAAGATAGAAGAACTTTTTTCGTCCATGGCTGGCGGAAAGAAGTTTTCTAAAATAGACTTAACCAAAGCGTATTTACAATTAGAAGTTGCGGAGGCTGATAGAGAAATATTGACTTTGAATACGCATAAAGGGTTATATCAGCCTCAGCGGTTGATGTATGGTATAGCTTCAGCTCCAGCAATATGGCAACGGGAAATAGAAAAGATGTTAACAGGAATTCCCGGAATATCAATATTTTTAGACGACATAAATATTACGGGACCTAGTGATGAAACTCATTTAGAAAGATTAAATGAAGTACTTAATAGATTAAATAAATTAAATATAAGAATAAATAAAGACAAATGCAAATTTTTCGCAGACAGTATAGAATATTGTGGTTATGTGGTAGATGAATTTGGAATACATAAAATGAAAAAGAAAATAGATGCAATTGCTAATATGCCTGAACCAAAAAACAAAGACGAAGTACGCGCTTTTGTAGGGTTAATAAATTATTACGGCAGATTTTTTGATAATTTGAGTACGGTTTTGTATCCAATTAATAATTTACTCAAGAACGATGTTGTGTTTGATTGGGACGAAGAGTGCAAAGATGCTTTTTCGAAAATTAAAATAGAAATGCAAGCAGATAAGTGTTTAACGCATTATGACCCACAATTGCCTCTGATACTTGCCACAGATGCATCACAGTATGGAGTGGGCGCTGTGTTAAGTCATAAATTTAAAGATGGAACGGAGAAACCAATCCAATATGCCTCACAAACACTAAACAAAACACAACAACGCTATCCACATATAGATAAAGAGGCTTATGCGATTATTTTTGGAATTCGTAAATTTTTTCAATACCTATACGGTAGAAAATTTATTTTAATAACGGATAATAAGCCGCTTTCCCAAATTTTATCACCTAAAAAAGGTTTACCGACTATGTCTGCAATGCGTATGCAACACTACGCAATTTTTTTACAAGGCTTCGAGTATAGCATTTGTTTTCGAAATACTAAAGAGCATGCGAATGCAGATGCATTTTCAAGATTACCGACGAATGACCAATGCAAAGAAATTGCAGAACCGGATTTATTACAAATAAACCAGATCGAAACTTTACCATTAACATTTAAAGAACTGGGTTTAGCTACAATGTCGGATAAAAAGGTAAAACACCTCATTGATGGAATAAAAAACGGTCGTGTAGTAGACCACTGCTATAGTTTTGGAATTGACCAAACTGAATTCACATTACAAGATAATTGTCTATTACGAGGCATAAGAGTTTATATACCTCCGTCTTTACGTATACGTGTGTTAAATGAGCTACATTCAGGCCATTTTGGTATGACAAGAATGAAATCGTTAGCTAGAGCATACTGCTGGTGGACAAACATCGATCGGGATATAGAAGAGATGGTAAAAAATTGTACAGATTGTCAATTACATAAAGATAATCCATTAAAGTACCAATACATACATGGGAAGCACCAAAAGCTCCTTTTCAACGCGTACACGTTGATTTTGCAGGACCATTTCTAAATAAATACTTTCTAATTTACGTTGATGCATACTCGAAATGGCCCGAAATTCATATTCTTTCAAACATTACGACTACTACTACAATAAGTCACTTACGTCAAATATTTAGTGCACATGGAATACCATGCATCTTAGTTACAGATAGGGGTTCGCAATTTACATCTTTAGAATTTCAAGAGTTCTTACAGAATAATGGAATAGTACACCGTATGGGAGCTCCTTATCACCCTTCAACTAACGGACAAGCAGAGCGTACCGTTCAAACAATTAAATCAAAGTTAGGAACACTGAAAGGTGAACAAGGGTCACTTGAAAAGGAGCTGTGCAACATATTGTTAATTTATCGGAAGACTTTACATCCTTCCACAGGAAAATCTCCTTCTATGATAGTTTACGGGAGACAAATTAGATCTCGAATAGACTTAATGATTCCTCAAAAAATAGCGGGGGAAGAGGTGTCGGTTTCAAATAAAAAAATTAAAAGTTTTAATATAGGGCAAAGAGTTGCTTGTAGAGAATACTTGGATAAACAATGTAAATGGAAATTCGGTACGGTTATACAAAAAATTGGGTTATTACATTACCTGATAGAATTAGATGATGGACGAAATTGGAAACGCCATGTAGATCAGATGAACAGTATAGGAAAAGACGTTAGAGATGACAGGGATAATATAGAGGATATAGTGGTTGATAACAATGTCGCATCTTCAGTAGGGGTTGATACAACGGGTAACGACATTAGTAGAGAGAACAATAACGATAAAACAGTTATGGTTGAAGATACTTTAATCGAGAATAGTGTTTCACAAAGCCCAGGAAAAGCTTTAACAAGTAATACAGATTCAAATATAGAAAATAGGATACCGGAACCTAGGCGATCCAATAGAATTCGAAAACCTCCTGTTAAATTAAATATATAAAAAAAAATATATATATATATGTTTATATATATATATATATATATATATATATATATATATATATTATGTAGTAAGCATGTATGTAATTTTAAGTTGATATGTATGTCATTATACATATAAGATGGAATTATATCTTTTAAGTTTATAATGGATTTTGTGAACATGTTGTGGGGAGGAAGAGTTGTTGTGTCTGGTTGAGTTGCATTGGAGTTGGTAATATCAGCTTACTTCAAGGCAATATATTTCGATTTCCGACATTCCGATTTGGATTCTTACCCTCGAAACAACACGTGAAAATAGTAAAGTGTAAAAGAAATGTAATAAATAACTAAGTAAATAAATAGTAAATATATATGTCTATACAGAGAGTTTTGTTGTGTACCTAAAGATATAACACTTCTGTTACTTAGTTATTGTTTACACTAAGTTCTTCTACCATTTACGTATTTTTGATGTGGGACATGTTAGCTTTCTGTATATGGAGCTAATTTAGTGGATGCGCCGGAAATGTGTAACAGGAAGACAAATATTCAAAATTCATTCCTAACTGTCAAATTCTACTAGTATATACAAACAAATAACAATATTGTTGTGCTATATCGTTTTAACAACAAATAGAAAGGTAGTTCATCCTCCAAAGAACTCCAAAGCCTCTAGTGATAAATAATCTTCACCCGTATCAGCAAATAGTATTAGAAAGACTTCATTAAGAAACGATTTTCGATTCGTAATTCCACAAAATTCTATGCGACTAATGGTTGTAGAGTTGCTTTCAAAGTTGGGTGTTATCTTTCGTCAATTTTGCTAATCTAGGTCTAGTAGATCTACTTTCTAAAGTAGTCATCCTCTAAATTGGTTCGGCATTCGATCAACTACTGCATTTATATTCATAATAAAATGATTTGCTATCAAAATCTTAATGAATTTCCATGAATCTGAAAACTGGAAGTCCTGCTGTAATCCTTTATTAAAACAAATATTACAACTAAAATAGATCAGATGTTTTCTTCATTTTCGTGCGGGCTCATCAACAATATGGCTTCATTCACAAGTTTTGCTTGTTTAGACTAGAAAAACCCAACCCGCTTTAAAAAATGCTTTATATCCTATTCAATGAAGTCGGCCTTATTATATAAATAGCAAATCGACTTTTATCCATCTGCCATAGATAAATCATCGATAGAAGCAGCGGTGAGAGCAAGCTAGAATTCATACACAGCTTTCAAGATCTAAAAAACCGACAGCCACAATTTTCTCGAGAAGACAATCAAATCACTGTGCATAAGAAACATGCCAGATATCATGGAAGTTAACCAAACTAGTGGACAATGATTTACTGCTGTGCTTCGCTGATGAGCACAGTTATGTGCGCGAGGTTATAATGTTATTTATCATTAAATTGCCGAATGCCGTAAATTAAAACCATTTCAATATTTCATAAACGATGTCTTTCGAAATCTAGACTTTATTTTTGTATACAGCAATGATATTCTTATGACATCACAAACTGACAACGAACACAAACTCTACATGAAACAACTATTTCACTAACTAGTTTGGCGTTCACATCACAAGAGGAAATGTCTATTCGGCCCAATAATTATTTATTTATTTAGCCACAATATCTTACATATATAGTGAAAGTCTATCGTCAAAAGAACGAATTAATGTTAAAGATTTTAGGTTGATCAACACGGTGGTATTGAATCCATTATGCATATAATGTATACACATCAGTGAGGAGTTTCAATTGAGCTAAACTCTTATAACTTTGTTATTCCAAAATATGTGTATTAATAATATATATTGAAAGATAAATATTATTTAATATAAAATTGAAATCAAGTACTTACATGTTCCAATTGTCTTTACAAAATTCGGCCAACAACTTTTGTTTTGTTTAAATAAAAGGAACTGCAAAATAAATTCTATATTCGAATTTCGAAATCCAAGAAACATTTTGATTGTCGAAAGTACAGCAAAACCAGCATGATTCGACCTTGCACAACTATAAAATCATAAGAACTGCTAAAATAAAAGACGAATTGGTAAACGGTTAACTTTTATTTCCGTAATTTTTCCCTTTATTTAAGCACATTCAAGATTTTGTAAACTACTTTGGTTTGTTTCCTTGCTATGTTAACCTCCTAAAACGTATAAAATTGTAAACTTTCATAAACGTAATTTGTTTGTTAGTTGATAATGTAGGATACTTCTTTATTCATTTGTATATTATACCATTTATTGATTTTTTTTATGAAAGTACTTCATTACCATTTGAACCGTCATAACTATTAGTGCTAGCAACGAAAGACATAGATTTTATTATTTATTTTGATAAGATTTTGGCTTTTAATGAAGTAATTAAATAATTTCCAAAATTTAAGATATATTTCGTGATTTTATATAAAACACACCGAAATGGATAAGAGTTCAAGGGCTAAAAGTAATGTAAGTATAAACAGATTGAGATCGAACCAAGGAAAAAAATTGTTTATTTGGGAAGGGGACGGTGATGATGGAAAAAATCAATTGATTTTAAATTAATAATAATTTTTTTCTGTGGCCCGTGTTTTAGAGTAACATCGTAAAAAATGAAAGTGTTCAAGTGGTGGTGCGATGTCGTCCCATGAGCAACAAAGAATTGGTTGGACATTTCCAAAGTGTAGTCGATGTATATCCACCAAGAGGTGTTATCGAAATTTTAAATCCAAGCGAGGGCTCCAAAGAAAATAAGAAAACTTTTACTTATGATGCTGTGTACGATTGGAAGTGAGTATTGTCCGATTACCTCAGTTTTATTTTAGTTCCGCACACACAAATTTGCGATCATGGTATTTTTGAACTTTTTCTTTTTTTAAATTTATTTTGTTGTTTTAGTTGTCTAATCGCTAAAATTAGTCTATAACTTTATTTTCTGGTGGTGAAATTTTGTTAAATGACCGTGAGACATATTGGTGGGTAATGCCTGTTTAATTGTTTTCTACTTTTATTGTTTTACAGCTCGACACAACAAAATGTTTATGACGAGGTTGTTCGACCTTTGGTGTCTTCCGTATTGGAAGGCTTTAACGGCTGTGTTTTTGCATATGGACAAACTGGTACTGGAAAAACGTTTACGATGGAAGGTGTCCGAAACGATCCTGAACTTCGAGGTATTATACCTAGAACATTCGAACAGATTTGGTCGAATATCAATCGGGCACAAAATATGGATTTTTTGGTTGCTGTGTCATATTTAGAAATTTACATGGAAGAATTACGGTGAGTGAATTTGTTTGATCAGTAATTTTAGTTTCCAATTTAAACTACCTAAAATGGAATTGTATTCAACGCAACATCTCTGAATAATGTTGACTATGCACTTGACGAAACTCTATAGGTCATAAACACACGAATGAACCACAAGGTTAAGCTTAAAATTTAATTTATTCTTTTGTAAATCCAATATTTGTGGAGTCCTTCAAACTTTAAATTTTAGAATAGAATTATCCACTATGCTTATGTATCATATGAGCTGCACCAGATCCGATTTTGTTATCGAATCAATAACGAAGTTATCGACAACCTAAAATATTTATGTATTTATAATTGATATACGCATTTCAATTTTCCTAAAACCAGATTGAATTTTTATTTTTAGATGAAAATTCGATAACATGTATTGATTTTTCATTAAATCATTATTGCATTATTTTATTTTAGCGATCTTCTTAAACCAAATAGTAACTCATCCCTTGAGATACGGGAACGAGAAAATTTAGGAGTTTATGTACCAAATTTACATTCAGTATTATGCAAATCTGTTGACGATATGGTCAATGTAATGAATCAAGGGAATAAAAATCGTACGACTGGTTTCACCAATATGAATGAACATAGTTCACGATCGCACGCAATATTTTTGATCAAAATTGAAATGTGCGAAACCGATTCGAATACGGTAAAGGTGGGTAAACTAAATCTTATCGATTTGGCTGGCAGTGAACGACAAAGTAAAACTGGCGCTACAGCCGATCGACTAAAAGAAGCTAGTAAAATTAATCGAGCTCTATCGTCGCTCGGCAATGTTATATCATCGTTAGCGGAAAATTCTACTCATATCCCGTATCGTGATTCGAAACTAACACGTTTATTGCAAGATTCACTCGGTGGTAATTCAAAAACGATTATGATCGCTAATATTGGACCGTCCGAATATAATTATAGTGAAACTTTGACAACACTACGATATTCACATCGGGCTAAGAATATTCAAAATAAACCGATCAAAAATGAAGATCCTCAGGATGCTAAACTTAAAGAATATCAAAATGAAATTGCTCGATTGCGAACGTTAATTGAGGAACGACAAAATCGTGAGAAAACTTTACCCAAACGAAAGAAATCGTCAAAGACAAAATTGAAAAAAGAAAATATCGAAATGGAAAAATCCGATTCGGAAAATGATGATGAGGAAAAAGAAAATGATAAAAATTCCGTAGAGATCGAGATTGACAAGGAGGCGGTGCTACGAGAACGTGAAATTTCTCAACAGTTGGCTAGTAAATTAGCCGAAATAGAAAATCAATTGGTACGCGGTGGACGAAATATTATCGACACGTATACGGAACGACAAATTGAATTGGAGAATAAGTTTGCTGAAATTTCGGAGCGTAAAAAACGGGAAATTGAAATGCAACAACAGTTGGAGCTTCAAGAAGAAAATACGCTTGAAATTCGCGAAACAGTGACATCTTTGCAACAGGAAGTCGAACTAAAAACGAGGAAATTAAATAAATGTTACACGAAATATATGGGCCTCAAGCAAGAATTAGTTGATACGCGCGATGAACATAATCGTGATCGGCGCGAGCTTGAAATGACTCAAAACGAATTAGTCAAAGAATTGAAACGGCATTTATTGATAATTGAAAATTTTGTGCCAGAAGAAATTAAATCGCGTCTATTTACACAAGCTCGATACGACGAAGAACAAGAAGAATGGACATTGTGTGGTAATTTGGTTAATGAAAATCAACCATTTAGACGACCAGTGTCCGTTCCAAATAGGCGTCGTCCTATTTCCGAATATTCCAGTAAAATAATAAAACAATCAAGTGCCGACTCGATTCGATATAAGGTAAGACTATCGAAATTCATAACTTTAGTTTCGTCTGGGAATTTATAATTTTTTTTTAGGGTGAAAATATATTTAATTATGAGTTGGACATGCCATTGCGGACGACATACGATTATAAGAATCCAAAAGTTTCAGCATCTGTACAAGCTGTTTTAGCGGAAGCAATGCAAACCGAAAATGATTTAGATATTGAAACAAACAACACGAACCAGATCAAAACACGTTTGGATAAAATTATTAATCGAAATGTCCAACAAAATAATGTTCGCGAACGGTGAGTTAGTATTAGACATCCAAATATTTTTTTTTTAATCTATATGTTTATAATTTACAGCGTACGATCATCTAAACCTGACGGTAATATCAACAATAATAATAACACCGTACGATCATCGTCTGCAAAACGTCAACCGTCCGCTTTTCCCAAGGCAAGAGGTTTAGTTAAAAAGTAATTGAGACAGAGTAACCAAGTATTCAACATAACATTTAATTGTGCAATTATATATTTTAATTTAATATGTTAATTTATAATTGAGATTATTATGCGCTAGCTGTAATAATTTTTGTCTTAAATATTGTCCTCATATTTTAGCTATTTTATTTTGTGATATTTCTTGTTTGTGTACAACTGACGATAGTAGTTTATTATGATTTTGGTGCTAGGTGATTTGTAATCTATCGACATAACTAACTCATGACGTTCTTAAGGACATATACCAAAAAAAAAAATATGATTACGAGAATATTCAGCAGATCGATATATATTTTATTATTATTATTATTATTTTAATAAAATTAACAACATTCCAAAGTATTAACCTCTAGTAAAATTATAAAATCAAATTTTCTAGTCATTAGTTTTAAGAGTATATTATATTATAGATTTCTTTTTGTTTTCTAATTAACTAAAAACCAAATAATATTTTTCATATTTCGTTAAATACATAACACATAATTGACGCACATTAAAAATTTACGTAATAAAAATTACAATGCTTTTACCTCTTAACTGAAAAATAATGAAAATTTAACAAAAAAAAAAAAAAAAGCAATCACCGCGTTAAATTGCGCGACTGGGTGAAATTGAGATTTATAATTAGATTTTTATTTGCATATGCATAAATCAACATTCATACATAATAATTAATTATTATAAAAATGTAAAATTTTAAATAAAACAAACGCTTTCTGTAAAAATACATTAAAACAAAAACCAATCATAAATTTCTTTTATTTTCACTCGTTCAACATAAACGAAATGTCGATAAACTACTGTATGTATACCTACATAATTTGCTTTGTTGTGGAGTTTAACCAATAAAAGAACTATGGTAGTAGCTATCCTAACGCCAAGGTGAAAATTGCAAACCATTACGATTGGTTTTATAATTGATTTTTAAATAAATGTAAAATTTATGTATGCAGTTTTTTATGGTTTCGGACAGCTTTCAGATTCACATGTATCGTAAAATAAACTAAACGAGCATGATATCAGTATAATTCGTATCTGTAACCTCCGGTTACCGAGCTGAATAAAGTAAAATCAACACAGCCATGTAAGACGAAAGCGATGGTCGCGGATCATTTATGATATTAGACCGTATCGGATGCTATTCCATTAGGACACAGTGATCATAACTAAGTTCGATGATATTTTTTTTCTGTTTTGTGGGTCTTCTTCAGTTTTCATTATTGCCTAATACAGTTTGATTGGGTAAAGTTCAGGACAAATTTGGGAACAATACACTCGTTGCTGGATTCGTACCATTCAAATATTTTTTTCAGAGTAGTGACTTGACGCTAGATGGTATTTACGTAAAACAGGCAGAACCCGCTTTCCGAACATCTCCTTGATGTAATTTTCCGATGAA
Source organism: Tipula confusa (assembly GCA_963556175.1). Lineage (NCBI taxonomy): Eukaryota > Metazoa > Arthropoda > Insecta > Diptera > Tipulidae > Tipula > Tipula confusa. The sequence continues at coordinate 125,838,102 of OY744475.1, forward strand.
ATTGTGCCTTGCGTGATTACGGCGTAAAAGTCCACATTGGTAAACAGCCTGCCAAACCAAGTATTTTTTCGGAAATTTTTCATGTTTGATAATTTTAAATTTCATGTCGACTCCCAGTTTATCTTTTCGTTTTGCCCACCAAAAGTTTGTACAGCATTCGACTTCGTCGGATTACCGTAGTTTGTTGTTTATCTTACCGCCATAATACTTTGAATTTGCTGAATGATCGAAAATCACACCACTTTTTAATGTCGCACATGATTTTTGCTATTCTTTTCGCCAAACCCCTCAGAGATAGGTTTGGATTGATTTTTAGAGCGCCTATCACTTTAGTTTCTAGTTTTTTTATCAATATAGCTCGATATACCGGTATCCGGTTCCAAATTTTCTATCGACGCTCTGAGTTTCCATAAATCGACTTATAGTCCTTTTAACGGTAGAATATTTTGAATTAGATTTTTTGCGACCGATTTGTACGTGAGACTTTCATTTTCAAAATAAAAATGCACAATTTGTTTACGTACTATCTTTTGATTGGATGACATTTTATAAACAACTGATTTAAAACAAATAAATGTTCACAGCCTACTTTGTAAATTTCAATTCATGTTTTTTCTACCATATCTTAGTGATTGACTTTAATGCTAGAGTTGACACAAAATCAGTACGACTTATGTAAATAAAAAACTCAGATTTATGCATTGAGGATCCATGCCAAAACGAAATGGACTATTAAAGTTATTAGAAAATTTAGTTATTAGTTCTATATGCTTATTAGAATTATATAGCCCTCTTTTCAATGACATCTTTATCTGGAAATGAGAAGAAAGCAAGATTTCAGAGGGAATACCAAAAAACACAATGGTCGAAAATAATTTTGGAAGATTTTAATACATTTTTCAAAATAAGACCTGTAAGTTCAAAAGTTACTCCCGACCTAATATCTTGCTGTTTGAAAACCAAAAAACGTTTGATGTCTTCATGGGTTAACCCGATTTAAAAATTGCAAATGGGGAATGCATGAATTTATCAGAATGAATGACGCGGTGTAATAGTATGGAAATGGATCCTTCGGGCTGAGTACTGCAACGACGTGAAAGAACTACTGGATCTTGTTCTTCAATAAATTATCAAGAAAACGGATAACTAGCACTTTCGGTGCAGGGATCTCTGAGGACAATCTCAATTTGCTCAGCGGTCGCTGACGACTATGGTTCATCGACGTTCAGAACGCGTTGACTTTTTAAATAATACGGATGGCCCGGACCAACAATTGAATGAAATAACTGAATTATATTAATTGTTTGGTAACTTATAAATGAATTTAATGTCATCAATTATCATTATGCTTAGTATCAGTCAAATGTAATGATAATCTAATTACAATAGCATTAATGAAGTAGGTTTGTTTTATCAATTAACAAATAAATATCTAATCGACAAACGAGAACTTAACGAAAATTTTTATCAATTTTAAAAACTTGTCTAGTAGTTAAACGAATAAGTAATATTTTTTTTTTTTGATTTAATCTCTACATTCTTTTCTGGGGCCGAAGCTCACCCAACTCTTTGGCGGTTATTATATCATCCTACTTTACGCCAACGAGGGCCAAATCGAAGACGCACGACTACAGGTTCGCGATTTTTGAATATCCATCTGCGCAATGCATTGCTCAATTTCAAGGCTGCTTAAAAGGCAGCAAACTTTTTCACATTTTGTATATCAAATCGGTTGGTCGAGAAAGAGATGCGAATATAATCTATTGGTATTTGAGTTAACTTACCGCTTAGACTAAAGCCTACTTTGTTCCAACTTCTGAAGTAATAAATCATATTTTTATATAGTTTAGAATGGTTTTATTTTACTTTGTTGGGTAATTTAAAAGCTTTCCGTTATAGTGTGCCTCTGTAAATTAAAAATAAGCCTAAAGCTGATTATCTTCGTTTGGCTTTAGATTAGTAAAATGATTCAATCTGCATCCGACGATTGTATAATTAAGACTGAAGCAATGCTACAGTAATTAGTTTTATTTTCACAGCATCACTCCAAAATAATCAATTTATCAGTTTATATCAGTGGGGAAAAAAAATAACGAAATAATTCGATCGTCTTCATAAACAGTTTCGAATTTTAAAATTGACTTGGTCATTGTAATAAACCTATAGTTCAATGTATAATAATTCCAGATTAAAAAGATGAACAATGTTAATTCAGGAGGCATATTAATCAACTTATAAATATTTCAAAAAGTATAAATATCACATTATTTATTAACGATTTTTCCATGCGCAATAGTATCCGCAACATTATTTAAGCTATCCGCAATGCTTTGTACCGCATCGGCCAGCTTTGAAAATCCCTCACTCTGAATATCAAATTCACGTTCTTTCAATTCTAGATATTCTTGTCCAAAGTGATCTATATAGAAACACAAGAAAATAATGTTTTTCTGTACCATATAATCATAGCTAATTTTTTTACCATTTTGATAATTTCGTTTTCTGCACCGTTTTGGCGATAGGACTTCCGGTGTCACAGTCAATATTTTTGAATTCGGTTCCTCCAATTCCAATGGTTTAGTTTTATTTTCATTTAAATTCGAATCTAATGGAACTTTTACTACAGCCGTTTCATCTAATAAGTAGTAAGTACGTTAATTAATTTAATACACAATGAATATATGGACTATACTAAACTAAATTTTGCCCACATAAATTGTTGAACGAGTATTTAAATTTACCTTTTATTATGGTCGCCATCATGTTAAATTAATTTATTTTGACAGATCGTATTTTGATCACAAAAAATCAAATAACTTATATTACTATAAGGGAAATCGCGTCGATTTTATGTGCCAACATGATATTAGTTGGGATAAAAATAGTAGATGGCACTAGAGTAGTTGAACGAAATGTTTACATTTTTTTATCTACAGTTTTTTATATTGAACGAATTATTAACGAAACAAAAATTTTAAATCTAAAAAAAAAATTTTAAATTTTATAATCGGGATTGGAGTACATGGGCTTATATTTATATACAATAATAAATAAATAAAACCAAATTTTATTTTTTTTTAATTATTTCATTTCATTAAAATGAATTAACTTCGTTAATTTTTTTCTTACACCAATTTTTTTTAAATTCTCTTGTTTTGCAAAATGAAAAAATCTTATTTTATAATATATATTTATGATAGTTTTAATTAACACGTAAAAATGATTTTCTATATCATTAATATTAAATCTAGAGTATAAGTGATTGCTATTATCTATAAAAATTAAATCGATTAAACTAATATTTTGTATTGATCGTAAAACTAACTTACTATATTCTAATTTTACATTAATATTAACACTACTTTTAAAAATTTTCTCACATTCGACTAAAATTTTGTATGTATTTAATGATGGGGTCATTAATTTACCCCATTTTTTTAAATTAAATAAACCTAGATTTAGCTCCAACCGTGCACTTTTATTTAAAATTTGGAGACATTCCTTACATTTTAAAAATTTAGGCAATTGTTTGGCTTCAATATACCCAGCTAAATACGTTATTATATCACACGAGTATTCATCCAGCTCGACTTCAATTAAATCTAATACAACATCATCATTTAAATTTAATTGATTTGTCTTTCGGCTGGATGAAATAGTTAATATTTAATATTTAAAAATATTAATATTTAAAAAATAAAAAAATTGGTTGACGTGCCATCTATTGTTCTCGTTAAAAACGTTTGGTATGCCATCTAGAATTTTTATCCGAAACAAAATTGAACGAAATCATGTTGTCGTTAGCATTTACTATGGAAATGTTCACGATTTCCCTTATAGTAATATAAGTTATTTGCAAAAAATGTACTAGATTTTTTATTTTTTTTGTAAAAGAGCCATTTTGAACAAAAATCACATAAAACCGTTAAAATTAAAAATAACAAAACTTAAAGCCGATTCCCGGATTGAGGCGCGGCGATACATCGATTAACGATACCAGGTGTCGGTGACGGTAACAGGTGTCTTTCTTCAATCAGAGGTTTCATCCTTTTGAGAAGTAATTTTTCGAACAGCTTGGACAATGATGGTAATACAGATATAGGTATGACGTTTTCTCATTGGGTATGGCTTATTAGGGGTGGTTTACTAGGGGCTTATTAGGCTAGGGTATCATAACAACTTCTGCTATTTTCCACTTCTGAGATACATATTTTATCTAAATGCTGCGTTAAATATGTGTAGCAATTTCTTAAGGTATTTTTCTGGCAACTTTTTAATAAATATTAGAATTTAGCTTTTTTAGAAATTAGGTAAAGTTTAATTTCAATTTTGAGTTCTTTCATTGTACTAGTCGTATGTCTAACTCGTCTTCTTTTTGCTTGAGAAAGGTATTTTCATTTGATATTGGTTTAGTCACATTGTCACAGGTTTGAACGTTTCTTCCGAATCAGAACAGTTTTATCTTTGGGGCTTTGGGCCCAAGTACCAGCTGCTTTGTTGATTGAAGGCACCTGCCCTTTTGGTCTTTTCAGTACATTTGTAGAGACTTATTAAATGCTTTTTGAAGATTGCCGCTTTGGTTTCTTGTATTAAATTCTGCAGCTTGTTTTTGTGCTGATAGAAAATAGTTTTGCTCTCTGGTGTTCGATTTCCATGCCAGATTTTGCGAGCTTTCCGCTTTTCTCTGACCTTATTTCTTATTTCCTGTGTAAATGTTTCATTCTTGTAAGGTTTATTTTTGGCAGGAGGAGTGCTTTTTCATGCTGTGATCTGAATATTGTTTATAAGCAGCTCTACTTTTTCAAGTTGTGTTTGGTTTTTGATGGGACTTGAAGATCTTTCCTCAATTAACAGTACGAAGGTGTCCTAATTGGCCTTTCCGCTTGTTAACCTTGGTGGATTTTCTTTTTCAATTATTATTTCACTGATCGTAGGTATGATTGGAGAATGATCCGAGAATAAACCTTCATTATTTTCAATATGGATATAATTTTGTGAAATATCTTTAGCTATGAAGAAGTCAATCACGCCTGGTATTTTGTTTGTGTCCATTGGCCAGTAAGTAGGAATACCACTTGAATGAAACCCGCAGTTTATTTGATATCCATCTTCCAAAAGTTCTCTACCTTTAGGTGATATTAGTCTTAAACCCCAATGCGTGTGTTTCGCATTGAAGTCTCCTCCTTTGACGAATTTTGAGCTAATCATTTTGAGCATTGATTGGTAATCATCCTTTTTAAGTTAATGCCTTGGTGGACAATATATCGCAGCAACCCGCAGCTTCTTGTAAATACTTAGTTGCACGCTAAGTGATAAAATTTGCATTGTCTCTATTTCGAGTTTGACATCTTCGAAGTGTTTGATATTTTCTCTGATGAAGATAGTTGCTCCACCCTAGCTCGTGCTGCTGGATGTATAAAATGGTAATAAGAGTAACTTTTTATTTTTGCATAAGACTTTCTGGCTCTCTAATATTAAACATTCATCAATTTTTTCAGTATTCAAAAAGATTTCTAGCTCTGGAAGATGCTGTATAAGTCCATTAGCATTCCAAGGTTAGTATATTCTTAGTATTTTGTTCATTTTTTGTGGTTAAGTGAGTGATCAGATAAAACAACTTTTTTGCTACAAATCTGTTAGTTTTTCCTTGATTTATTTCCTACTTGCTGTACAATATTAACTTGCCTTTTGTTTAGAAACTCTATATTTTCTTCTATTTTAGAAAGGCGATTGACTATAGTATTTAGGGTATTTTGTATTGTTCTCATAGCTTGTTGAATTCCAACATCTTGATCTGAAGGCCCAGGTAGATATTGTCTTGCTGCTTGTGAGTATGAGAATCCCTCTGTCACTTTCGCACTATGGAACGTAATGGCAGTTTTTGTCGGGATATCCTTTTCTTTCGTTGCTCTCCTTCGCTGGTTTATGTTTGCCCTATTTCGCATGTTTTTGCAGTGTTTTGGCTACTTCACACCATCTATAGCTAGCAGGGTAGGTTCCTTGACAGATAGCACATTTGGCTGCAGTGTTCCTATCTATCATGCAGTTTTTTGTATCATGCTTTCCCGCACATTTTTCCTTGCATTGCAGATGATTGTTAAATCTGAACCACTGGCGAATTTGCTGGATGCGGGAGCTTGTGCAGACCCACTTTTATGGTCGACTCCATTACACATCGTGCACGTATTGCCGCTAAAAGGGCATGCTCCGTGGAAGTGTTGCGGTTTTTAGGTTAAGTAATTTGTTTGAAAAAAAATAATATGTTTCCACTAACTACCTTTTACCGTACTATGCAGACTCGTTTCTTTCATCGTCACCACTGTAAACAGTTGTAATATATAAGCATTTATCTATTATGATCCATTAATTATTTATTTAACATAAGAATTCTGATTAAATTGTTGTACCATCTGATCAGTTTTTTGTTGGCATAATATTTTTCGCAAATTGAACGGTCAATTTTAAGAATATACTGTGAAAGATTTCGTTAGTCGGTTCCATCTAGACTTAACTCTAATAAATTTAATTTAAATTCTCCTTACCATAATTATTGGTCCATACCACGCGTTAATTATTTTCATAAATTAAAACAATTTAATTATAATTTTTCATTTTTTTTGTTTGGTAATTTTTCTTTTAATTATTTACTTATATAATTTTCGCTTAAACTGTTTTTGTTGTTTTTACATTTTCATTGATTTTTTTTTGTTTTTCGTTTGTTTCATTTAAAATAATTTTAGAAAATACAATCTATTTAATTTATACAATGTTAAATTAATTTATATTATAATAAATATTTAATTTAATTTTTATTTTATGTTTTTTGTTAAATATAATTTGTTTTTAAAATAATTTTTTGTTTATCTGAACATTCACATCGCAAAACTATAATATGCAATTATAAATAAATTAAATTAAAATTAAACAGTTTTTTGTTAGTTTGGAACTTTGAAGTGAAGACATTTTGTAACAATTTCATGGTAAACATGTAAATCCAATAGGTTTTCCAATAGGGACGCTCCATCATTTAAAGTCTATCGAACCACTAATTAATTGTTTGTGAATTTGTGAACAGATGCATCATTGAATAGGGCTTCCATTTTTAGTTTGGTACTACGAAAAAGCACTACTTTTGCTTTAATTTTGGTATTTTTGACTATTTCCATTCTCATCACTAAGTGCCACAAATTACGTTATGCATTTGATTAATTTACTCAAAACTGGTAGAGGATGATTATGGCAACCCCTACCTCATTATCACAAAAAAAAAATATATATCTCAACAAATATATGGCAATACTTTTGTTGCGATACAATAATATCGCAAGCAAAAACAATGTAGCATCAATATTTCGCTTACACAAAAATTTTTTATTTAGTCATTTGTTTTCCGCATGCTACTATCATCACAAAAAAATCTCAACCCAAAAATATCGCAAATAAATATTTCGCCACGACATTTAATTGTTTTATTTATAAATTTTACTGTAAATCAGTAAAATAAACTCTAAATTCCGATATTAGACGATATTGCGTCATTCATATCATTTACAGAAATCTGTCAACCGCGCTTTACGAGAGATTACTGTATATTTACTAAAGATAGCAAACAAAGGATAATTTTGCGAAAGTACAACAACAATTTAGTTTTTTCTCAAGGAATAGATACGAAAACAAAAATCGAAATACAGGTAGAAATTAATTTACAAATAAACATATTGCATATGTCATCAAAAATGCGCATTTTTGATGACATATGTAATATTTTTATTTGTAAATTTAAAACGATATTGCAATATTTTTGTTTGCGATATTCGTGTTTTGCGATATTTTTGTCTGCGGACTTATTTTTTGCGTCTTTACTATACAGCGATTTTATTAACAATTGATGAAAGAGCATTTGACATTTATGTTAAGCGGTTATTTTGCCTGCTAAAATTTTGGTTGCGAAATTGTATCTGCGAAAATACGGTAAAGAGCTATGATTATGGTGTATACAATATTCGGTTACGGTTTAGAAACCACTTTTTTATTTAGCCAACCATTAGTAAAAGCTTATATTACCAGGTTCTAACATAAGCCAATAATTTCACTTACTTTTTGCTGCCTTATGGTTTCTTATAGTACTTCTTACGTTAGTAGTATTAAGCTTACCCATACTAAATTTTAAGACAAAAGTAGTAAAAAAGTTCCCAAACTCTGGAGTAATCGCCCAGGCTTAGGCTATACACATTCTTGATCTTGAATACATTTTTTAGTTGTTCTATATAGGTATATTTGCCAAGTTTGCCCTGTTTCTATCCGTACCGCATGAAGTTGAAGTTAAATCTTCGAGCGCCCTTATCAAAAAACTCTTTATTGCATACAAATTAAATTGAAAATATTCATGTATATGAAGCTTTTTTGGAAATTAAACGACGATTTAGTTATTAAAAATCAAATTATAAATAAATTAAATTAAAATTTTTCCTAAATTTTTAAAATATATAATTTATATCTAATATATACTGTATATGTGTTAGATATGTAAAAATTTTAAAATATAATTTAATTTAATTTATGATTTATGTTTAAAATTTCAAATTTATACACAGCTTTCCGGTACGCGGGTCGACATAAGTAAATCGCTTATGCCTTTTAAATTAACTTCTAAATCAATCGATTTTTCTAATTCGAAACAGTCACTTGATAATTGTACAGCATTACCACCTGTACTATTAACGGTACTATTAAGTGTAACACCAATTCCACCAACTTTATTGCTCAAATGTGATGTTGATGTCATTGGAATTAATTCTTCGAGATGATGTCCATTATGGGTTTTGATTGATCTCGTTTGATGTATTGTGTCTCCGGTTTTTGTGAATCTTGGATACTAATGGATGAGAAAAAATACGAGATTTTTTTTAAAATTTTATATTATCGTTGGCGTTTGGAATTTAAAATATAATTTAGTGATGGATCAAAGTAACAAGAAGCAAGTGGAAATAAAGGTTATATCAAAAACTGTTCAAATGGACGATACAATATGATGAAGAAGAAACTAGGAAATTATATGTTCAGGACCAGGAATACTTAGTAAAAGATTAGTAGCTTGTTTGAAATGTTTGATGCTCAGTGACTGACACTGTCAAATGAAATGTATTTCTGTATTAAGAGTAGCTCGAATTAAACCTGAATGTTCCCAATATAATTCCAAGTGATCTTAGGGGTAGTTACCACATTCGTTTATTGAGGATTAAAATTCAAAATACCTTCAGTCACTGTGCAATTGGCGCAGTGGTTAAAAAGCTGCGGTGTTTGGGACGGGAGGTACCGGGTTCGAATCCCAACGAGGGAGGGTTGCAAAAGGGATTTTCCATCACCTGATTACGATCGGTGATGACGAAGAACAGAGCTATGGCCCCCTGTTAGAGTGTAGAATCCATGGGCCGAACCATCTTCCATGTCAGTATAGGCTGACTGGAGCAATGTAATGTGCAGATGGATTTAAAATTAAACCTGTAATCGTGCGTCCTCGATTTGGCTGGTGACGGCGTAAGGTAGGACGTTAAAAATTAACCGCGAAAGAGTTAGGAGAGCTTCAACCCCAGAAAAGATTGCAGGGTTCAAAAAACAAAAAAAATAATTAAATCTTCAGTCCTAGAAAAGATCTAATACCAAGATGGACAAAGTCGTCTACAATTTGCAACAGTATTTAATTTACGGGCACTTGTTCTGTATGTTCCAGTTTTGGTGTTTACATTTTTGAAAGAATATGGAACTAGTATAGTTTTTTAATTCCCAAGTAAAACAGAAATGTCTGATAACATATGAACGTAGAGTCATGCGCATAATACGTAACTGAAAGGCAATGATAATGTTATTTTTTAATTTCTCGTCAATCGTGAATTAGATTTCACATTGAAAACTTTTTATTGTACGTTAAAATTATTTAAACCCAAAGGTTAAACTTTATCCGTTCCACCCAGCTGTCAATCATTCTTTGTATACAAATTAATTTGGATTGAAAAGTTTCTTATAAAAGCCATACGTGTTTATCTATATAATATGGCTTATGTAGAGTTCATTTTGACAGTTTCATTTTAAAAATAATAAATTTGACATCGACACGTGAGTAATCCATAAATACGCATTCAACTATAAATTGAAAACCGATTACCGAAAGTGACATTGAAATGAGGGAAATTTTGTTGTTGTTGTTGTGGTTACTGTGCAAAACTATCACATACCTCGTGTATTGACAGTTTTAAGATTTATGGTAATATTCTTTTTTTGCGTATCTACTCCATTAAAATGTCATGCGAATTCTATATATTATGTATACCTTATATACTCTACATGGGATTTATGTCGATATGCCACATTTGTTATTCATTGTTTCTCGGGATAAAAATGGTTTATACTTGTATATAAGATTGGACGAACAAAACCCTTTCTACGTAAAAAAAATCAATTTTGCAATCAGAGTGAAAACTTTTATATAATAAAATAAGGTAACCTTAAAATTGTTTACATTTTTGGTTTAAATGCCTACAGCTGTCATGAATCAAACCGTCCTCTATAAAAACTTAGGATCATTAAATTTTTATTTATGAAAGAAGCCCCAGGGATAATAAACATAGATATTGAACAATTCCGTTTGGGAGATATCGAAAATTTTGAAAACTTAGTAGATTTTAGGTACTGTGAAAAACAAACGAAAAATGGTTACTTTGATTACAAAGTATTTTCCATTATTAATCAATTGACGGTGTAATTAATTCTGCTAAAATTATTGCTAGTTAACCAAGTGGATCTTCTTTTCGATCTTTCGAAATGTGAGCTTGGCGCAATACGTATTAATGGAGACGATAAATTTGAGTAACAGCAAAATTTGTTGCAAAAGTCAACAATTTTAAAATATTAATAAGAACCATGGGCATGAGAAGATAGGGCATATAGGAGGAAGTCTCTCCAATAATAAAGCCAGGAATTTATGAGGTCCTTCATGAAGCAACAACAGTGTAAGATGGCTAAATTAAATTCTGCGTGCGCTGAAGATACACAACTGGTGCAGTGATATCTAAGAGGAGAAAAGGTAAAAGATGGGTTAAATTTTTGTAAAATAAATTAAAAATCTACTTACTGATATAACATCGGGCTCTTTTTCATCATCTGTTGTAAAATCAAAATCAATTAATAATTTCGAATTACGTCGATTATTACTATTTATATTAAAATTATCACAATTTTGTTGATTACCTATTTGTGATATTGTTGATTTGTTATTATTACTATTATTATTAATATTATTACTATTACTATTATTTAAACTATTACTAAAATTATGATGATGAATTTCGTTGTTATGATGATTAAGCAATGAACATTTTGAATCTTTCGACTCTTTTATGTAACGTTCTAGTTCCATTTTTTTCTTCTTTTTAAATTTAATATAATATTTAATAATAATTGTTATAAATAATATTAAAAATGTAATTACAGTGCCAATTATTATTGGTGATATTCCACCAGAATTTGAAGGTTCTGAAAATATTCGAAATAAATTTAAATAAAATATTCTAAAATATGTAAAGTTTCGTACATCAAAATATAAACGTACAGTGAAAACCCAGTATAACATAACATGTTTATGGTAAAGCTTATTTCACCTTACACCCGTATTTGCGGGCCCCTTAGATTTTATATATATATATATATATATATATATATATATATATATATATATATATATATATATATAATTATATATATATATATATATATATATATATATATATATATATATATATATATATATCGCTAATCATTTGAATTCAACAAAATTTTGGCTATACTACTTTTTGAAAAAATTCAAAAATTAAAATCTATAAACACTCTGATCACTCATCGAATTCTGAATACTAAATTACCAATGAACACTTGAACGTAAAAATAGCACATACATATTTTACTCTGACGACGAACCAAAGGGAGAAACATCAATTGGCTTCATGGGTCGTGAAAAAGCGCCAAACGAACCCGCTGTAGTGAAATTGGTGAAGAAAGTTAGTGAAAAAGGCTTGCTATTGAAGTTTTCGTCAAGCTCGGACAGATCGCACGCCCGAGAATATTGCAACTGTGGCTCAACTTGACTCCGATCGCAGCAACTATGGCCATTAGTCGCACCAGCCAGAAAAGAATACTGCACAAAGACCTCGGATTATTCGCCAAAGTTCAGATGACTCAGGCGTTGAAAGCAAATGATCATCACTTCGATATCGGTTCTCTGCGCGAGCCAAAGATCAGCTTGATAATGACTATAGATGAAGCGCATTTTCATATCATGAGCTATGCAAACAAGCAGAACTGATTTGGGATTTGGAACTGTCACACGTAATCCTAGAGCAGCTAATACATCCACCAAGAGTTACAGTTTGGTGTGGTTTTTTGAGGGGTGGCTCATTTTTCTTCGAAAACGCTGCTGGAAACGCCGTCTCCGTCAATGGCAAACGTGACAGAGACATGCTACCTAACTTTTTATGTCAACAAGATGTTGCCACATGACATACAAGCCGACAGACAATCTATCTCTTGCGCATTAAATTTTGGAGATGTCAAATGGTTGGCACGGAGCTGCGATTTGACGCCATTTTATTTTTAGCATTGGGATTTTGTTACGGATAGATGTTATGCGGATAGTCCAGAGATAAGTCCATTTTTAAAACCTAACATTGCGTCTATTATTTGCGAGATAGGTGCCGAAATTGCATAAAAAGTTCTTGAAAACTAGACTCATTGGATGGATTGCTGTAAGGCCAGCAGAGGGATCCAAATGAACGAAATAGTTTTTCATTCTTAAATCGAAGACTCCAAAAAATATTCCCAAAAAACATTGATGTGTACACATCAATCATCATTAAGTCTCATCGAGTGTGCGTTGTAAAAGTTTATGCATAACCTGATTAACATTAGTAGTGACGGAATATGTTGTCAATTACTTAAAATTACATCTTCCGAAGTATGGATGTAAATAGCATATTTAAGGTAATATAACCTTGGCGTCTACTTTTTTCAGCATATGTGCCGACCTTTTAAAAGCCAAAAAAGGTAATATTATATTTACGATTACAATAAGATTATAATAAAACTTTGGATTACGGCCGTCCTCTGTGCAAAAAATAAGCGTCAAAGAAATATCTTAGTAACGAGACCCAGATTATATCTTCAGCGAAAACTTTTTACAGTCTCTCACTATCACAAACATTTTTATATTTAATTTTTCTCTCTCGCTTTTATGAAAAAAGTAAGAAAAATTGAAACCTTCAGCAAAGTAACCGGCCTCCAAGTTGAAGAGTACGAATGCCCATATTGGTTAAAAACTAACGGCATTAGAAAATGAAATATTTCCCGTGGACCAACAAGTCTATTTATCTAATATCAATATCTAATAACATTGTTTGGATATTGGAAGACAAGTTTTCTTACAGAACATCATCTAGCTAGATAATGCATCTGCCCTGGAAACGCTTAACCAAAAAAAGGTTGCATTGTGAGGATATTCATAAAGCATATATAAATAAAGCATGATTGCAGAAACGAGTAAAGTTAAAACCAACTCAGTTGAACTAAGATTCGCAAAACTGCAAAACGGCAAAAAAAATGAGACGAGTATCGTATGCCAAAGGTGCATCTCAAAACTTTACTGTACAGGCAGTCACGCATTATGTTATCTAGTGTGCAAAACTCGTCACCGAATTTATTGGGAACTTATTTACGGGATGCATTGCTACTCTCAGTGAATAGCTTGCCTGATATAATCGACACTTTGTCATTTTTAAGTGACAAAATAAAATATTTTCGTGCCTAAGTCATAAGTGCAGCTTCCAAAATAGGTTCGCAATAAACAGCTATGTTTATCTTCACGCCACGGTTAACAAAAACGAGTGGATAGCGTTCATAGGCAGTAACGGCGGCCCAAACTATCACCATTGATGGTGCGTGCTTTCTGATAACCATCCGGAGGTTGACATGTTCAATGAGCTCTCTGGAAAATAAATAAGTTCATTTTGTTGGTTTACATGTTGCTCAATGTGGAATCGAGCCTTATTAGAGATGAGGATATTTCCTCATAGACAGTTCCAGGCTTTTTTTTCTAAGGGTCTAATATGTTAATGTTCGTTAACGACCACTTTCTTTTCATCTGCTTGTTTTGGCAAGCGCTGCCAGTATCGTTGTAACGAGCAATGTTACGCGAACCAAAATATTAATGCAAATTGAGTTGGTTTAGCTCTCAAACAATTTAAGCTTGTGACTTTCCACCCTAATTCCTCGCAATGACACTGTTAAGTTTGAATTCTAGGTTAGGAATTTATTATTTTCATTTTATCTTAGACGCGCAAATGCTTCTACACACTAATTAACAATATAATGAACTGTCACTTGTATAATTTTAAGCGATCTATGGTTCTATGGTTGCTTTGACAGATATATCGGTGTGTCATTTGTTTAAATTTTTTTCAGTAGCCCGGTACGCATGGGCAAATGAATGTATATTGTAGTCCATGTAATGCTTTTTAAATATGCGAATTTACCTAGTTTAAAACCCAAGAATTCGAATACCTCAAATGCAATACTACTGATATCGGATTTCTGTTCGTAATGATCTCAACGTTTTTTTGTAGCTAAAAGTACAAAAGTACAGTGAACAAATGAATTTTCTAAAAATGGAGGCTATTAACTAAAGAATAGTTCCTGGAACAGCAATCATACTCTAATCATCCTTTTAAGGTATTCACGGCAACATGGCTCAAAACTATCAAGATAAAAACAAGACTTTCTCATTACAATGATATGTAATTCGAAATAGGCTAAAATTATACAGATAATAAATATTAGATGGATAAAATCTCCTGAATTCCGTCCTGATTTGGTGGCGCGTGTATTCCAATTAAAGTTTCAAGAAAGTAAATGTTATGCACATACCACGAGCTGACAGATCCTATCTCTAAAGAAACTCTAATGGGCCTGCAATATGTGCCTAAACTTTGGAACATGATTGAAGTGACCATAATTTTTAAGCCTGGAAAAACTCCTGCGCTCATATACCAGATTCCAAGAGTGTTTAAATTTTCTAAAAAGTTATTATAGAAAATATTAAAATAATTTGTGGCTCAAATTTCTTCGGATCTATAGTTTGACTTTTCCAATGAGCACTAAATTATTGCTCACGTTAATCGAATTGCCAGTATCACATACTGGAGACATATATAGCGTACAGATAATATAGAATTAAATAAGTATATAAATATTCTTACGCAACAAATTTTACAAACCAAAGGTTTATAAATAGATCGCGGTGTTGGTGATTAAAAAAGAAATGCTACTTGCTAGGTTCACTGGAAAACAGTGACATATACAACGGTCAAAGGTTAAAATAAGAATTCCTTCCATGGATAAATTCTTTAATCTAAAAAATAAAAGCAGTAAGTTTAGAATAAAGTTGCTTGTTCGTGTTACACCAAAAAAGCTTATAGTAAACCGACGTAACCATCCATTAAAAAATGTTATACCAGGGTTTCACTGATAATCCCCTAAAATTTTGTATACATGTATATATTTAAAAATCTTTAAACATTACTCAATTCTTACTCTAATGACCTGTCATCTTTGTTATATATACGAGTATATAACATAATATATAAAACCATTAAAATTATGTAACAGTTTAATTTTCAAAACGACCCAACATAATACACAATTTGAAGAAAATAATAGCGCGCACACCATATGTACGAGTATATGCGCGACCGTCCTATACAGAGGTGTTGATTGTAATATGAAATTATTCCAAATGTTCTATGTAATTATAATGTCATGTCCACTTTCCATTCATCCAAATTAATTATGGTAGAAGAGAAGAAATAAATTGAAATCATTAATTTTTAATGTTGAAATTTGTTATACGATTTTATCACCTTGGTCTGTGCCCTGCTAATGTTATTGTGTATATAGGATGATGATGGGAAAATATAATTTTCATTGGCTTCGACTAAACATATGTATTGGGTGTATGCATAGTTTGTGTCTACGTATTTGCAATATTTAGGGAATTGTTCAGCGAACGGAGAATACCTTCATTAATGAATTCGCGTATTTCCAATACGTCCTAAATTAAAGATTTGAGGTTAAGAGTCAAAATTTAACCTAATTGTTGTATGCCTAACCTAATTTTGTTAGGTAAATCTACAACTAAATTTGTAGAACTATATTGTTGGTTTCACCAACTTCTGAAAAACCCGAATGGTTTTAACTTTCGGTTAAAACTCTTACAAAATATAAATCTTTGAATTAACTTAGTCAATTTTTTAAAAATTTTTTTGCTTTATGAAATCGTAAAAAAATTACATGGTCATTGCAAATTGTCGCAACTTCAGCGTATATTTGCCAAATTTCAGCCGGATTTTAAACTTATAGTTTATATTTATGTTATTTTCTAAATTAATTATGTTATTTTCTAAATTATCATCACAGACACCCTCCCACAAGTAATTATACGTGTGAGTAAAATAAGATAAAATTAACTGACGCGCCATCTATCGTTCTCGTTAAAAACTTTTAATATGCTATCTAGAAGTTCCATACAACACTAATATTTAGCGAAATCATGTTGTTGTTGGCATTTACTATGGAAATATACACGATTTCTCTTATAGTATTATAAGTTATTTGGCTCTAATTACTCTTTAGTTTAGCATGTGATATTACGTCAAAACTGCATAAAAAACGAGTGACCTCGCAATTTTCCCGCTAAATTTCTCTAGTGTTGATATTTTATCAAGCTAACAGGCAAATAACTTATAATACTACAAGGGGAATCGTGTACATTTCCATAGTAAATACCAATGACAACATGATATCGCAAATATTAGTGTGGTATGGAATTTTTAGATGGCATACCGAACGTTTTTAACGAAAATAATAGATGACGCGCCACCAAATGTTTATTTTTTTTTTGATTTTTTTTTCAAAATATTTTATAACCATATAGCTGTCATTAACCGTTATTTTGTTTTTTCTGTGTTTTAAGTGAATGTATTTAAAGTGTTTTGTGAGTTAAATGTTTTATCGATTCCTCTTTATAAAGTAATAAATTTATAATATTACATAATTATAAACTATAAGTGTTTGTGTATTTTACTGAAATGCCGCTTTAATTGTTCAACGTAGATTAGTTTTCAATTTACATATGTAAGTAAATTTAAACATCAATTTACTAGCTAAGATTTAGTTATTCGTCACCTTGGATGCAAAATATCACAACATAAATATGTAATATATTTTAAATTTATTAAAACGAAGATTTAACCTGTAACTGAAATGTTTTTAAATTTGGTTTCGTCAATATTTCGTTGAATATAAAAAACTTTAGATAAAAAAATGTAAACATTTCGTTCAATCACTACTAGTGCCATCTATTAATTGGATACGATATATATCATCTTGACCAGTATTTTAACGCAATGGTGATATTACCATATTACGTGAAATTTTCAGTTCCGTTCCTAACAAATTTAATTTATTTTTAACATGGGTTTTCAATAAAAATGGCAATTAATAATTAAAAAACACGTAAAAAAATTATTTCAATAATAAATAATAGTAATTGTTACTTCTTATTATTAAATTCGAGGTGAGTTTGTCTGTAACAAGGTAACCTGCTATCGACTTTATTATTTCAGAACTTTGTACTGAATCGGGAACATTTTCATCGAGAATACAAACTGCATCGTCTATTTTATCAAATAAATTATTTAAACAGACACGGTTAGTATTTTCATTGGCTCATCTTCTTGATCAATGCCTGGTTCTGTTTCAGGAATTTTTTAGATTTGTTAAATCTCTTCAACCGATATTTCTTCATCACCACACTTAAAATATCATGGATACCGTCTCCATCGAATCTTTCAATACCAGCATCGTTCGCTCTCAAAACAATTTCAATTTTAAATCAAGCAAATACCGTTACCTTCTAAAGTTCGTTTTACTAAGCTTAGCCACAAGTTTCGACAAACAAATTCGTTAAATGAGGCTTGTTCTTTGGATTTTAGGATCAAAAAATTGTATTCGTTAAATCTAGGTTTCGTTCAGCGAGAGTTTGTAAAGCGACAGATAAACCCTGTATTGTAAGTTATTTGTAACAGGGAATCATATTTGCGTGTGACTGTTTAATTTTTAAAAACTAATAATTATTTTAAATTAATTATAATATATTAGAGATAATTTTGTTTTATTTTTAGTTGTTCCCACAGAACGAAAAAGCATTAATTTCCTATAATAAGCAACATGCTTGAATTATGTATATATTTTTGTTAAAAATACTACCAATACCAACCATTCTCGTTATTAAATTTATTAGACTTTTTCTACCTAATAGTGGGCCAATTTAATCCAATTTAATTTTTATCTTGGGCTAACTAAGAAGTTAAGTAGATATCTGTACCTATTTCAATTAACTGTGAATTTCTAAGTTTCTACTCAAATAGGTAAAGGTACTTAAATACCTATGCGTTTATTGTTTAAAAAATTTAATTTGAATTAGTCTCTGAATTTGTTGCCTATTTTGGTAAGTATACATAACTTACCTAATATATGTATTATATAAACTTTAGTAACTCATCAATAAACTTCATTTTACTCTAACCCGTCTTTCACACCAAACAAACTTTTTGTTCGATACATATTTTAGATACCCAACAATCATAGTTAGCCTAGCTTTTACAAAAAATAAATACATAGTAAATATGTTTGATAAATTTTAGGTTTTTTGTGATTTACGTGCCACCTAGATGTTATTGGAAAAGTAGAGTTGCTAAGAGCAACGAAATTTAAAGAATAAAATATGTCACAATAAATGACACAATTGAAGGAAAAAATTAAGGTTACTGTGTGAATTTTAAAATATATTCACGTCAATTGTAGAATTGCCCGATGCAGATAAGTTTAGTTTTACCATAGACCGCGATCTTTTTGTTGGCTTGGCGCTTCTTTAATAAACTTTTATGTTCGGTAAGGCGATTCTTTCAATCTTTTTCGATAAATGTTCGATAAATGAAATGGCACCATTATTACCAAATAATTTTTGGTGCTCGCTTATGGGAAAATAGGTGTTCGTTATTCGGGTTTTAGGGCCCATTAATGGAAAATAGCCTTTGCTAAAAATTATGATCAACGATTTATTTATTTTTTAGTTTCAAATCAAAGTTGAGTGGATATTTTTAGCTTCTTAGTTAAATGCAAAATATTGCGTGCCTCATCATAAGACTGCCCATTATGAGGTGTCTTGCCCTTTTGTATAGAGGTCACACCCCTTATTGCGTCTCTTTAGAGATTTTTTGAACCACTTGTTACAAATTGGTTGGTCGTACACTGAAGCTAATTGATTTTTTTTCTTCCATCGTCTTGTTTATACAAATTATTAAAAATTCGTAACCAATTATGCCAGCACCTAATATTTAGGGATACACATTTTTATGTTCAAATTCAAATAAGAACGATAGATAGCAAGATGATGATTTTTGTTGTTGTTGTTGTGTAATTTAGGAAACAGAATTTTCATTGATTTGTAGTTGTTGTATCGATATAGAGTACTAATTACGAAAGGCCCACGTTCTCTAGCCAATCTTAATAAATCAATATTTAGTGCCTCTAGAAATTGTAAAATACATAATTTGGTTCTTTTTGTTGGAAATTTAATGATTGAAATGAATCATTTCTTCGATAATGGAGTACTTCATTTACCTTTTTTTATGTCCCTTTCCCCACGTTTACGTAATGAAATCGACATTTGTGGAATGTGAAAATGTTAATATTATTTTAAGGTTGATTAAAATTAATTTTCGTCATTAATTATGAATGAGATGTTTGGGTAACTTGGTAATGTCTATATTCTATAATGGCATAAAATATATTATTTTCGTTATTTGTATTGGACAAAGCTGTTTTAACAGGAGGAATACATTTTTATTTTGTAATTAAGAATTTATGTTCCTTTATTGCATAATTTAAGGGTCACATAAGTGTGTAAGTAAATTGGTACTATATTGAAGCTGAGGAAATTTTCATTTTAAATCTGGCAACACTTGGTTTTTATTAACGCTAAACGAACGAAATTTTAAGTTTATAGTTATTACAATTATAAAGTTATAGTGTTCGACACAATCTGCCCACTCACAGCTATGGTGAACCTATTCCAGAACGTTTTTAAAACTTTTACAAAACATTTTCATTACCAAGCGTATAAAACGCAGGAATGACCTTATCAAGAGGTATACGGTGCCTATGTTGATTTTATATCTGGAGACGATGATTTAATCCACCATTAGCTCCTTTGATAGGAAAGTGACATAACTCAAAATTAGTCGAATTTGTGATTATTACGTTTCAGTCCTAATAACCTATATTTCATTAAGCCGCAGCTAGACGATTGCAAATATACGAAAAATATTCGTGATTTTCACAATATATCTCATAGCTTTATTATAAAGAAACAAAATGTAATGTATAAATAAAAGATATTCAGCAATAATATGCTTTAAACAAACCTATAATTGTTAAAAAAAAAATAAAATAAAAATTGTAAAATAACAAATCGCGTGGACACAAAACAAATTACAACTATGCAATCAAAGTTACACGTACATTCGTATTTCGAAAACATTCGCACTGTAGGCGATTGTTTTACGATTATTTTTCAGACATTCGTCAAACATTTGAAAGTACATTTTGTTATTTTTTTATTTATTTATTTATTTATTATTGTTTTTTAGCTTTAAAATTTGTTTATGAATTAGTTTGCCTTTTGTGAATTTGACCCTTCTCCATTTTAATAAGAAAAACCTAGATTTTATTAATACACAAATGGTAATTATAAATCTGATATAAATAATTTTTTTATAAAGATCAATATGTAAATTTCATTTAAATCTTATTTATATGAGATTCTAATTTACGGATTTTAGGATTGAATGTAAGTTACCCTGGCTCTACACGCAATTGTCATATTTGGGACAGATGTTTTATTCTGCCGCACTGGTAAAACGATGAAATATAGAAGACAACGGGACATGGTTATTTGGTAATATAAATAGTTAAAATTTGTACATTCATAAATAAGAACTGGCATTGAACGAGGTTTCGGGCTGTTGAATTGCCGATTATACTGCATTAAGCTTCGTTCGGGCCATCCTCAGATTCTTAAGATGGCAACAAACATTATTGCGTCTTGTACAGTATTGCACAATGTTTTGGTGGTGATTTTAATTGTAATATGTTAAATATTTCTGGGTCTGACAAACAATTATCTGCTTCATTATTAGTATATTCTTTAGAATTGTTTAATGGTGAACCGATTTACTTTTATGATAATTCGGCCTCCTTGGCTGATTTAGTAATCATACTTACAACCATAAGAAGAAGAATTTGTTATGGTCAAAGCGGTGTTGGACATTTCGATCACGATGTAAAGGTTTGGTGTTATGGCACTCCTTTAAATAATTATGGTCTTGAAATTTGTTATAAGAATTTTAAGATATTTAATTTTCGATTTTATTGTATTAGTGTCCGTTCATGGATTGGACCAAGCTATTTTATATTAGTGATGTTAATCGTCAACTGAATGTATTTAATGAATTGGCACTGTACCTTTTTAAACAATTTGTTGCACTTTATTGCACTTTGTTTTAGGAAAGCTAAAATTAGTAAAGCCAAGGCGACTTACTAAAGATATTAAGAACTTAATCATTTTGAGAGAGTTTGCATTGACCAAGTGGAAAAAATAGAACTGTCTAAACTCGGAAGATCTATACTAAAATTCGCAATAAAATTACTAAAATGATACGTCTTGAGAAAATCTGTTATTTAAATAAATTATTTGCTTTTGAGCTATCGCAAAAAACATTTTGGAATACGATTAATAAAATTGAATGTAATATAGCAAATCTTTAAATCAGTACTGCATTTTTCAGCTGATGAATTCAATGTGGAATTTTCAAACAATTTACAATGAAAATCTTTCTCAATCCCGTTAACGCAAAAAAAGTATTGCTTTTGATCGTATTCCTATTAAATTGCTATTTCCAATGGTAGATAAGTATATCTTACTTAATATGAACAATATTATCACTTTCAAGGTTTTAGACCTTGATATAAATACATTGTAAAAGGACTGAAATGACTCAGAAATGAAAGAGCAACAGTAAAACAAAACCAAGAATTAAGTTTACGGAGTTTGAACAATAACAAAATTAAACTATCGCAGAAAGGACGCAAAATGATTTGATTTCACTAGTAAGAAGGATCCACATTGCGATGTGGTATGCTATACTGAAATATTTAAAATTTATTAATAACGATTATTCAAATAATGATTTAGTAAATTTAATATATTATTATTTGCAAAAAACATGAAATCCGTGTTTTTGGAATTAAGGAATTGGAATAACATTTTTCGACATTATGGCAATTTAGGTAAAATGCGTTATACGGAAAAGTGATTCAGCTCAAATTAGGGATTGGAATTTATAAAAGTTAAAAGAATTTTTCCAAATAATAAAATATTTTTTTTCATTATCATGGAAAATTGATCTAAATAAAATAGAAAAAACAAAATAGAGCATATCTTAAAAGGGATATATATTTTCTACAGTCGAAGTAGTTCGTTCTCGTGAAAAATTGAATATTTTGTGTTGTATCACTTTTCTATTCAATGAGCGAATTCTCTTAAATAGCCGATTTACATTCAACAAGTTTTGAAGAAGGCGTTGATGTTGAAATCAATTTAGTAAAATTGAAATAAAAACAAAAATTGCAATAACATTTCGTTTTTATTTGTATGAGTAACAAAAACATAGTATATTAAACTAGTATACATGTATTGTCATTTTTTATATGTTTTGCTACAAAAAGATAAAACTTTTCATCTTGTAAAAAACAAGATCATCTTTTTTATAACAGTTTTTGGGTTTGAATCTCGGGTTTCATCTTTTTATTTTTACAAGGAGAAATTTTTTCTTGGTTTGGCTTGCATAATTTTTCAATCTAGTGTCCCGGTTTTTTTCAAGATGAAAATTTTGTTTAATGTAAATCGGCTAATATGCATTACTCGTAGGGGGATTATATAAAGTTGCGTTCATAGTTATCTCCGATAACAAGCACGTAATAAAAATTGGTGAAAATTAGTTTGTTAATTTTAAATACATCGGACAATGTCGCACTGATGATTCAAAGATTTTAAGAACATTTATGCATATATAGGACTAATCAAAACTATCAAAAATAGCAAAAAATACAGATCAATTATAAAATTTTTAAAGTCTATAACACCGGTCAAATTTAGCAGCTTAAGTATTGTAAATAACCAAAGGAACCCACTGTACTTGAATAATAGAAGATTTTTACGATGGCGAGGCGAAAAAATTAGTCAAATTAAAAAAGGAAAGCGAAAATTCTCCATTAGAGCGATAGAGACAAAATCCAGTTTTGACGTACAAATTAGGACGTCTAATTTTAATATTTTAATTCAGTACTCCGGAATTGGACGGCTTAACCGAAAAAAAGAAATCAGTCGTATTTTTTCAGATTAGCCGCTTATTTTTAGAATTTGTCAAAATAATTATAATTAAAAATAAAAGTAATTTTTATAATATTTTTATTAATTTTAAATTGTTTTTAAATAAAAATTCGGAGTCTTCGATATGTGTTTAGTTTGTCTAATTTTTTCGCTTAGCCATCGTGGAAACCACCCTTAAAGAATGGTGTCCACGATGACGAGTTGAAAAAATTAGCCAAACTAAATAAAGAAAGAAATAAAAAAAATTACATAAGAGTACTCCGAATTTTTGTTTAATTGTTTTGTTTAATAAAAATTCGAATTAAAATCCATTTTCATTTTAAAAATAACTTTTATTTTTAATTATAACACAAAATTGAATACACAAAATATGGTACACGAAATCAAAACCCATAAATTATAAGATTCATATACAGATTATTATGACGTATGTGTTATTCTGTAAGTTATGACATGTGAATTCAAAAAATTAACGGCTAATCCGAAAAAAGACGATCGTTTTCATCTTTTTTTCGGTGTATCGTCCCATTTCGAAGTACTGAATTAAAATATAAAAATTTATAAGTCCCAATTTCTATGTCAAAACTGTATTTTGTCTCTATCACAGAGAATTTTGGAGAATTCTTGCTTACTTTTTTTAATTTGGCTAATTTTTCCGCCTCACCATCGTGGAAACCATACATTAGTTCGTAACATGAAAATATTGACAACTTATTAGTGGATGTCCATTGGCGTTGCTGAAAACTGGAAAAACTAACAATTCATGGACATACACAAACAAAACTTCATTTGTTATACTATTAAGAACTGGCGGTGCTCTATATTATAAAAAAACAGTAGCAAAGAAACTTTGCGCCGAACACATTTTTCACTTAATCAAGAAGATATAGATGTATAATTTGGGTACCGGTCGAAACTGGATATTTTACAACTGAATTTGACGAAACAGGATAATTCAAAACTGGATATTTTAAAACGAGATAAGGTACAAAATGACATATGGTACAAAACTGGATAATTCAAAACTGGATATTTCAAAACGAGATAAGGTACAAAAGGGGGTTATGGTACAAAAGTGAATATTTCAAAACAGGATATTTCGACATGTGATTTAAACTTAAAATTTTTTTTTAAGAAAGTTCTGGAATATCGCCAATCAGGAAGGAACTTGATGAGTTTTTAACCGATTATGATGAAATTCTATATGTACGATGGGAATGGGATTTTTTGGGAAAACTCTGAAATATGGCCATTAAGGAAGGAACTCGGCGAGTTCTTAACCAATTATGATGAAATTCGATATGTAGGATGAAAATGGGATTTTAAAATGATTTGTTGGGTAAGTTCTGGAATATGGCCAATTAGGAAGAAACTCGATGAGTTCTTAACCGATTATGATGAAATTTTATATGTAGGGTGGGAATGGGATTATAAAATGATTTTTTGGGAAAGTTCTGAAATAAGGCCAATTAGGAAGGAACTCGCCGAGTTCTTAAACGATTATGATGAAATTATATATGTAGGGTGGGAATTGTAAATTGTAACAAAATTGTAGGTTGTAACTGTGCTATCGAACAGTGAAAAAATAAGGAATTTCCAAATCGTAAATAATTACTTTTTTTAAGTATTCAAGAGTTGAATTTTTCTATTGCTACTAAATAACAATATGTATGTATTATATTATGTACATGATTTTTAATGCGATGTTCATTATAGAGCTCGATCTTGTTTATATTAAATAATCAAATAATCTCGCTTTTAACTGAAAATGATTTTATAATTTATTTTATTTTTCTTTAATTTTTTAATTAATTTTTCTCGCATAGATTCTTCAAAGTGAAGAAAAGTTATATTAAGTAGAAGAATTAAAAATAGATGAAAATAAATTTTACTGACAGTAAACTCGATCAAGTCAATGATTATTTTAATAAGATAAGAAAAGCAGCAATTAAAATAAAAACCATTAAATGAAGTAAAATTCTATTTCTCTGCTTAAAATTATTCAAGTATGAAACCTTACTGGCCATATTCGAGAGGTTTTCCCAAAAAAGGTTTTAAAATCAAATTTAATTATACAATTAAAGAAAAAAACATAAGTGAAGGAAAATTCTATTTCTTTCCTTAGAAATATTCAAGTTTGGAACCTTACTGGTCTTATCCCAGAACTTTCCCAAAAAATCAATTTAAAACCCCATTTTCATCCTACATATCGAATTTCATCATAATCGGTTAAGAACTCGCCGAGTTCCTCCCTAATTGGCCATATTCCAGAACTTTCCCAAAAAATCATTTTAAGTTTAAATCACATGTCGATATATCCTATTTTGAAATATCTAGTTTTGTACCATATCTCGTTTTGAACCTTATCTAGTTTTGTCAAATCCTATTTTGAAATATCCAGTTTTAAAATGTCCAGTTCTGAGCGGTTCCTGTATGATTTAATATAAGAGTGAGTAAATGCAAATCGTTATTACGAATGTACCAGGGTGTATTGACTATACTCCGAAGTACCTTATTCTGGAAGTTTTGTGTAGGTTTGATGTTAGCATTTTTAGTACAGCCCCAAAGCTGAATACCATATAGCCAGACCGGTTTTAGGATTTGATTGTAAATCAATTTTTTGTTGTCTGTGCTTAATTTTGACCTTTGTCCAATTACCCAGTACAATTGTCTATATTTAAGATCAAGCTCCTTTCTTTTCTTCTTCACATGCTCTTTCCATTTGAGCTTAACGTCCAGTGTCATACCCAAGTATTTGGTGGAGTTCTCATATGTCACCATGACATTGGTTATGCTGATTGGCGGCGGATTAACCAATAGTTTGTTCGAAAAGTTGAAATGCGCAGATTTTAATTCATTAAGTTTGATTTTCCATCGCTTGGTCCACTGGTGAATTTCTTCACTTGCATATTAAAGTTTATTCGCCGCCTCTTTGACAGTTTGCGCTGTTGCTTGTATTGCGGTGTCGTCAGCAAACGTTGCTATGCTTACATGATCGGACTGTGGTATATCACTTGTACAAAGGAGATATAGTATTGAACCCAGGACACTGCCTTGTGGGACTCCTGCCCTTACCTTTCTCAGTTCAGAATACTCATCTTCTTGTCTTACTCTGAAAAGTCTTTCAGTTAAGTACGACTCCAGAAGATCAACATATGGTCTCGGAAGCATAACTTTTAGTTTATGTATTAATCCCTCATGCCATACCGTATCGAAAGCTGCTGCCACGTACAGAAATAAGGTAAAACAAATTTGTTTATCTTCTAACGCCTTTTCTATAATGTCTGTAATTCTGTGAACCTGGCCAATTGTTGAATGTTTACATCTGAATCCAAATTGGTGATCCGGTATTAGGTTTCTACTTTCTATTATTTGTGTCATTCTTCTCAGAAGAAGTCTCTCCATTAGCTTTGAGATGATAGGAAGCAGGGATATCGGACGATATGATTGAGCTTCATTTGGCGGTTTACCTGGTTTCGGTAGCATAATCACTTCTGCAACTTTCCAGGCATGGATAACTTTAATGAAATATGATTTCACGGACTCTCGGCATCGATACATAATTTTATGGATATATGTACAAGATATCCAGGAAAATTCGAAACGGTGAAAAATATATACACGTATCTCGTGGTAAATCGACCCCGAAAAAACATGATTTGCTCAGAGCCACATTGATCAGTGTTATTGTTTAGTGTTTCCAAAATTTTAGAAATTTTCGGCAGAAAGTAATTTGGCTATAACAATGAGGTTGCACTTAAACGAATGTCCATTTAAAAAAAAAAATTGTAGCATTATTTGGAAGGGACCGAAAATATAAAATACTTTTGCATTGTATCGAGAGGGAATATGTTGGAAAATAAATTAATTTTTAATAGGCCAAAGGAAGAATTATTATTTAACCTTTCATAATTTATTTTCGTTATCATTCATATTCGATGTTTTCTCTAAACTATGGTCATAAACTAAATAATTATATAGAAGTAGATTACGGGAAACAAAAATGAATTAAAAAAATCATTTGTTTATACAGTGAAACTTCTGAAAAATGATGAAACAAAAATATTGTAAAAAGTTTTAATTCTATACATTGGTTTGCTATGTTCAACTTTTCGGATAATTAATACCCAAAATCTAAAGTAGCGTAAAGTAAATAAACGAGTAGTATTTTATTTCCTTTATATGATATGAGACGTCTTAGTGTTAGATAGTTTTTCTATGGTATTATAGTAATGATAGCTATAAGCACCTATATATAAGTAAAATGTATAACACCAATGTATAACTCCAACAACTTTAATTATTAACTTCTTCCCATCATTATGTCTTAAATCATTGAGTCTTAAATTAAATTATTGATAATTAAATTGGTATATGCTTGGTCGAAATTAACTTGGGCATGACATGTTACCTTCTAAGATGGTGTTTTACGGTGGTGCAATAACTTCTTAAAACCCTCATAAACCTATAATGTACTGAAAGAAATGATTCAGTTATCAAAATATTCGACATTTGCGCCATGTGCCTTTTAAATTGGTGCTACATTTTGATAAAACAAACTTTTCAATATCTAAAATATTTTTATGGTCCCATAATTTAGCCCCATCCTATGTATATGATTCAAGAAAGCCTTCAAAATCTTTTCACATTTTAAATATTATTTAATTTTGTTCATAAATTCAATCAAATATCAATTTTACGTGGGCAATGTAATTTTTATGTACCGGGTGCGTCATTTAAAATTATACCATTGATTTGAACGCTGAATAGAAGGATCTTTGTGATGATTCTATAGTAAAATGTTTCAAAAATGTTTAGCAAGAAACTTAAATATAGGTGTTTTGATGAAACATGTTAGGTGAACTACGACTTTTATATAAAAGAAAGTAAAAGAGTTAATCGTGCTTTATTTAAAACCTTTAAAAATCTCACTTAAAATAAGAATAGCAAGCGTTGCTTAATCGTTGTCATTTATACAAATAATTTTAATTCGTAAACGTATGACATATTTCCAATCAAATGGATAATATTCTTGAAAATAAAGATGCAATTCCATCTGAAATTAAAAAAGCGGCAAATAGAGCTATAGTTACAATTTATTACCTATAAAGTCCAGGCAGCAATACGAGATCGGCTTCAACAAACTTATGGGATGGAAAGATAGAAATAATGTTTTGAAAATATACTGAAACTGGAAATTTTTTATTCAAAACAAATCACTTTTAACTCGCGTGTTAAAAGTAAAACAAATTTTAGACTGATGCCTTAAAAAAACATTTTTAGCTGTAAACAAATGTAAACAAATGTTAAAGGCCTACTTTTTACAGCGTTTGTAGAAAAAAATCACTTTATTTTTTTTTGTTTCGGAGAAAAAGGTTTCGAGATTTGATATACGAGGAATATAACTTGATCTATACTATGGTATGTATAGTTATTACCACAAAACTAAAGCGAAACATCGAACCAAAATTGTTTTAAATCCGTGATTTGGTTTTTGGTAAATTGCCCTTAAATTACCAATCTAATAAAATAAATTATCACTATCTATTTTTAGAGATAGTGATAATTTATTTTATTAGATTGGTGTTCAGTGGTATCAAGTTGAATGATTCACCCGGCATATTATCGAAATAGGCGAAAGTAATTGTCCGTTCAATGAGCTGAAGATTAAATCGATTCATTAAGTACATTTCAAATAGAACCATTCGATCGGAAACAAGTACATATATACTCGTATCGAAAGTATATTGAAACAGAAAAAAATTTATAAAATGATGTTAAGTAGGAACAAAATAGGATTTGAAGCCGTCTGGTGAAGACGTAGATAACAACCACGCACTCACTATACAAGTATCTATATGTACATATAACACTATTGATGTACCAATATTTACGTTATATAATTCAAAATTGCTATCAGCAATAGCTGTAGTATATAGAGTATGATTTGTCGGATGCGATGTTTTGTGCTTTTGTAAATAAAAATTCGGTGTGTAAAGCATAAAGGAAAAAGGAAACAAATTTTGAAATTTTGAAAATGCATGTTTTACGTATATGTTGTGGCCTTGTGGTTCTTAAAATTAAATAAAAGTTAAATGTATAGAAAAACAAGTGCAATATATCCTATTTAAGCCTTGGAGTGACAAAAACCAGAAACAGAAACAGAATTAGGTTTCAGTACATTTGCAACAGACTCAAAACCAGAATTCACCATTCTGTTGCAACAGAATCTACCGACAGAAAATTACCGTTTGACGACAGAATAGAAACAACTCAAGACGAGTTGTTTCTGCTTCTATTATATCAACAGATATATGAAAATATTTATTTTCATTTTATGTTTTTAAATCAAAATTTTCGTTTAAAGAGGACGAGAAAATAATAGATTCCCTGAAAAATTACGAAAATTTATTTAATGTACGGAAAATCGTTCATGAACCCCGATGTCTGAACAACAGGTGTGGATTTCTTCGTTTTTTCTTTCCAGTCAGAAAAAAAAGTAGGAACAAATCTAAATCTCCTTTAAATTCCTGGCCTGTTCTATTATACTCCACGTTCGACAATTTGCTTCATTTAATTCCTCTTCACTTTGTTTTATTCATAAATAAAACAAAGCAATTGGTACACGCACTATACAAATGAAATATAATTTGACAGAATAGTAACGACACGACAGCTAATTTTCTCCGCATTTTGTTTCTGTTTTGTGTTGCTGCACGAGCAATGCAAACAGAAATAGAATTTATTACAAAAAAAATGTTTTCTGTCCTGCTTCGGTTTCTGGTTCTTGCCACTCCAAGGCTTTAGTGGTTTTTAGTAAACGGTACGTAATAACTTTATAGTAAAACGAATATAAAGACTACCATTTTAAAATAATTCAGTACCGTCTGCAAATTCTGGCGGCAGGCTGCGATACAGTATAATGGATGGACGGCTCAGGAACATCTAAATACTTTAATATTAGTCCTGCAGGGAAAGTGAGTAGACAACAGAAATGAGCTATACAGTCGTATCTTGAGGGAGTCGATGTCCATATATGGACAATGCCATATCCAGGAGCTATGAAAAATTCAGTTGCATAGCAGACGTCATAGCAGCGAGGAGAACGCCTTCAAGATGTGGAACGAGAAATAACGAACCTCATGGCGTAAGCATACGATGAAGCTGTTGTCGATGTTTAGAATGAATTAATCGTGCCTTGATGCCTTTTTCAACGCCATAAAAGATGACTAGAGAAAACTTCATTTTAAAACAATTGTAAAGAGAAAATCTATGAATAAAGTGTTAGACACTTTAGCCACCGAATCCGTCAAATTGCGGAAGCTAGACGTAGAAGATATTGCATAGCACAGGAGAGGAAGAGGTACCTTGCACGAGTTGCAATCAGAACAGATAGCGAAAAATCAACGACATGATGAGTCAGTCTCCCCAATATTGAAATGGATGATGTAAGGCAGAAGACCACAGTGGTAAGAAATTGTGACCCAAAGTACAACCGTGAAAGGCTATTGGGCCCAGTGGCAGTCATTAAAAATAAAGAATAGGTTGCTTTTAGGACTTTGGGGATCAGCTGAGTACAACAACACCAAACAGTAAATCATGGTAAGTGCTAACCGAGTCAAAGAAGTCTTGCAGGAGATGCATTATAATAAATCTGGATTACATTGGGTAGTCAATAAAAGATTGAACGAAGTAAGAGGTCAGTTTTTCTGGGTCAATGAGCAAAGAGATGTCGAAGAGTGGTGTAGAAAGTGTGCAGATTGCGGGGGCAAAGAACTCTAAACTAGAACAAAAGGGAAGATGACACAGTACAATGTTGGAGCTCATGATTCGAATCAAATTCCAGTGGATATTACTGGTCCATTTCCAGCTACCAAAATCATCCACATCAAGAAAACAAGGACTACACCGATTCACCCACAGTCAGACGAAATGGTGGAAAGATACATCAGAAAAAGCATCAGAAAAGCATCGATGGAAATAATTTCACTGCCTCAACTCCTCTAGATTATACATATAGAGACCTCTATATAGATAGAGACTTATATATATATATATATATATATATATATATATATATATATATATATATATATATATATTATATATATATATATATATATATATATATATATATATATATATATATATATATATATATATATATATATATATATATATATATATATATATATATATATATATATATATATATATATATATATATAGAGACCTCTACATTTAGTCCAGTCACGTGAACTTGATGAGGCATTTAACAAGTGGAGACTCAATAAATAATTGTGGGATTGGCAGAATTGTGCCGAAGAATTAAAAAAAAAATGGGAACGTTGGTTATTAACCCAGGGCCAAAAGACACGTTACACGGAACTATTCCGAAAGAGTAAAAAGATTTAAAAGATTACGAGTTTGTGGAAAGAAAGCGAATTATTTGTCCAGCGATGACCCACTCACAAATAGAGCGTAACTGTGTACAAGATTGGAACCACATGCAGAGTGAATGTTTAAAACGAGCTTGGGAAAGAACGAGCGACAAAATAACGTCATACGTATATTAAATAATATTTAAATATTTTTTTTAAAAACACTGAGGCTTGTTACGGAAGTTCTAAAGGAGAATTTTTAAAAAACCCATAGTGATTACGTGGCAAGTGCCGACTAGTAGACAGTGATGGTAAAACCATAGCACAGCTGTTTAATAGTTTTATACTAGAATTAAAAATTCATTGTGAAAAGTAGGTTTTAATTTTTCATTAGGAGTGTGGCAATATCAAACGTCTCTGAAATTTTGAATATTACTATTATTTTGTCGACTAACAATATTGCTAAAAATAATTTTTGGGAATTTTGGGGAATAATTTTTTCATTAGTATTAGAATTTAATCCATAAAAATATTTGAAAAGTGGTAGTGGAAAAACATTTTGTATCTGGCAGTGAAATAAAAGATCTCTAATAGTAATCTGCTGTGAAGCTGCTACCCAATGGAATGACGAGCCATTCAACTTGCTTTCTTCCTCAACTTGAAATTGTAGATTTGGTTTTTAAAGATTTAATGAAGAGTGATTTGCCGTTATTTGGTTAAAAACAAATGTGTTAGGGGGTGATTTTCGGCAATTTCGCCAGT
Source organism: Tipula confusa (assembly GCA_963556175.1). Lineage (NCBI taxonomy): Eukaryota > Metazoa > Arthropoda > Insecta > Diptera > Tipulidae > Tipula > Tipula confusa. The sequence goes on from OY744475.1 coordinate 125,870,856, forward strand.
CATAAATGGAAATAAAATAAAATAGTGAACGCTCCAATTAAAAATATGGTTATGGCGGCATTTTCCTTAATTTAATTTAAAAAAGAATATGAGTCAATCTATTAAATATCCTGAATTCAGTGAATTATTGAATGTCAGCAAAGGTAAGTATCTGCAGAATTAAATAAAAAAACACAAAAATGTGCCAATGTTTTTCGAGAATCATTAACAACCAATGATACTTCATTGCGATAGTGATGAAATATCATTGGTTATGAAATTTTGTATCTAAAAAAAGATGATGTCCGGGAGCGCAATAAAGAGGTTGTTGAAAAAATGGTTTCCGAGGAAGCATCCTACTCATCCATTCACACAGTAAAATTCATTCAAATGATGATAGGACATGTGACCCTGACTTGCCACTAAATTTCCCAGTTGAATATCTAAATTGTTTGAACCCTTCTTATGTTTTACTGTATAGCTTCAATAAATCACAGTGTACGAATTTACCATAAAACGGTAAATTCAATTGAACTGTTATAACGACGGCGGACTGTTGTGTTGTGTTTTTGTTGTTTTTTTTATCAATACTGGCGCAGACCTTTCCGTAATACCTTTCCGCATTTTTTTAAATATTCTTGAATACAAGTCTAGTCTTATCAGCCGCCAATGGCTCCACAATCAATACCTACGGTAGCAAGTTGCTCCAGGTTAACATTGGATTAAAACGCAATTTTACACACGCTTTCATTTTAGCAAATATAAATCGTCCAATCATTGGCGCTGATTTTCTAAGTCGATTAGGACTCCTAGTCGATTAAAAACGTAAAAAGCTGATTGATCCATCTACTCAGCTGTCAATCAATGCTTCAATGGTTCGAGTTGACACACCAACTCCGATTCATTTTACTATCGACAACGGGTATGGCACGCTTTTGAAGAAATTTCCTTCATTAACAGCGGCACCAAATTACAATCTATACCCGTCAAACACAACGTGGTACATCATATTATCACTAATGGATCATATTATCACGATCATATTATCAGACATCATATTATCACTAATGGATATCTACCGGTATCACGACCACGGAGACTAGATTCAGTGCGTCACAAAACTGCATTCACAGAATTTCAGCACATGACAGAATTAGGGATTTGCCGACCATCGGCGTCCCCAGTATCATGTCCATTACACATGGTGAGAAAAAAAGATCAAGATTGGAGACCATGTGGGGATTATCGAAGACTAAATACGGTCACAACACCTGATCGTTATCCGATTCCTCACATCCAAAATTTCTCCATGAAATTGTAAGGTTGTACAATTTTCTCCAAAATTGATCTGGTCAGAGCCTATCATTTAATCCCCGTCGCACCAGAAGACGTTCACAAAACAGTAATCACTACCCCATTTGGGTTATTCGAATAATTCACTCAAATGCCATTTGGTCTCAGAAATGATACCCAAGACCGCTAAGAATTTCTCTTGGCCTGAAGAATGTCAAAGTGGATTCACTAAATTGAAATCTGAATTGGGAAACATTACGTTATTAGCTCATCCATTGAACGACTCAAAGCTTAGTTTAACTACTGACGCATCGAACACTGCAATCGGAGCACTATTGCAACAGTATAATAACAATGTTTGGGAGCCACTGGGATTTTATCAATCAATCAAACATTTCAGATATTTTGTCGAAGGTCGGTATTTCACCATTTACACTGACCATAAATCACTGACTAAAGCCATTCCGTCAAAAAACTGAGAGACACCTAACACAATCACGTCACGTGGATTTCATATCTCAATTTACCACGGATATTCAACATATTCACGGCAAAGACAATGTGGTCGCTGATACGCTATCTCGCACATCAGATCACGAAACTACGGCAGCCGAGACTCGACTATTATACCATCATCAAGGTACAAGACCTACAACTAGAGAATATATTTTCTGGTTCCGAATGTCACACTGAACTAGTGTCTATGAAACTAAAGCTTTTCAAATTGCCTGGCTAATATCACTACCGATCAAGGAAGACAGTTCGAGTCCAAACTATTTTCAGAGCTGACAAAGCTACTGGGCTCACACCGTATTCGCACAACTTCCTATCATGCACAATCTAATAGCATAGTGGAACGTTTTCACCGCCATCTTAAAACATCTCTTAAAGCTAGCGGCAATACAATTCATTGGAGTTCCGAAGTCCCAATTGTTTAACTTGGAATTCGAGCAATTGTAAAAGGAGATTTATAGTGCTCACCAGCTGAGCTTATCTATGGACAGACAATCAAGCTACCCGGCGAGTTCTTTATCGAAAACCCCCTTTCACCTCATTCGGGCAGCGACACAGTTATCGACCAACTCAGCACTACCATGCAAAACCTTATACCCACAAGCACACGTACAACCAAGCAAAATTACATATTTGTCCCGAAATCTCTGGACAACTGTGATTTTGTTTTCGTGGAGGTAGACAAGGTACGCACAGGGTTAACACCGCCATATAATGGTCCGTACCAAGTCATAAGACGACTAAGAAGGCACTTCATCATTTCAATCAATGAGAAAAATCAAAACATTTTAATCGACAGATTAAAACCTGTATATGGCATACTATGTTCCACTGATCAAACCTTAGGCTCAGGAACACACAAACATGTAGCGTTGGCAAATTATATGAATGTGAACGAAATACCTAAATAATTGTTTTGTGTTTGTGTAGCGAAGTCGCAACAGTACTCCTCTGGGAGTGATTGTCCGTCTTTTCTCTGATTGAAGTGATACCGTAAGAATTAAGTTAAGCTTAACTACTCTTGGTGAAAGCCATCGCGATCTCGTAGATACCCAGTGTTAGGGGAGAACTCTAAATTGGCTTATTGCGGTATGTGACGAATCCATGTCGAGTTGAGAGAGAAGAAGAATAAATCAGAAGAAGTGTTGCGTGTTGCATATACTGTTGGGGTCATAAAGACGGCGGACTGTTGTGTTGTGTCGTTATTTTAATTATTTAGATTTGGATGTTGTACAAAGCAAAGCTCAGTTTTGATCTGATGAGGAATTTAGCTAAAAATTAATTGTATTCTAATCAGGTCATAGCGACCAAGTGTGATGTGTAAATGCTATTTTACGCTCCATATATATTTATGAACAGTGCACATGTAGCTTTAGCGAATTATTTGAATGTGCATGAAATATCTGAATAATTGTTTTGTGTTTGTGTAGCGAAGTCGCTACACTGTAATAATTAATTAATTTTTTTAAAATCTAATTTATATTATAATTTTTATAATTTTATATTTTGATTGATGTAATAAATTAATTAATTGGAAATTTCAGGCAAAAACTAATCCAATTTATTACACCATACGGCTTACAAAAATTATATTATTGTATTATGGATTATTTATTTATAATTTAATTTATTACAGTCTTCGGCTTGGAGAAATTAGCCTATTATTAGATTTTGTTTTTAACGAATTTTTTTTTATGGCACATAGAAATGTACCGTAATGATCATGAGGTGTCTGAAATCAGGTTGTTTCTATCATGCATGGAAATATATGAAAATCCCCCTTATCCTACCGTTTGTTAAATGTAAAAAGGCTGTGGGAATAGGACTGGCGTTAACCGGAACCCTTGACAAGCGCGTGGTCTCATTCAATAAATCAATAATCAAAGGGGTCAAACTTTTAAAAAACAGGGCTTATTTCCGATATTTTCCACTTTTGTTGAAGCGTTAAGCGACTCATTTCTTCAACTAGAAATAATATACTATAACATTATGAGTTTCTGCATAATATAAATACACATAGTACTACCTTGTCTTGATAAATGTCGCTACTGGTATCGTTTTAAAATAATCAAAATATTTGTATATGTATAATCGCCTAAATGTCATATAATTATATTAAATGTTGACGATATTCTATCGACCCGACATGTAGAACATCAATAGGTAAACTGTTTTTGTCTTATGATGATAGTACAATGTGTATTTATATTATGGTTTCTGTCAAATAAAAAAATGACATTAGTGTTGCCAGAGCCAAAATAACCGATATGTCAAATCTGTGTTATGTAGTCGGGTTATTGGAACACCCTATATTTGAATCGTTCGTTATTTGCCTTACCAATCACACTGTATATCATATTCAAGTAGCTAATCAACTTTTCAATAATTCGGTAGTTTTCTCCAATTTTAATTATGTTTTGCGTTGGTGTATGCCTATATATAGATATATACGTCTACTTTTATGATGATGTATTGAGGTTTATCATGCACGCTCGTATAAATTTAATTAAATTTTCGAGTTAATTAAAAATCTCGTGGAAAAAGAAAAATTTTTCGGCATATATATGATTTTAATGAAAAACCAAAAATTCAAATGTTCGTTTTGAAAAGTGTATAAAATGAGAGCGCGAGTATTTGTCGAGCGTGTTTTCTTTGATCTCACCATATAATATGATGTATGCTGTATATGTATAATTTTATGTATAATTTAATGTAAGTTCGCGTCGATATGAAACTCTATATATTTATAAAGTATATGGTAGCAGAAATTGGTATGTTGAAGCATTTTGCAGAACCAAAACGTTTGCTATTAGTATTTGTTTAAGATTTCGTTGTGTTCTTTGGCATGTAACCACCTTGACAAATAGATCTATTATTTTTAACAATTTTTCATAAATTCTTATGTACGTAGTATACAGGTTATAGTGTCTTCCGCTTATCTTTGTACGCCTCAGATTTTTCAACTTGGTTGAATTAAAATTTTTTCAATTTTTTTTATTTGTTTTTTGCCAATAAGTAAATAAATCTGCTTTGAACCTATTTATATTCCTGTCATTCATGTACACACCAACTATACATACGCACGCACATATATGTTTTGTAAACATATAATATTTTTATGTCTTTTAAAATAAACAAAAGAAATTGAGGCTTTATTTTGGTGATGCGGTATTGATGTGATTGATTTTAAAACCGCTTAAGTGTTATATACCTTGGATGTCACAACAGTTTGACATTTGTTTTGTTCGCTTTCGTTTTTTTTTTTTTGTGGAACGAACAAATCTTCCCTAAAACGTTATGTGTGGGGTTACGAGTATATTCGGTAAATTCAATTATTATTCGAAAAGAAAATCTTAAATTGAAATTATGTTCAAAATATTTAGCTTTCAAATTGTGTATTATGTAGTCGGATGAGTTTTCTCTTCGTACATATACAAAATAAATATTACACTACAATAAAAATGTCGATTTTTACCTTATTTTCATTTTTTTTTAATGCTAGATATAGGTGGAAAACATAAATATATATTATGTATATATAAAATAAAACTTACCGTATTTGTTTGGATTTCCAATAAAAAAATCTTTAACAAGCAAACCCTCACTTCTTCCTTTTTGGTTTAACGAATAAACAAACATTTTAAGTATATCATTTTCTTGATCCTTAACAGATTTGAGCAATATAAATTTCAATGAATTTAATATAAATTTTGGCTCATCAATATTTGTTGCGTTAAATCTATAATGAGAAAATAAAATATTTGAAAATTGGAAAAATTGAATTTAGAAGAAAAACGATAATGATGAAGCGAAAACAAATCGGTTAAATAGGTTGTAAATCTCCGTTAAAACAAAAAAAATAAAATCGAACTAAAGTTTATCGAGGATTTATATTCTGAAACGTATTACATTTTTTATATAGCTATTTTCAACTGTGTTTTCGTTAAGTCTTAAGGGAAAATTGATTTTCCTTATTTAAAATATGGATGACTGCCAAAGTAGGTAAAGGATACTTGTATGCCTCGTAAAGTACTTATATACGAGAATGGTATCTTTAAAATTGAATCACAAAATTCTTTCCTTCGTCGTAGAAGGTCATTTAATTTCTAAGAGACAGTCTCGACTATAAGATGTGAGATCATATCGGTCGGCTGCAAGATTCGTATTCAGGGTCACTTCAAAGCTATGATGGAGGCTTTCCTACAAATCAGAGATTACAAGAAAACGAACAAAATGCATGAACTACAATGGTCAGTTAAAAGACCCACTTTGCCAAAATCTGACATTGTGAACGATATATAGAAGATTTTAAAAAATTCCGTTTCCGGTGCTTTCTAAGTTAATAGAATTAGTTTGATGTGATGTATGATGTATCGTTTGGCTATCTACTATCAAAATACAGCCTACAGAAAAGTGAAAAATCATTTGTCAAGTAAATGGAACCACAAATTGGTCCTTGACTCCTTGATAGGTTAAGTGCTAAGAAATTGTAAATGAAAAAGGTTGAATGGTGGAAGACTTAAGTTTTAAGGGTACACCGTACATCAACTATGCAGCGGTCACGTAATTTTTTTTAATGTGGAATCACCGATTCCGCCTATACTGGCCCGTAGCTTATCATCAATCTGACTTAATCAGTTCTGATCTCTGTGAAGACATTTAATACTGTTCTAGACAACCAGAAAACCAGAAGAAGTCAGTAATTTTCGTCATCTTTGCGTTTAGAGCCACAAATCAAGCGAATGACTCTTTTATCAAATGTAATCAGTCATCTCTCCTAGTCATTTGTCAAGGTTCATCTCTCATACCTATACATGATGATGGGTCTAATCAAAACATTGTTCAGCTTCAGCTTATCGGCATTTACCGATTTATGAGGATATGTATAAAATTTAGCTGACGACATGGTGAAAACAAAGCACTATTGCCAGCGGCAAGAGCCCTTTCAAACTCGTTTCAAATACTCGTCTCTCTTTCAAAGATATCCTTACGAAAATGATTGCTCTGATATCGAGAAGTCCTTTTTTATATGTCAGCTCATTGATGTTACCTATACTGCATATAGGCGATTATCACTAAAAAAAATGTAAGCTACTGCAAAATTTAGTTTTGGATAATTTACGAAACATTAAGTGACGATTTCCAAAATATTTATTGGCACGATTCTTTCGACGTCTAAGATATGTGCCTTGGTGACGATCAATGAATACTTAGTTTATACATAAATACTTAGTTTAGGGGTAGTTTGGCTTCGAATATGGATGGCTGATTAAGCTAGAGAGAGACCCAACCCCTTTCTTTGTAGATTTTACAGTGAGAATTTGTAACATCGCAAGTACCATATCCTTAACAATAAATATGCCACCAATTTGCCTGAAATTTAAACACTTAATCACAGGCGGTTTCCTCTCACCTCGCTTCTTACAAAGCACTTCGAATTCTGCTGAACCGATGAAAGTGAATTTTCGTTCGTCGCGTTAAAATAAGCTATAGTTTCTTCAGGCGTTTTGGTCTGAACTTCAAACTTTGTAGCCCGTTTCTATATCAAATATAATGCTAGTTCGACGGGTATAGACGCTGTGCTGTTTCAACTTGTTAAGAACGGGCAAAAAGGGCTTTTATATAGGCCTACATACTCATATCTAAAAAAAGAAACTTCGACACATGGTAACTATTCGAGAGTTTGGCAGCAATCGAGGCTATAAAGATGTTTCGGGCTTATGTTGAGAATTTTAATTTCGAGATTGAATACCGCAAAGGTTTATAAAATGCCGTTCCTTATGCCCTTTTAAGAACGGAAATGAAATCTCTGGATTTCCACCACTATGTTGTCCAAAATTCACCTGTTTTCCTAGATTCTTCTTATTTTCGATTAGCCCGGTCTCTGCAACAATCCAATAAACCGATGCACCCTTTTCCTTCAAAAAACTTTGTTATATTAATCCTCATTCTAATAAAATTAGTTTACCGAATATTCCTTCTTACAAGCTCATCGTCCTCTAATCGCCACTTCTCTAGGAATAAGCAAAACAGTGGAGCTTATTAGCAGCTGACTTTAATTAGCGCCACACCCAAACAATAACTGGAATAGTCAAGCACTTCATAATTTAAAACAATTAAATGCGCCTAACGAGCCAACATTTCCTGGGGGGAACTCTTTATCACTTTCTGATCACTGAACAAAACTGTACCTCTAATTCAGAGCAAAGACATGTCAAAAATTCCTCATGAACTCCAAAAACTCATTAAACTCAGTAATCAGATGCGTCGGTTGACGTTAATTTCTATTCCAATGTGATTACCTGTTGGTTCAGCGAACTAAGAAATTTCAAATTTACAAGCAGATTGTCTAAAATTCTTAATTCTCCTCCTCATAAACTAAACTTAATTGGGATGGTCGAAAAAGTAGAAGTTGCCAACATTCTTTAGCATCTTAATATTTAAAAGAAAACCTCCGGCGACGATAAGTCGATAACATACCCAACTCAGTACTTAGAAACCTTCCAGATAAAGATATATCACAGCTTAACGAGTTAAGGATTAACGGTACCCTTAATACAAGCTACTTTCTAGAATGTTGGTAAATTGGCAAAGTCATCCCTATTCATACGCCAAGAAAGCCGTCTAATAGTATAGATCAGACTCATCCAATTTTACTCCTAAATGGAATAAGTAAGGTGATGGAAATAATTATTCTTAATAGGCTCCAGCCCCTACTAGAACCCTATATTCCAGTGCTGAGGCTGAAACACTCTATCAAACTTGGTAAACGATTTAGGTGTTCAACAATCGCAGCCTTTCTAGATATATATAGAAACCCTTTGGCACGGCCCGGCATAAGGGCTAAGTCTATAAATTAATTCAATATAATATTCCTTACTACCTCATTAAACTAATCGAATCATACCTTACAAATAGGAAATTGTTCGTGTCGCTAAACGGGCACTGCTCTAGCACCAAATCAATATAGCAGCAGAAGTTGCTCAAGATTCGATCCTAGGTTTACTATCCTATATATACATGCGCGTGAAATAATTCCTAAATCAATCCTAAATACAAAAACAATGTTTAGGAATGGTTTAGCAAAAACTTCAACCGCGGGAGGAGGGCTGTGAAAAATTTAATAAATCGTTCCTTCATGAAATTTAGTTTCCATGTGTTTGTGAGCACATAAATTAAATGTAACGCATGTAAACATTTAGGCGAAATATATATTTAAAAATCATTCAATTAATTTATTGTTGCTTTTATTGAACTATTGACCAAAATTGGAGCCGAAACAAGGTACTCGGTTTTATCTTAATTTTACTAATTTAATTAAATACAACTTCAGATTTTGCGAGGTGGACATCCATCCCACTATATTTTTCTATTAGTCCTATCAATTACCAGACTCATGAATTTTTTTAAATTCTTGTCATTGTTCTGGATTGGCCTCAAACATGCAACTCGTTCATATCTTGATTTTCATTTATTCTACTGAATAGAACTTCAGATTTAAAAAATCTAAAAAAAATTATGAGTACTGGTAATTGATAGGACTAATAGAAAAACAAAGTGGGATGGATTTCCACCTCACAAAATCTGAAGTTCTATTCAGTAGAATAAATCAAAATCAAGATACGAACGGGTTACTTGTTTGGGCCAATTTTGGCCAATCCAGAACTATGACAAAAATCTGAAAAGGTTCAGGCATCATGTTTGTTGTGTGGTTTATATTGTGTTTATAAAATAAGAGTTGTTAATTCATTTTTATTCAATTGGATGAGTTTAGTTTTAAATAATTCAACGAATTAATAAAATTCGATTTCGCCTAAATGTCTGTATGTTCTCTATTATAATTATAATACACACAAATCCATTCAATTTTTTTTTCATTTAGGAATGATTTAAGAAATTTTTCACACTCGTATATATATCTTTTTTCATTCATCTATCGTGATAACTCAAAACGTAACGGATTCTTTTAACTAGGCGACTTTTAACTATTGGACATAAAGCACGCACTATATAAGTAAAGTTCATCGAATACTTTTTTTGTAAAGTGCGATCATAAAAGAAAGTATTTCACCTAAAGTTCGTCGTCTGGATCAATTTGTAATAGTTTAAGCCTTCGATATTAAATAGCATTGGATGTAAATAAAATAAGAATTTAAGAAATGAAAACTTACCTTACGGTCTTATCATTCATTGAAATAATTTCTAATATAAAAATTTGTGGTAAACCACCATCATAACCTGGTTGGCATTGTATTACAAGCGACTGTTGCGTTTCATTAAACCATGAACAATTTTTTACGGGCGATGGTAAACCTATCCTTAAAAAATTTCATTTGCTGTTAAATGTTTTTTTATAGTACATGATTGGTTTTTAAATTTTTGTTATACCTGCGAGAATGATTTGAAATATACACGGCTGAATTTGTTGGCCGACATCGTTGGCCGCCCAACACGAAATTGTACCATAGTCTTGTTCAATCATTGGTGTATAATTTAATAAACTATTTGTGCCATTAAAACCATATCGGTCCGATGTGATTTCGATTGATTCTTCGGAATTTTCGAATTTCCAACGAAATTTGTTAACATCGGGATCGGTGAACACGTCACATGATAATATAACACTTTCACTTTTTGATGCACCAATCACAATAATTTTATCGGTTTTACATAGTGGGGCGACTGTAAGCAAAAAAAATGTATTACTTTGGTATTTACTCAGATTTGTGGCACAACACTTACATTTAACGCGAAGAATTAATTTATTACTGCGGGTTTCGCCTTCCTTATTGAATGCGCTACATTGGTACATGCCAGCCGATTGCCGATTCACTTTTTGCAGTACTAAACTTTGATTCGATCTTATTACTTTAGCCGATGTATTATGAACGATTGGTTGACCCTATGAACATACACACACATTCGTAAATAAATAAATTTCTGTTATCAGCTGTTAAAAAATGTTGTAATAAAGATTCTTTTATATTAAAGATGATTCATGTGGATTTAAATCCGGCAAAACGTTGTTCACCAAATTATCACTTTAGGTTTTTTTGCCAGTGACAAGACCGCACGTTGACTAGTGAAAAACAAATCTTAATTCACGAAATTCCAACACATGATGGATTTAGGGGGGTTTACCGGCCCACACTCATAAATTAACCACCTTAATACTCTTAGTTAGAGAATCTCATTGCTCAGTATCACGACAAATGAATCAAACACCGAGGTTGGCGCAGCTCCGCAGTTTTATATCATAATATAATAATTATTGGAAGCCTCAGAGATTCTGCAATCGATCGGGAATCACTCGCAATCTATCTGTCCATCAAACTTTAAACATATTTTGTCGAACGACAGAATTTTATTATCTATATCAGCCACAAGTCTTTGATTCGATCTGTTCAGTCTACAGTCTACAGAGGCCAGTTGAACGTGATCGCATGTCACTTTAATTTAATGAACACGCTACTGGCAAATCTTTGCCAATTCGTTCCCCCCGCGCACTTTTGCTCTCGTCACGAAAAAACATATTAAGGGAATCGGCCACGGTTAAGTCGTATTTCTACTAAAACGTAATCTTTACAAAGACTTCAGAACTGACTTTCTTATTTCAAACTAACCCCTACTTCGAACATGAAACCAGAAATTTCAAAAATTGAGCGAACTAAAACCAGACCGACACAAAATAGCAACCGATTAAGTAGTGTTTAACATGTTAATTCAAGTTTAGCGATGAGATCGATGTTTAAGTTGCCGCAGAGCACAAAAAGTATGTCAGGGACCACGCTAATATATAGCGTTAAGTACTGGCGGTTAGTTATGTACGGAAGGAGAGCCTGGTACGTAAGCATTTGTTCTGCATCGATGTCCCTTGCTGAATGTAAATGGACCCAAATTAAGTTGATGTCGTCAGAGTCCACTGAAACTTCAGCGAGACAAATATTACCAAATGTTGAGGCGTGTATGCCTGTATTGCAGACGTTGAAGTCCAGTTGCCTGCAAGTTGATTTGGCGTAGATTTCTGTGGATGGCCATTCCGCCAGCTGCATGAGTGGTCGTTGAGATGCGGCTATTTATTTATGTCACTTCTGAACTTTAGTCATTCGAAATTGTTTTTAAGTACGAGCCACTAGTTAGTCTATTACTCTTGAGGAAATCATCGATCTACATGTAGATGCATTGCTAGTGATTATGCCACAGTACGGAATACCGAATCTGCAAATTATTTCGCCTTGTTTATATAGCAAGTAAAGTAGTGTCTGTAGAATGGCATAGATTCAGTCTTCGGAAATATCACCGCTTCTCATCATATAGACCAATTCTATCAAAGCAACAATATTTAGCATGTTTTTGCTCACGGTTTATCTTGGATCGTTGCTCAACCATAACAAAAAGTATAGCATGGGAGATGCCTCAGAGTTCAAATTCAGTAGCGGCCAAATTTATGGTAAGCTCGCACTGACCAAAACACCGATGCAGTAGGTAACCGGAACCTCGTTCATCAACGTGCATCGTTACGATTGATCTCAATTTATACTTGCTCAATTTATTCGGTTGGTTGAAAAACTTTGACCATCGAATTTCGATCGTGCTGAAGTCAATGAACAGGTGGTTTGGCTGACTTGGCGTATTACAGAGAATAGGTTTCGTTTTCAGCCAGAGCTGAAAATCTTCCAAAATTCGTACTCCATGTAGTACGACTTTTGGAAGGTTAGATTCCTTTTAAGGCAGTTGTTGAAGAACTATTTATCTTCGACCATGCGTCGCGTAACATTCCCAGTTGATGAAACCGATTTGAATGTATGGTGGGTTCCGTAAATCATCAACTTCTTAGCCATGTATACCACTTTCTGTGGTCTAGCGCCTCTTCTGTTCCGCCGTCGAATCTCGCGCATCGCATTCATGTGAGTTGTGACAGAGATTTTCAAGTTGTATCGTCGTGGCTTGCCGAATATATCATGATATTTCACAATACGGCTTGGAACCCAGATGCTAAACCACAGCAGTCGCCTCCGTTTTATATTTTTGACAGCTGCATAGGCGCCAACATCTCTGATTCTAGTACGACGTCCTGGTGCAACTCCTAGATATTTATGTGCTCTTGTTTTTCTTGCTGCTCGATTTTTGGACCATCACCTGCGGTTAGTGAATTTTTTTGATTTTACGTTGCCGCTTAAATGTAACGATTCTAGTTTGCTCCGTTGCGCTTAATATTTACATTTAATGTATAGTCTTTGTCCAACTGCCTAGATAAGTAGCTTCTTATGACCGAACTATCTACAGGAACTATCTACAGGTTTATTACTGGCCCACGATCCCGGAAGTAAAACCATTAGTCATGCGACGCACCTGCATGAACGGCAAACGTAGAGAGATCTAGTGCTCACAGACTGGGTCTTATCCCGGTGGGCCACTTGATTTGTCTGGGTATACAAAGCCATTTAATTTTTACATGTGTTTTGCACTCTACTTCAAACCTTGCGAAATCACAATCGATCGCAAACGGAACCCTCGAAGCCATATTCGTTTTCAGCAAAAGTTATATTAAAATGCTTGTTACTTCATTTCAATTTACGCTGATATATGCTTCGTTAATATTTGTTGCTGCAGCTACTACAAAAGTAAGCTGAGCTGCTGCCGTTGATGTCGTTAGATACGTAATAACAGTAAAGCAAAATTTGACACTAGAATTGGATTGAACAATTAAAGCGTTCTCTCAGTAACATTACTCAAACGAGAGGTTTGCGGTGTGGCTTACCCCGCCACCGGTTGACCTAAATGTATAATATTACAAACATAAAAAGGGTAAAATTCATTCACTTTTCATGCTGAGTTATAAAAAGTTATCACGTTCAAAAATTAAAAGTCAAAAATTTCTGCGTCGGTCATGTTTTGCGATCTGATTATATTTTCACGGGCCGGTCTTATATTTTGTTAAAATTGATATTTCGCAGTCCAGATGATCCATCTTTAGTATAGAAAAATCTTTGGTTACACGCACTGACACAAATAACTTACATTGAATAGCCAATCTAATTTGCGCCACGGTGGATTTGATTTTATATGACATTCAAAATAAACGTCGGCACCTTCATTTATATTATCTATCGATAGGGTTGAGCCTAATTGTAAATTTACAACAGGAGGATAATGTACTTCTAATGTAATCGTGGTTTCGATAAAAAACGAATTAACTTTTGGATTCTCGGCACGACATATTAATTTAACACCATCATCTTCGTGTGTCGGTGTAAACGATAATTCCGATATTGTTTTATTTTCGTAATAGTTTTCTTTAATTTTATAATTTATAAAATATTCCTGTAATTATGTTAATTAAATTATGAATCATAATATTATAATATGTTGTAAATATATATTTAATTTATGTACCTTAGTTTTTTTTAATTGTTTTTTACCCTTAAACCACATAATTAAGGCTTCCGGTCTTGATCCGGTTGTTTCACATAACACTTCATATTTTTGTTCGGCTACAAGCACTAACGATGTATTTGTTATATTTATCGTTAATGGTTTTACTGTAAACAAAAAAAAATTAAAATTAAAATTAAGAAAAGATGAAGAAAATTTAGGATTAATCTGGGTCTATCCAAATAATTTACATATTATACGATGGTAATTTTAAATTACTGTTTTTATTGTTATCGTATATCATGTGGGTGGGGATGATGTGTACGCCTAAACGAGTAAAACAAAAAGTATTTTCTTGTTATGAAAATCAAATCATATGAGACCTTTAAATAATAATATTCACAACTTGTTTGCCACCATTTTCACATCCACCCTATCCATAGTCCTTATATTTGCCTTATAGCCTCGTATATATATATATATATAGACAAAACTTAAGTACTATAAGATATAAAACGATTAGAAGTGATTTTCTTAAGTATTTTCTTTTGTTTTTAGTTTCACCGAAAGATTAATGAAACATTTGGGATCAGTAATTTAGTCCATTAAACTAAATGTATCAGTGTACGAGTATTGTTGCTTTGGGTAAAGCTAATTTAAAAAAATTGTATAAGATGTGAGAATGGATCATTATTTTGAATATGGTTGGCACGGTTTTATTCCTGAGAAATAATAAATTTAACGAGCCTGTCCTTAAGAGTTTGCAATGAAAGTCACGACATTTAGAATTTGTTTTAAAAATAAATCTTAATGGATATTTCTTGTTTTCTCGTTATTCATCATTAGTTTGTGCTTCAGCTAAAATAAGAAATTTTCGAGTTTGTATTTTCTTTTACAAAAAACCAATACGGCGTTACAGCCGTAGTTGGTTTACCCTTTTCTGATATCTTTTACAAGATCTTTCAAACATTTTTTTTCACATTTTATAAGCCTAACGAAGGGTTTTTACATGGGTTTTTAATTATTCATGGCGTTGTGATCAGTTGCTGGAATTGAACCGCGGCATGTTAAGCAAACATTTTAACCATCACTTTATGACCGGTGACATCATTAAACAATTAAGCAAACGCATAGTTTTGACCATTGAAACTGGCAGTCATTATTTGATTTTAAATTCAAACATTTTGAGGCCACCAGATGGGGGCAGTTTTCTACTGAAGTTGTTTCAAAAAGCAGTTGCCTTAATCTTTACTGCTGATTTTACTGTATTTGCCTTCTTTGGTACACTTCCACCTAGTTTTTCCCATTGTTTTGATTGATTGTTTTTTGTTTTTGGTATGTAGAGCTGGATCCAAGTAACACCAATGTAAAATCATTTAAAAATATCATTCCTCTGATATATCAACGAATTATATTGTGTGGCAATGTCATCAACGCGACACTCATCTTGCAAAAAGCATTATCATCCAACTTTAAATTTATCCATATTTCTGAGAAATACAAATGTTGACTGATGGCTGTTAAACAAAAAACTAATTGACAGAACATTTTGAAAAATTACATTAAACCACACAAAACAATAGATTGTTGTATGCAATAGCCTACTTATAATTTAAAATATACTGACAAAAAATTGTTGTTAGCGGAAACTTAGCATACCGCCTTCGTAGATTAAGCATAGCATGTTTGCAAACATAACCGTGCAATGATTTAGACTTTTTGGTCAAATGACTTTTTTAGAAACCAAATGACTTTTTTTAAAATATAAAAAGAGGACCAGTTAAATTACTCAGACCTCAAAATAATCTGCACACTCAATTCATATTGAGTTTTTCGTTGCCAACATTAGGTATTTGGAAGAACTATTAACATTTTTGGGATCAAACGAAGTATGTTTAATTTCCCACGTTGTCTAAAGTGCGGGAACCAATTAGAATACTGTCGCACATCTGCAAGTTCCGTTAATCATGCAGTACAGGATTCACCTATCCGATTACGATTGGATAGTAGTCGGGCAACACAAGTGTTACATATTTGTTATATGTATTATAAAATTATATTTGTTATATCATATTATAACACTTTATATGTAATAGTAATAAGTGATGAAACAGAGATGTCATTGTTGTCATGTTTAAGAATAAATTGTATAACATGAATGCAAATAAAAGAAAGACAATGATAGAGATTTGTTGGTAATAGTCATAAAGTAGACATGTTGTTTTAATCCATTTAAAATAAATAAAAAATAAAGACATCCAAATAAATAACATGGTGTCAGAAGTGGGATATGAATAATAAAAAGTAGTTTTGTCAATATTTATAAAAAATTCGTTTTTAAAAGTTAAAATAAAAAATAAAATAAAATCGTCGTACCAAAGCAAAATACAACCATAAAGCGGCAAGATCTATTCGGGAGGAAACAACAACCAAATGAAGAAATAGAATAATTCCTAACATCGATAAAAAATTTAGTAAATGAATGTGATTTGGGCGAAAAAAAAACGAACTTATTATTCATCGCGGAGTTAAATGGGAAACACAAAGACGTGAAGAAACAAGAATTTTGAAGATAACAAGAGGTCATTTCAAACAGTCAGGTATAAGAAATAGTTTTAAGTCTAATAATAATTATCAAAAACAGAATTGGAAAACTAGCCAAACAAATTTTAAAATCTAAAATCCGTGTACTAAGTGTGGACAAATTCATAACTTTGTATGTCCAGCTAAGAATTACACGTGCGCGTATTGTAAAAAATTCGGACATTTTGTAAAATATTGTTTTAAAAATATAAAGAAAATTAAGTACATAGAAACTGGTCAAAATTCCAATAACGATTTTGAAAATAATAATGTTCGAAATTTGTTTGTGGGTATTTTAAATACACCCGTTAATGAAAATGGTTGGTTTATAAACCTAATTATCAATAATAAAGAAGTTCAAGTATAAATTGACACAGGTGCTCAAGTGAACATTATATCTCTTCTTAAATTAAAAGAATTAAATTTGTCAGAAAACATACTTAAAAATTCAATTATTAAACTGTCAACATTTACAAATGATAATATTGAGGTAATAGGAGAGTGTCATTTAAATTGTTTCGTGCAAAATCGTGGGAGTCTAATTAAATTCATTGTGATCAGTACAAAGTGTCAAACCTTACTAGGTCTTAAAAATAGTCTAAATTTAGTATAAAACAAGGCGAAAATTTTGAATCTGCTAGTTTTGGTTTGAATTTAAATGAAATGGTGTTTAAATATACTAATTTATTTGTGGGTCTTGGTAGTTTGCCCGTAAAACTAGCATTGTTATTGACCAAACAGTACAACCGGTAATTGACCTGCCTCGTAGAATACCGTTTAACCTCCAAGAACCATTGAAATTTGAATTGGAGTTGATGTGTAAAAATAAGTGATAATAAAGGTTTCAGAACCAACTAAGTGGGTAAATTCTATTGTTCTAGTTTGCAAATCAAATAATAAAATTAGAGTCTGTCTAGACCCGAGAAATTTCAATATGGCTATATTTCGATCTCATTATCCAATACCAGACATCGAAATTATACGTAGTAAATTAAACGGTGCTCAAATTTTGTGAACATGAGATGCATTTTCTGGATTTTGGATGGTGCCATTAGATGAAGAAAGTTCCCATCTTTGTACTTTTAACACTCCATATGATCACCAACCTTTGGTGACATTTTTCAAAAAATCACTACATCAGGTCCCAGTACGATTACAAAAAATGATGTTACGTATATAAAAATATGACATACAAGTAAACTATAAACCGGGGAAGTCATTAGTAATTGCAGACCCACTATCGAGACTTCCATTAGTGGACTCAGAAGATGGTGAGTTAGATGACGATTTGTGATTATGCATATGGTAAATGATTTGTCATTGTCTGATATTCAATTGAAAAACTAAAAGATGCAACCGCACAGGATAATACCTTACAACTTTTAGTTAAATATTGTACTAATAAATGGCCAGAATCGAAAAATCATGTACCTGAAAGTGTAAAACCATACTATAGAGTTAAAGACGATATCTGTATATTAGATAGTTTAATTCTGAAGGGTCAAAATATTGTAATACCGCATAGTCTTCGTAGTGAAATGCTTTCAAAAATCCATAAGAGTCACCTTGGATAGAAAAATGTTTACTTTTGGCTAGAGATTTGATATATTGGCCAAATATGCTAAGCGATATAAAAAATCTTGTACAGCAATGTGATACATGTATGAAGTATTCACCGAATATTGCAAAACAACCGCTCTTACCTCATGGTATCCCAAACTTACCATTTGATGAAGTGGGAATTGATTTTTTCTCATTTAAGCCCAAAACTTACCTAATTTTGATGGACTATTTGTCTAAATATGTTGAGACGGTTCAATTAATGTCAGGATATTCGGCAAATCAAGTAATAATTCAATTAAAGTCGTTTTTTAATAGTCATGGAATTTCCAAAGGAGGTAATTTCAGATAATAGTCCACCATTTAATTCAGAGGTATTTTAGTCATTATTTCATAGCTGGGGAATTAATCATGTTACGTCTAGTCCACATCATCCAAAGTCATACGGTTTGGTAGAAAACGCAGTAAAAACAATAAAAAATATACTTTATAAATGCGAAGAAGAGAATAGTTTATAAATGCGAGGAAGAAGAGAATAGTGATCCATATATCAGTTTGTTACACTTACGGACAACCCCTAAAAATAATTTGTATTCACCTGCGGAAATTTTGATGTCGCGAAGATTGCGAACAAAATTACCAATACATTCAGATAAATTGAAACCAATATTAGTTGATGTAGACAAATTTAAACAATTAAATTTAGATAATCAAAATAAAAGGATATCATGATAAGAACGCTAAAACTGCACTGTCTAATTTAAATATAGGCCAATTAATTTATTTTAAGAAAGATAAAAGTTCGGTATGGATTAAAGGAAAAATAATTGAAATCCTAAAAGATATACCAAGGTCATATAAGATATTGTCAGAAGATAATGTTGTTTATAGACGCAATCGGGTTTTAATAAAAAATCGATTTGAAAGAAGCAATATAGGTGGCACTGAAAGTAACATAATACAAAATAAAAGAAATGTATTCGATAAAACTAATAAGAATGACAGTAATAGTTTAAGAGAAAAGTAAAGGAGAACTATAAGAAAGCCTTCAAAATTAAATTTATAATAAAAAGTTCTTATGTAATAATAATAAATATGGGAGTATGAAGATAATTTTTAGAATGTGTAATTTATATATAATTGATAATTTAAGTAAAGAAATTGTTTGAATATATATATATATATATATATATATATATATATATATATATATATATATATATATATATATATATATATATATGTATATATATATATATATATATATATATATATATATATATATATATATATATATATATATATATATATATATATATAAAAGGGCATGTTACATATTTGTTATATGTAATAAATATATTATAAAATTATATATATTATAAAATTATATATTATAAAAATTATATATTATTAAAATTATATATTATACAAATTTTATAATATATAACTAAAATTATATATTAGTTATATATTATAAAATTATATTTGTTATATCATATTATAACACTTTATATGTAATAATAATAAGTGATGAAACAGAGATGTCATTGTTGTCAAAAGAAAGACCAGGATAGAGATTTGTTGGTGAGTCATGAAGTAGACATGTTGTTTTAATCCATTAAAAATAAATAAGAACCAAATAAATAAAAATAAGTTGATTCCTTCTGTTTATGCAGGAATCCAAATAACAGATTCGGTCAGCTAAATATAATTCAACAACTGCTAAGTTACGGGCTGAATTTTCAAACTTTGTTGGAGATTGATTTGAAATATTAGCTTAATTTGAGGATACTAAAATTAAAAACCAATTTGTATTTTTAGCGTGGGCGGAAAACCAGACGAAAATTCACAATATACAAAAGTGATTCAAATGAGCATCAACCATTTCTGCAAACATGGTTTAGACGGTTTATTTTTTGTGGCAAATGCACCTGGTAGAAGTGCATTAAATCGAGTAGAGAGGCGAATGGCTCTATGCTTAGTTTAGAATAGTCAGGCTTAATTTTACCCCACAAAAAGTTTGAATCACACCCAGATTCTCGGGGACAAACTATACTAACTATACGAAGTTTGGTCAGATAAGAATGCGGAGATGTTTTGTTGCTAATTATAAAGATTCCGACCGCTCAGACCGTATATTTTTACATGCTCCAACTTAAAAAAACTATTTAACAGTGCAAATTACTTACTAATTTAAATTACTAACGGGTTTTGGATTTTGTGACGAACGGGAGAGGAAGTAAAAATGTCACTAAAATTTCGAAAGTTGTGTATGGACGGTGCATCGGATGCCATATTATATGGCATATATCAAAATATGCGTCGTATCTATCACTATATTCAATGTGCCATTTTGTGATATAGTGTTTGCTTTTGTTACAAATTATAAAATTGTTCTTTACTTGTAAAGCCGATTTACATTTAACGAATTTTTTATCTTGAAAAAATCGAGACACTACTTAGATTGAAAATTTATGCAAGCAAACAAAAAAAAATTCTTCTTGTCAAAATAAAAAGATCCAGACCCACAAAACTTTTATAAAAAGATGTACTTGATTTTTACAGGATGAAAAGTTTCATATTTTTGTAGGAAAAAATATAAAAATATTACTATACATGTATAAAATTAATTTAATATACTATGTTTTGGTCACCCACGTAAATAAAAACCAAATGTTATTGCAATTTACGTTGTTATTGCAATTTTATCAAAATTGTTTTCAAGATCATCTTCTTCAAAATTTGTTGAATGTAAATCAGCTCTAATTCTATGAAACTAAAAATGATAAACCAAAAAAATAATGTGACCCATGTAGTCAAAATTGTCTAGACAGACTAGTATCTTATTAGACGATACTACTTAGTCTGTCTAGTTTTCATTAATATAAGTTTACGAAAAAATTTGGGTATGTCCTTTGACAATAATTTACATTTTGAATGTTAACATTTCTGTTGATCCTTTTGAATTTGAATATTGTATACGTATATATTTCAATATAAATACATATGTCATATTATATATTATATAATACTGACGTAGCATATTCCTATCGATTTGGTAAAGAAAGGCATATCCCTGCAGCTATTATTACGCAACACAAAACTTCAAAATGTTTTCAATTCATGTGCCTGACATCATAGAAGCTCCAGGTACACTTCAGACAATATGTGGATATCAATCAACCTCTTTCAATACTCATTTGCTTATTTTCACAGCTTTTTTAGTCAAAATATTACTATTTTTCTGCTTTCACAATAATGTTTCCTAATGTTTTTACAATTAAACGTGATGTGCAGCAATGAGATGCTCTTTTCCCTATACTCTTTATTTTAATACTAATATTCAAATTGCTTCGGTCACGTTTTGTATTATCTCGCTACAATTTTAGGTCATACTCAATAACTTATATAAAATGTGTAAACGCATATAGCTACTCGGTGTTTCGATTCAACAAAAAACAACGATAGCATGCCTTGCTAAAAACAAAAAACTAGCAATGGCGAATAGTATGTGCACAGTTCAGAAGTAATTGTTACACAAGAAACAATTTTAATCGAAAACGCTGATATTATCGAGTGTTAAAATAAAATTATTATAAAAAATAATTATAACGTGATAACTGTTTCGAATAATTGTGCGAAATATTATAGTTAAGACAAAGTAAGTGATTGATAATCTAAAAAATAACGAATTATTGCGGTAGGCGTTGATTATTGTCAAGAACTGTTATTGTTTTACGAAATTGAGCTATTGATCGATATATCTACAGAGAAACAATTAAAACAGGAGTGTAAAAATCGATTGTTATCAGACAACAGAAATAAACCCGTTTTGATGCAGAGATATTCGAAACGGTCATATAGGGCAAAACTGGATTGTGGATTCAGTGGACGATCTAAATAAATCAAATTCAGAGTTGAACGAGTCACAGGAATCCCTAGGTTCTAGAAAAATGCCAGGTGAAGTAAAAAAACGGCGCAGCAAACTATGATTTGAACGGAAATTAATCAATGGTTAAGTGACGTGATCCAGTAAGCAACCTCAATATTGTTATGATTAAAACGTACGTGCATTTGATTCGAAAGATGAGGCGGACATTTTAAAACAGGAGCAATATCTCTTAGAACGAGAAAAACGTTTATTTCGTTATACGTGAAATATGTTATACGCGAAGAATGGATTTCTAAAGCTAATTCATTAATTACATTGTACGAAATAGATGTACAGGAGGTTATGTTGAGTTGAAATCGTCTGCGAAACTGTGGTATATGTTATACAGGCTAAACTACCCAGACCAACCTAATATAAAGGTAACTATGATAAATGGAATTCGAAAAAGTAGTTAAATCTGTCAGTCTAGTGAAATTAACCAAAGCCTTCTATATATACAAAGCCGCAATGATCGGACAAATTTTTAACTGAGCTTTATATAAGGGTTATCCATTTTATGATATTCCATAAGAACACATGTAACATATATCTGTTCGCCATTTTGTAATGTAACATTGAGTATTGTAATTTTCAACTTTTGTTGAAATCCTTGTGTTTTAAAAATTAACATTAAAATTTGGGTTAGTATAAAAAAAAAATTATCATAAAATCATCTTTTGTAGGTAAATATTAATTTATTTCTATGTCCAGCAAATTTTAGGAAATATTTAAATGTTATTTAATTTTATGTTTCATTTCAGATTGTGCACTAGACAATTTTTCTTACGTTATAATTAATTTAGATTTACGTTATAATTAATTAATTTCTAACTATATTATTATATGGTATAACTACAGAGTAATGTAAATAATATTCTTCAATTTTCGTTTAAGTTAAGTTAAAATTTATTAAACTTTTATTTATATTACAAAAAAAAAAACTTATAAATAAAAATATAAATTAATTTAAATAAAATATTTTTGTTTTTTTTTTTCAAATTCAAACTAAAATTTAAACCGCCAAAATATTTGAATTAAGCCCCGCCCACATTTCCAACTAAAACATAACCTCACTTTTTTTCTCATATGACCTGATTTTTGACTAACTCCCCATAGTAAATCTGAGTTATATTCGGACATGATTTCGGAAAAAGTGTATTTCGAAAAATCCAATTTTTTTTCGGATATAAAAATACTTGGGTATAGAAAACCATATTGTAAAAGATCGATGACGTATGATCTGTCGATCATAAGAGATTTTTTTTATAATTTCTGTTTTTTTCATTTTGTTTTATAATTTCTTGTTTAGCGCGTCACGGACTATAGTTGTAACATTAATTAAAGATATATAAAACGGATATTGTTGATTGGTTTTTTAATCATTCATAAATTAGCTATTCCTTTAAATGCATGTGCGTTTAGAATTAATTTTCACGGCCATTTTTACGTAAAAACACGTTAAAATAATTTTTTTTCATGTTTCTACCACCTTAACTTTAAGTTCAATTTTGATGATTGCTGTTTTGTATATATAGGAGGCTTTGGATTAACTTATTCATAATAAAATAAATCCTACCATATAGGAAATATTGAATGCTGAAATTGTGATCGGTGTCAAAAACCATCAGGAGTTGTTGGTGTTAATATAATTAAAGTAGGTGGTCATAGTCGAGCCACTATAACAATACAAATTATTGATTTTCAAAGGTCTAATAGCAACATATCGCGTTTGGCGGAATAAAAATGAAGATAGGAATACACGATGTTTTAACCATTTTCGACACGGTGAAATTTCCCAGTGTAAGAGCATACTATCGAAAACATATAATGAGTGCAACATCGACGCCTAGAGCTAACCGACAGTATGCGAACATTATAATAGGACCGTTTCGGTAATGTTTAGAGAAAAGGCGTTAAATGATGAAAGATCTGAGGATGATGACCTAAGCAATCTCTAGTGGTTCTTTTAATGAACTGCGCGCGAAAAAATTCGGTGCCGTATACTATCGAATATATAGCCTATTATACGTTGAAAAAACTTTAACAAATTGCTCCCCACAAAATTTAATTCGAGGAATTAGTACTTATCTATAACGCTAATCGATATTATGGTGTGAATTGAAAATAAAATGGATCTAATACTCAATTTAAGTGCAAATTGAGAATAACACATAAAACATTACCATAAAATTGTACTTGAATGCTGCATTAATTTGTCATTATGTATTTATAAAATGAAAATGAAATTTCCAATTCAAACCATAACCAAACCCAACTGTTCAATTATTAAAACCTTTCTGTCGATTAACGAAAACCAATTTGTGTGTATTAGGTTAAATTAAAACGAAATTTTATTTAAATTCCAGCCACATAGTTGAACCGATTTTTTTTTGTATTCCAAACTACTTGACATACTTCAAATAAAGGTTTTAATAATATAGAAATTAATCTATGTGTTCACCATTTTATTGAAAATTAATAATTTATATAGAAAATTAGGGTTTAATTATGTGTGTGCGTGTGTGTCGATTATCCTTTTCATAAAAACAAAACTATAAATATTCTGAAAAATTAACGAGGTGTTAAAGTGCATGACGAGTGGCGTATTTTTGAAGTGTATACATATTAAACGAAAGCAATCATTAAAATTAAAATAATTCGATGCTCTTCTATATTTGAAGAGTACTCTAATGTCTCGGAAAAGACCTTATAAAAGAGTATGTTATCCTTAGAAATCCATCACAGGATCCTTGACATATAGGGAATTGAAAAACTTGTTTCTTCTTTTAAATTGCCGTTTTATATGCAGAAAATTCCAAATCTTATATCTTTCGTTTTAGACTGATCAGTTGTTTACAACATCGGACGCTAGGAATAGTCTAATTAGACGCAAAAGCGGTGTCCGTTATCTTAAAGTTTTCGACTATTTTAAAACAGAATTTTGAGTGCAATTTTACATAAGCCTGACTACATAAACCTGAGTTTAAAGTTTTCAACGAGATTAATCTGTCATTAAACGGTTTTCATGAAAATGGACAGACATGGAGGATACATGGAAACAGATCCACTTTCATTTATCAGATGCATGATATTTCCAGTAAACGTGAACTAATCAGTCGTATAATTACTATTATTTTAAACTTATGTATATTCGGTAAATGGAAACAAAGTAGAACTCGTTTGCGACGTTAAAACAGGAAATGTGACAGGAACCAGGAAACAGGAAATGTGCTCAAACAGCTCAGGAAAATATATTGCTATCATATTGCAAAATTTTTAATATAATTGCCATTTTTAAAGAATTATCTGAGCAAATGAACTATTACTCCAACGTCATTGACAGAATAATTAACTATCAGTTGATAAAATAATTTAATTTGTATCAAACTATAGCCGATTACCAGTATGGTTTTCCAGGTATAGTCTATGCACGAGTATAAGACTGCGTCAGCTTGATTATTTAGTTTTCAAAGAAGTTAAATGGTATATGACTTCAAGTTTTGGAAGTTATGTGATTGTCATCCATCACCCATATGTCTGAACGGTGATGAATAAAGCATTATGTGTATAATGATATAAAATTAGAAAAACTTTTTAAGGTCATTGAAAATTACAAAATATATTAACTGTCAAATTGTTAGTGAAAATTTTCGAACATACATTGCAAACTTATTTTAATAATATGTCATATGTAGTTTTGTTACATGACATATGTCTATTACAAATTTTAAAAATCGATTTGGTTGCTAAAAATGAACCATACATTATTCAATTTTAAAGCACTATTATTGAGCTAAATATGAAATGAAAATGGAAATTGTTTTCCATTTCAACCCCAATATAATAACAAAAATTAATTAATATTTTCAACCCTTTAACTTTTTAATTTGTTTTTGTAATTTTAAAGTAAATTTATAACAGATTGGAATATTTGAATTACAAATTTAAATTTAATTCATATGTCAAAATGGTTTTTGGCATGCGAATAAATTTATATATAAAGGGATTTTCATTAAGGGAGATGTTCTGGAAAATAAATACCGCTGATACAGGTTTGAAGTTATCAAATCGCATAATTTTCGATATTTTACATCAACAATCATTGGGCGGCAACTGTTGGCAACATGTTGAGTAAAATCAACATGTTGAGTACTGAATCCAGCCGATATATTTGATTAACTATTGCGCGAAATGTCATTTTTTCTATCGGTGTTCGTATTATGATACATTACGTAACGTTTATTTATATAGCGACAAAAATTAGGGCACTTTATGTTAGGATCATGCATAATCAAATATGATACCGATAGGTAGCGATACCTATGATGACGGACCTAAATGCACCCAGTTTGAAAAGAAAAGGAATCCCTAAATTATTAATTGAAATAAATAAAGTGTCCAGTGTCTACTGCTAACTGCTAATTATCGTACTAATTCCAACCACTAGTTAGTTTTAACCAATAAAATAAGAAAATCATTATAATTTAATAATAATATATATTATAACAATAATTTGAACTGACGTCATTATACAGAAGTATACAAAAGCAGAATTTGGTAAAGAAGTTGTAACAATGTACATTTTTACAATTTTAATTTGATATACTGTTATACATACACTTGACTTTCAAAATAAGGTTAGTTTGAAATTAAAATTCTAAATTATAGTTACCGGGTTTTTGGAAATAAAAGAAATTTTAAGAATTTTGTTTGGAAAAAAAAATAAAATTTTCGGGCGTTCTGTTTTTGATTTTGAATAATTCAGTAAATTTGTTTTTGGAGTTGGAGTTCGAGTTTTTAAACGATAACGCAGTTAAGTTAAAAAAAAAAAAATAAATAAATAAATATATTATATATAAGTAATTATAAAAAGAAAAGAAATGTAAAATAAAACGTTATTTGTAAAAAAGTAAATAAACTAAAACTATTATAAATATATTTTTTTGGATATTACTGTAAAATATAAAACAATAAAATGTTTTTTGAAGTGTTTATTTCATGCAATCTGTTCTGGGGCCGAAGCTCTCCTAACTCTTTCGCGATTAACTTAATCGTTAAGATTGGATCCTGCATTTCAACAGGGGTCATAGTTGTGTTCATCGTCAACACCGATCGTAATCAAGTGATGAAAAATCTCTTTTGCAACCCGCCCCCGTTGGGATTCAAACCGGGTATATCCAACGCAAACACCGCAGCTTTAACCACTACCCCAACAACCCGGTAAGAAAAAGGTTTTTAATTATATGTTACTAATTGGACAAGTAAAAAATATATAAAGATAAAGATATTGATAAAATATAAATATATTTTATTGTGTTTGCCGTTTCTTTTTGCTGGTTGCGGTTGTTGTGTTTGTGGTTGCAGCCTTTTGTAAATTTTGTGTTTGCGGTTCCAGCTGTTTTGCGGTTGGGTTGGTTTTTTTTGTTATTTTGTTTTAATTAATAGCAACTGTATACTATACCCTTTTTTTCTTGTCTTTGTAAAATTATTTTCTTTATTTACGTTTATGTATGTATGTATGTATATTTGTATTTTCTTTTTTTATTATTTTTGTAAACGCGTGATAGCGTAAATAATTTTTTTTTGTTAAATAGGCATGGCACAGTCACGGAGCGGCGAGCATGTCCCTAAAAATTTGGTTTTCAGCCAGAGCCAAAAATTAATCCACGACCAAGTTTCTCACCGAACTAGGTAGCCGGTGTCGAGGCTCCCAGTGGCTGGGTAATAAAGTTCACCTCATGCTTAATACGAGAATACAGTGAACTAGCTTACTTGCAATGTTAGAACAGTTTATGCAATTAAATATTGTATTCAGAAATCATTAAATGTTAATCAAGTTAATCATTTAACTTTATCAAGGGCAGATTTTGAAATTATATCTGACACGTTTATCTAAAACGTTTTTGCATAAAGATGGTTTATATCTAACTTTTATCAAAGAGGATGATATTTTCTCTATGCTTTTATACTAAACGAACATAGCCAGAAAGAGACAACCTGGTACTTATGAAAGAAATGGAAATATCGTGGCAACTCTTTCGGAAAACATGATGTATTATAAACTGTCTACTCTATACAATCGATTTTATTGTAAAATCTCTCATAAGTCAAAATTTAATTTTAACTAAGCCACTTTTCGACGAATTAAATTGTAGACTACGATCCGTAGGGTCCACGGATTTATCAAGCTTACTTCAGTTTCTTCATAATCCAAATTATGAAGAAGAAAGCTGTATTTTTGGCGACTGATCTGATCTGATCCAGATCTAATCATATATCAAGAAACGTCACAAAACAACATACTAGATATAGATTGTAATTTAAGATCCAAAAACGAAATTGAAAAAATTGTAATCGAAAATATAAGGCGAAATACAAGGGTTTGATAACGAGTCGTTTAGAAACTAGAAAAATATTGGAATACAGTCGCAAATTTTATGATTAGAACCTCAGACATCTTTAGGTCCGTGTGCATGTCATTCTGCTACTTTAATACTTACAGACGCAGTTTACCGTTCGGCACAGGTCCTACAGTTTTTCGATTGTCCAAATAGGTATTTATAGGTATTTTATGCTAATTCAGTTCTTAGGTGGAGCATTTTTAAAAAGAGAAAGTGAAGACGTTAACTCACAAGCTATTATGTAAGACAGAGACTAGGTGGAAAATAGAAAAATATTACGTTTCGTTAAACTTAAAAAGTTTCGTTAAATTAATTGAACGGAAATCTGTTAAAATAACAGATAAGAATTACTAAAATTCCAATAATTTTTGAATGACGTGTTTAATCAACATTGATAATTTTCGTTAATTTAGTTTCGTTAAGTTCGATTTTAAATCATTCCTGTCTGAATGACTCAAATTAAAAACATATTACAATCTAAACTTAAACTGTGAAAACTTAAGTTCGCAGTGCAAGACTTTTTAACAAATTGCTAGCAATCTATTAAGTTAAAAAGAAAAAAAAAACATTTTATATTTTCACGATCGCCAAATAATTCAGCAAAGTATGTACGACATTGCTAAACATTAATTATTTACCACAGATATAATTTATGATTTTATAATTAATTAATAACCTTACAATACGACTGGAGCCTTTGAAGTTTAAGATGATAACCGTGTCAATTGATTTGAATTTGTTTCGTTAAGTTTTTAAATGTTTAATTAAAGTGTTACGTTGATATTTCCAATTACCATTGAAAGCCATCTAGCCACTAGTTTCATATACACGTTTAAATTAGTTATTTAAATTTATTCTTAACACATGTTTAATATTATCAACTTTAGTTTGTATTTTGTATTTAGTATTTTTCATAATAACCGCAATTTTATTTAAAGTAAGGGAAACTTTACCAGTTCCAATAATAGTTGGCTTCCAAGCGGTGATTTTGCACCACATTAACTAAATATACATGAAATATAAAACATGATTTAGATCCATCAATCGTTAATTTACTTTCAAAAACTTGTAAGATGCATATTTAAGAGACTTCGTTAAATATTCGTTAAGTCACTTAATTAATTTTTATTGGTTTTGTTTTTAAATAACGTTATAATTGAAATAAAAAAACATTTGTTTGTTTCGCTAAACTAGAAAAGATTCGTCAAGTTAACTTAACGAAAAAGCGTTTTTAGGTAATAAACAAATTGAATGGTTCAAATAAATTCCTAATAATATAAATAACCCTTGATTTAATTATTGTTTAAATTGGTAATTTGCATTGAACAATTTATTTTCGTTAAGTTCTTTTTTGAATCATTTTGGTTTTTTGGTTCAAACAGAAAAAACTTTAAATATATTAATATAACAGCACTGATGGGTCGTGACTCTAAAATTGTTAATTCATCTTAAATTAGGCCTGCCGAGTAATAGAAGTTAGAGGTGAAAATCTATCAAATAATTGGCAACCATTTCGAAATTGTTTCGATAAATAATTTTAATTTACCTTTTAAAAACATTTAATATTTCGTTAAATTCCTTAAGCATAGTTAAAAAACATTATTGGTTACTTTATGAAAAGCGTTAGATATAGTCTAAATAAATAATAATTTCGTTGGGTCGTAAAGTTGAAACTCTTCGTTTAGTTAATTTATTGGAAACATGTTAAAAAAACAAAACAGAATAAAATTTCTAAGACGCTTATAATATTGTTGAATTAAATTGATTATTTTCGTTAAGTTATCGATGCGTTGTTTAGATGCTTTGCAACCTTGCATTTAATTATTATTAGTCGAAGTTTAAGGCAGTAAAATACTGAAATTCGAGTGTTTATTTGCAAGGCCCTGCAGAATATTTACATAAACCCTTTAATTTGCATAACTGCATCTGTTAACATGACAAACTTTTATTTTTTACTTTGGGGCACTATTTTAGAAAATAACACCATGTAAAAACTAATCTAGCGCCAGCTCTGAGAAAATCTATCTTCTCAGAGCTGGCGCTAGATTAGTCTTAAAGAAGATTAAATAGATCTTTGAACGCTGAAACTAATTCATATATCTACCTCCACGGATATTATTCGGATTGGGGATTGATGATAACGAGTTAGCAAGTTCAAGTTGGATTTGACAATAAAAGAGATAATATTGCAGCTCACTTAGTTTGTTAATAAAACTTTATTTTTAGTAAAAATATTATTTTTAATACCGGTATCTCGGTGTTTAGACTGAAAATTACCGAAACTTTTAATTGATTGATTTTCGGTATTTGCGAACACTTATAAATTTTAAATACATGAATATATTTCAGGAATTTAAAATCAAGCGGTCTTACTCAACTCACTAAAACCATCCTTTGATGCACGAA
Source organism: Tipula confusa (assembly GCA_963556175.1). Taxonomy (NCBI): domain Eukaryota; kingdom Metazoa; phylum Arthropoda; class Insecta; order Diptera; family Tipulidae; genus Tipula; species Tipula confusa. The sequence continues at coordinate 125,901,897 of OY744475.1, forward strand.
GTAATAGTCATGTAAGTATGACGGTCTCTGATAATTTATTGATAATTAAAAAAATAAAAAATAAATTCTGTATCTTAACTAAACCATAGGCATCCTAGCATCCTTTTATGGAGTTTTTGCTTTCTATAAGTATCAATATATATCATAAAAACATACCGAGGTTCTTCGACGAAGGATCAAGAGTATCATAAGTGATCATAAAGTGTTAGAAGGGGTAAAGGGTTTCAAAGGTATATTTTAACAAATTACCGCAAAATTCTATAAAGGGCGAGTCAATAGGTAAATGGGAGTAAGAGGCGCAGAAGTAAAATAATTAGAAAGAAAGGGGTAAAATTAGACTTTTTAATCTGTATCTCCTAAGCAAAGCATGTTAGCAATTTTGGTTTTCTTTCTAAATTCAAGATATTTTAAAAAAAATAAGTCCTCCGATGAAGATGGTTTCAGAATTCCAGTAATTCTAATAATTAATACTCCGTATAAACTGTTTTAGTTTATGCAAATGTCATTGTTTTGCAATTGGAGATATTGAAAACTAAGCAATTTTCATTAACCCAATCACCGAATCGATTAATTTTGTCAAAGGCCTTGCTGAAATCTTTGTAGATAACGTCAACTTGGGTACCTTTGTCTAAATAAGATATCGCTTCGATTAAAATTATGATATTAAAATAAATATAATCTTTGACGAATTTTTCAAAAAGTTTAGGAATAACAGATGAAACTGCTAGCCCTCTATATCTTTCTACTGAATTACTAGAACCAGATTTAAAAACTAGGATTATTTACGATGAATTCCAGCGCTGGGAGAAAGTTCTTTGTCTAAGATTATAATTAAATAAATATTTAATTAGCAATTTTTTAAAACTAACGAAGGTATATTAGAACCCCTAGACGTTTTAGTATCGAACGGCCCTATTTGGGAATTCGATTCGATTACGAATGTATAAGATTCGTATTGGATTTGAATAATAAACGTACGAATCGTATTTAAATCCAATACGAATCTTATACATCCGTAATCAAATCGAATTCCCAAATAGGGCCCCAGATTCTATTTTGAATAAATAATTCCCATACAAGAATTGATTCAATACCATAAACTTATACTGAAGGTGAGAAAATTGAATACAGGGCAATCAGCTGACGCGTTCGTTTTTTATACCGTTTGTGTCTTTTCTTTTTACTGTTTAAAAATATTGGCGAGTTATTATGACGAATTATGGTGGTTGATAATTTTGAGATGTACAGATAAATCCCCGCATACAAAACTTTGTAAAACTGACCAATCATAAATTCCACATTCTTCCTATTGTAAATGAAATCCCAGTATATGTTTTCGATATATCTACTCAAATAGTCGTAATCAATGTTTCTAAAATCAAAAATTATACTATTATCATCGCTTTACTTAATTAACAAAGGTAAATGATGAATACTTGATGGCCGTTTATTCATCTTTTTGCAGTAACAGTACACTTCAGAGACTGGTATAATGTATTAATATTTTGTTCTTTACAAACCTTTGGTACGTGGTATGTCGTTTAAGATATTCTCAAACAATTTGCAGCCATAATATTTTATTTAGCGCTTCGCTGCTCTGGTTTGTTAATTACGTGTTATCGCACAAATAGAATGCTATATGAAAGAGTAGGTCGCTGTTAATTGTTACCAATATGGAGGCTTTGAGAATCCTCATAAAGTGCATTAAAAACAAAAGCGTCCAGCACCTAGATACTGGTTGTATGGCGAACAGGAATGAAAAAATTACAAAAATATCTCTTCGACTGTCAGTTCTCATTCTTCTCATAAATTTCCGATTTCGATTCAACTGAGAGTTGATGAGGTGTTAAACTTGCTATAAAGTATATAGCATGAGTTTTTTTTGGTTTATTCAAATTTTTTTGACATTTCTCTTGTCCATTTTATTTAAAGCTAACATCATGATACTGCATGAAGTTCCACTACCTCCAGAGGAAGATATTCTATTTATAATGGCCACAAACTCAAATGTCGAATCCCCTGAAACAGAAGATACGTGCAAGCATTCTGGCGATTAAGAGAACGATAAAGGCTATGAATTTGGCTAATTCATTTAAATAATAAGAAGTAATAAATTTAAATAAATTAAATAATTTAGAGGTTATATACAAATTTATGTTTTATCTATTCCAGCATCTAGATTCCGGTTCTGTGAAAGAAGGGACTGGGATATTTAACAACATATTTTTCTGATTTTAGTCAGTTTTCATTTAATTTCCGATTCCAGTTCCAATAATGTGTTTAAACTTGCTATATATTGTATAGCATGCGTTTTTTGGTTTATTCGGATTTTTTTAAACATTTGTCGTGGCTATTTTGGTTAAAGAGAATGTTATAGAGTGTTAATCATGTATGTTAATATTATCGGGGTACAGCTTGTATCGCTCATTTTTTGATAACTTTCGTGGCTTCCGATTTAAATTTCGGGGAATTAAGGTACAATTTTAGTTTTATTCATGGTCACTATATGAAATTGTACCAATCAAAAATGTCACCACAAATCATTTGATGAGCGATCTCAGCTAGAAACAAACCGAATATATAATATAGTTTACGTCTCGTAAAAACTTGATGAAATTTGGAAGACATAAGTGACCATTACAGAGCCTATACTAATGAAGAATTCCGACGTCTGATTTGGTCAAATAAATCCATTTGCAGAGTACTTATGCATTTGATTCAATGGCATATGAAGCACCACACATACCCAGATACATGGATAACGTTAGGGTTCAAGTTAAAGGATATTATGTACCTTTCGATTCCCTTAAGGCAGTCGGTCAGCGTTATCTGATCTATCTCCTAAAATCAAGGTTTCGTTGTGTTAGTCGGTCAGCGTTATCTGATGTAATCTCCGAAGGCTTTCTTAAAGACTTTCGTGAAAGATTTTTAGTTAAATTCGAGTTCTTAATGTATCGTGTTTTAATGTTTGGCACTTTTAAGATAAATTGACGTGCACAACCACACACTCTCATAAATACTTTCTATCCATCCCGTTTATTTCCCGTTAATCTGTTAAATTTTTAATTTTGTTTTTAAATTTCAGTTGGTCGACTTGTTTAATACAAGTAGATAAATGAATTGCTGAACAGCTGTTGTTAAGCAAACGGTGTTGTGTTTACATTTTAGTGTGTTCGGTCGGAAGTGTTAATACACTGCGATTCGGAGGTACTATTGTGGACAGATCATTGTTTGCTGGTCTAACGATGTTTTGCGTTCTTTAAGTTTGAGTCGCTGTATTCCTGTGTCATGGGGAGAGTGTTCTCTCTTCAGTTTTGCAATATTCGTAGATTGCGGACAAATTTTGCAGTCGTGGAACACCATACAGCTTCCACAAAACCAGCGGTTCTACTTCTCATCGAGACCAAATTTTTAGACTCCGGTGATTCTTCGGCCATCGGTATTAAGGATTACTCCTTAATCCATCGGCTTATTGAAATTCATGTCTCGAAATACACCCTCCTATGTGGTCTCTATCGAAGCCCAAATATCGCAAACTGCGCTGCTCATTTTGGGTTTGATACTCTGTCAGACTCCATTGAGCGCATCCTTCAGAAATCACCAAATGCTGAAATCGCTGTGGCAGGTGATGTCAATGTCCACAATGACATGCGGCTTCCTTATTCTAAGTCCGTAACACCGGCTGGTGAGGCGGCTGAAATGTTTGCAGCTTTAAACCAACTCACACAACTTGTAGATCAGCCTACGAGGATACCAGATCGGGTCAACGATACGGGTCTTTTACTGAATCTGTTTTTAACTTCTCATGCGGAGAAATACAGTATCTCCGTCAGTTATCCTTTGGGAAACTCTGACCATCGGCTTATTACAGCGGAATTTCCAATGTCGTGTTCGTGCTAAATGAATGTTCCGCCTTAACGTTGATTATGGCACTATAAAAATGCGGACTGGGAAGGAATGAAAAAGTTCTTTCAAGAGTTCGAATGGTACTCTTGTTTTGCCTTCGGTAATATTGACAATGCAGCCATTCTGGTTTCGACTATCATTCTCACGGGAATGGAACAGTTCATTCCTTCCAGTCTCTCTAAGCCAAATAAAAAAAAAATCAGGCAATCCTTGGCATAATCATGACTGTAGAACAACAACCGCCAATAAAGAAGCCTCTCACCGCAAATATGTTAAGAACCCGTCAAATGAAAATTTAGCTATATTTAAGGTGGCTAGAAATCTGGCAACGCAAACAGTGTCCCAAGCTAAAAAAAATATCAAAAAAAAGTTCGAGAAGAGTTGCGGCAATAAAGCAGAGCATTAGCAATCAGACCTTTTGGTCCTTTGCCCGCAAAGTAGAGGAAAACTTCTTGAACAGTAGGAAATCATCAATTCCACCTCTGAAAGATGGGGACTATATTTTTTTTACAGCTCAAGAAAAATATAATCTCTTCGCCCGAAAATTTACAGCAAACTCTAATTTACCTGATTCTAACTTAATACCCCCGATTATCTATCTAGCCAGTTCATCGATGCGCCGCATTAGATTTAAATCTAGAGTTTTCGCTAAAGTCCTTGCAAACATTAACACCAACAAGTCAGCCGGTCCGTATTGTATTCCCCCAATTGTCCTCAAATATTTCAGTAAATCCCTGTCTAAGCCACTATTATGTCTGTTTCATCGATCTATGTCTTCTGGCATTTTCCCTTCCATCTGGAAAACTGCTAACATACATCTTGTGCCAAACAAGGGCAGTAAATCGGACCCTTCCAATTATCGCCCAATCGGTATCGTCTCGGTGCTTTCTAAAATACTTGAGACCATAATCAACTTCCAGCTGATGAAATATTTGGAAGCTAATCATCTAATCTCTGATCGTCAGTATGGTTTTCGCAGAGGGCGTTCAGCAGGTGATTTAATTAATGTTGTTTCTGAACAATGGAACAGAAGCATTCATCAATCTGGTGAATCTCAAGTCATTGCACTCGATATCTCAAAAGCATTTTCTTCTTTGTCACAAAAACCAAATGGTGGTGGATGGTATGACTTCCGATCAACATCTTATAAACGCTGGTGTTCCTCAGGGATCCGTCCTTTCTCCATCCCTTTTTCTAATTGTAATCAATGATTTTCTATCAGCAACTCTCAATCCAATATACTCCTATGCTGATGACAGCTCACTTTCCACCTCTTACAGTTTACCTTCTTCTTCATCGCGAAACGATGTTCTCGCAGAAAGAATGGCTTTATGAATGATCGCCTTACGCGGGATCTCAATTCCATTCTTAAATGGGGTGAAGCCAACAGAGTTGAATTTAATCCCAACAAATTTCAATCCTGTGTTTTTTCTAGCCGAACTGATCGTTATTCACCGTCTTTTCTGACTGGTGAATCCAGCTTGGCTACGTCTGACACATTTGAGATTCTCGATTTAAGTATACCAAAGAGAATATCTTGGGCTGAACAAATAAACGAAGCAGCGATTGGTGCAGCCAAATGTCTTGGATGTAAGTTTTACTTTAATCCATCCGAAATACTTACAATATATAAGACTTACATAAGACCCAGGTTTGAAGACGTAAAATTATTATCTGATCTTGATTCTCTTTCCTATAGGCATAATGTGGGAGCCTTATGCGTGTTTTACAAGTACTTTCACGTTTCACGTTGCGTGTTTTACAGGAACTTTATGAATTTATGCCTGGTTTGTCAAAGACCGCGCGTAATTTAAGACGCCTGGTACACCGATACAATCTGGAAATTAAATTCGCGAAGACCAATAAATTTAAAAACTCATTTTTTGTTAGGAGTACGCGAATGTGGAATAAACTGAATGCCGAGACGTTTCCCTTGGAATACAATTTACAGAGATTCAAACTTAATATCAAAAGTAAACAACTAAAAGACAGAAAACCTTTATTCCTTTTATTCCTCTCTTACCTTTTCCCCTCCTAATCCTTCCTTTTACCTTTTGCAGTAGTGCTGTGTGTTTGTTGCTAAAACTTTCATATAAAGGATATACATACCTATATCCTAAGTGCTCTGAACATTTATAAAAAAAAAGGAGGAAGCTTGTCTCACCATAAACTAGTAAATAATCATGATATTGCAGGTAGTTCTACTACCTTTAGAGTAAGACATTCTGTTTCAAATGGACACAATCATATTGGACCCTTATGCGCATTTTTTCATAAAACTAGGTTTTGGGTGAAGACATATATTATTGAGATCTCTGAGATCATATTGGCCTGTTAATTATGTTTTTATTTTTCTTATCAAAGAAGATGTACGGTACAATCAAAGATGTATCGTGCATCTTGGTCCGAATGGTCGAAAGACATATTCATAAATTAAAATCTAGTTTGGTCTAGATTTATCTGAATAAGTCAGATACTGGTGGATTAAAGTTTTATGAAGTGGTCTTACTTTTGACGATTTTTTTTAAAACCCCAAAATGATATTTAGTTTAATTCATATCTGGCCTGAAATGATTGTACCATCGTTTTTTGTTAAGCAACAACCGTTGAAATCAATATGGGTATATTGAGCATAAAAACAAAAAAAAAACGTTAAATTTCCTAAATTTTCCATTTTAAAGGTTTCGTATTTTCATATTTGGTTTTGTTCGAAAAAATAGAATTTTAAATAAAATCACAATCAAATTTAAAATAGAGTTATATTGATGGTGACAAGCCCCGGAAAATATTTTTGGCGTTCGATGAAAAAAGCTTAATGTATTGATAAAGAAAATTGTACCGGGGGAAAAGAGCGAAAATAAGTTGATTTTCGATTTCACAAAGTATCAAAGTTAATAGATTGTGATTCGAGATGGAAATATTGTTAGGTTGACTATATGGAAAACACAGTACATAATGATACGGATGTGTAAGGTATATAGAGCACGAATGTGAATATTATAAAACAACGCTGATTGGTAGTTTTTCATATTAGAAGTATGAGTGTCGTATGTACGGTAAGGTTTGACGTGAAGATTCATAAATTACTTATACATTTTTTTTAACGATATATTATACGAGTTTTATATATAGTCAATAAAACCACAATAGATGAAAATTTGAAAATCATAGTACATACCTACTCGTACATGTTGTTGTTGTTTTGATATATTACAATTGCTATTTTAAAATTTTCGATTACAAAAACATATATTCTATAGTTCTATATATAATATGAGTACAGCACACACACATATATATACATATAAATTGAAAAAATTCAATCAAATATATCGAAAAACCAAAAAATAAAAAATAAAAAAATAGAAAAAATCACAATTTTCCATTTCCATCCGTGTTATAGCACTCGAGCAATAAAATAGCAAAAAATCAACAAAAAATACTGTGCCATACACAAAGAAAATCTATTAATATTTTCAATTCAATTCCAGTTTTTTTTTAATTCTTTTATATGAAAAGTGAAAAACGAAGTAAAAAAAATTAAAACTCGTAACTAAATTAAAGCGAACATATCAAAATAATCGACATTTTCGAATTAAGGTTTCATCTATATGTCGACACATAAATCGTTACTTTATGTATTCTAAGTTGAATAGCCAAAATGAGTTAGTGCATGGAAATTTTTTGCCAAAAAAGAAAGAAGATAACAACTCTAATGGACGAAGTAGATAATATTTCAACTAGCCGCAATGCTTTAAAAAGATCGGCGTTTTTATTTACCAGCTTTCTATAATTACATAATTTAAAGTAGCCTCTATGGTATTTTGCTCATGGAAGAAATACAAACATATAAAAATTTGAAAATATCAGTTTTTCCAATATATTTTCAAGTTGTCAAACAGCCGACATAAAATCATGTCCCCAGGTAGCGGATAGGGAATCAGCTCTGCAACTAAAAGATGTATAAATGCTTATAAACCAACTAAGAAAAAATACTTAGCTAATACCTTATTACATAATATGCCAGTATTTTAAACTCACGCAAAAATATGGCAGACTGGATCACTAATGCGTAAAATGTACTGGCAAACACTTTCCAAGAGAGTGTAATTACAAACAATCCTGCAAAATGTATAAATTGTAAAGGATACCATCCTGCAAACTATAGAGGTTGTCAAAAAGCCAAAGAACTAAAAGTTTAAGAAATAAACGATCCCAGTTTCCTTTAAACTTTTAGGTTAGAAGAGAGAAAGCAACTAAACTCCAATTTTCCCAAGCTTAATGAAAACTTTTTTTTGAAATGTTTTTTTAGCTTTATTAGATAGAATATTTTAAACAAAATATAATTATTATGTATAATTTTCCGAGATTTTAGCTTTACTATTTGGAAGGGAAGTTGGATTACATTGTATCTTGAATGGTATTTGGAAATTAATTGGCTTAGCTGTCATTAATAATAAAATAATATTAGTTATGAACATATTCGTAATAAAAATAATAGTATAATATTACTAATAGTAAATATTTTCAACAAATTGTAGTTTATTTATATATCTGATTTAGTGTTAAAATGATGCCAGATCCTAAATGTAATCTTGCAGTACCTTATAGGGACATTTATTATTAGTTTTAGGCATTTATGTTGAATGCTATGGATTTTTTAATGTGCACTTGCTGCATTCCACTTCCACCATAACGGAGATCCATATAAGATTTTAATCAAGATTACAGACTTATATACTATTAATTTATTTTCAAAAGAGACTGTACTTCTTTTATTTAGAATAGAATATAATACATAGAATATTTTATTTACTTTATTAATTACTAAGTTGATATAATTATCCAAAAGTGACTTTCAACTTTTGGACAGAATTATGCCATGATATTTAACTTATTTTTCACACTTTATATTTTCCCCTTTAATAACAATATCAGCATGAGGTAAATTGGATGACTTCCTTCAACGTAAAATCTACATTTAGTTTGATTCCATACTTCTGGAAATATTATTATTCACTTAATCTTTTAATGACAATTGTTTTTAAACGCAGCGGATGGAGTAAAAATGGCGCTATGCAACAAATTACTGTGACATTTAAAGAGAAATCCTTGAAAGATAATATAATGAACAAAGTAGGATGCAATGGTCCGCTACAGGTTAAACTACTATGTCCTCAATTCGAACAACTATCGCTTGTGATAAGTATGCGCGAAAAACTAACATTCTTGAATTATCAAATACTAAACAAATTACTAGAATTAAGGAAAAGCAAAAAATAGTTATTGCTGGTTTTGCTATACAGTGTTCATGTGAACGTGAGTACCGATGAATCCGAGAAACCATTAATTATCAGATTGATGAGTGATGTAAATAAGCTTGATAAATAATTAGCATCTGTTTCAATTACAGCAATTCATTTTTTTCTTTGGTAATGTGAATCTGTATTACTTTTTTATTATGCATAAATTATAAAAAAACAAATTTTTTTTTTATATTTCATTTTAGCTTCGTAATAATATTATTTACTTTATGTTTAAAATTTCGAACTTAGCCAACAATAAATAAAATGATCTCAACAAGTTAGATCAAAAGCAAACGTTTGTTTTGTAATTCGATGTTAGTTATTTCACTACAAAATAATAAATTATGGTAGACAGTTTTAAAGAAAATAAAAACTATACAGCTTTGGAACATTTTAGGCGGAAAACAAATCAGATTTTATCATTGAATCTGGTATATATCAGCATAAATCGAGTCAATAATAAGATTAATGGATTAGAACACCTAGGATATTCACAACAACAACAAATTGATGTCGTAATTCTAACAGAAACCTTTTTATTTGCTTTGGAAACGGAATTTTACAATATTCATAACTACAATTCATTTCATAATACCAGGGATGATCGAGATGGTGGAAGGATTTCTGTTTTTGTTCATTCAACTGTTGAATTTCAACTTCTCCATAAAGAAAAAACATTAGAAAATGATTTTATCATTATCCATTCGAAGCAACTAAACCTGAACTAATCTGTGTTTACAAACCACCTCGCCACATCTACCAACGATTTCTTGTCTATTTTGGATAAAATAACATCTAGATACAAAAATGCCATTGTAGTTGAAGACTTCAACCTAAATCTACTAAACGAGTCTGATCCAATTGTATCCAATTGCAATACTATATTACAGATGAATGGCTTGAATGTGATTAATAAGTTATCATAACCTTGGCAACTAGTGTTCAAGGAGAGTCCAGGACCGTTAGTGATTACATTTTGTCTAGTTTTGGAAATGAGTTTCATGTTTTCTATGGTGATACCGACCTAAGTGACCATGGGTTTGATTCTGTTTCGATCAAAAGAGAATGAAAAAAAAATTTATCAATATGTTTTCATTTGCTTTTATCGTTTTATTTTATCATCAACATCAAAAACGCGATTCCGGTTTACCAAATTGATAAAATACATTAGTTCTGAGTTTTTTACGCATGATGTCAGTGAAAACTGTTATACATTTTCAGTTCAGTGTTATATATGTTTATATATCTAAATAAAATATATGTCAAAATTTGAAATAGATATTTTGTATACACAAATTTATATAAATTTATGTCTTATAGAAAAATTTAAGCACATTATTACGATTATTATGGTTAAATTAATTATTATTTTGTAAAATTGGAACTCATGATTAACTTTTAAAATTTGCCATTAACAGAATACACACAACACACATATAGAATACACACATATAGAATACATACAATACACGAAACACAAACATTTAGGCGCAAAAAGAATAATTTTATCATCGGCGATAAACTCTTTTCAGCAACAAAATCAAATTGATAAAATAACTAAGTTTTTCACCAAATTTGACACAAGTTTATCGTTTATCACGAAAAGGGAATCGTGATTTGTGTTTTTTCGATGATAAGTTATTTATCAGTATCATCGAACCGGAATTGCACCCCATAAGTACTGTTTTATAAAGTTCGTGCTCTCAAAAAAATCTACATATTTAACATATGACAAAACTACTGTTGATAAAATAACGATAAAATAATTAAATTCATTTTAAATAATCAAAACCTATATATCGATGACTTTGAGGCATTCAATGATATTTTGAAACAATCCATTGCTACGTATACAAAAAATACTATCGTCAAAATTGAAACTAATTCTTATCGAAAACCTTGGTTCAACATGGAGCTAAAGAAGTTGGCGAAAACTAGAGATACATTTTACAAACTGCACAAAAAGTACTCAAATTATAATTTCATTAAAGTTCATTAAAAGCACCAAAGGCTATTTTCCAATTACGTATTACTTATTACAAAAAATTGTATTACATTCGGCAATTTGAACAAAACTACCATAATCAAAAATCATGTGGAAAATTATTGCTTGCCCAAAAATAGACTCAATAGAGTTAAAAATAAATGATATCATAGTTTGTGATCCAGTGATTGTAGCTAACGACTTTGTCGAGTTTTTCGGTAATGTAGGTATTGAAATTACCAAGGATTATCCTCCAAATTTTCAATATCAAAATCCAATCCTGTGATCCAAATCAGTGCTGAACTCGTCGAAACGTAGGAAATATTGTAACACCATTATTAACTAAATGTATAAACAAATGAATTGACAGAAAATATCTCCAACCTCAATGAAAACGGCTAGATTAACACCAGTGTTCAAAGGAGGTGACAAGTCCTTGGTAGAAAATTATCGACCAATCTCTAGCAAAATATTTGAACGAGTCATATTATCAAGAATAGTACATCACCTAGATACTAATAAAATAATCAATGAACACCAATACGGATTCTGTAAAGCTAAAAGTTCTGTGTCAGCCACATTGAATTTATTTTAAACAATTTATGGAAATTTGGAGGGACATAAGATGACTGCTTGCATGTTTTTGGACCTTATGAAGGCATTTGATTGTGTAGATCACAAAATTCTTCTTCGAAACATGGAGTTATATGGTTTCAGTGTAAATATTATAAATCTAATTGAAAGTTATCTTTCTAACAGACTCCAGTTCATCAAGACAAATAACGTTACTTCTAAGAAAATTGGTATCAAGTGTGGTGTCCCGCAGGGATCCATTCTAGGCCCTGTTCTTTTTTTAATTTATATTGATTTTTTTGGATTTGATACGTATGGTAAAATTCAGCTGTTTACTTACGATATAGCCATTACTTATGGATGTGGAAACCTTACTGAACTTAACCATCAAATAGAATCTGACCTACAGAAAAGTTCGAATTGGCTATGCAACAGTAAGTTGAAACTTAATTCATCCAAATCTAACTTCATAATTTTCTATTTACAAAGGGGGCCGTTAACTATGTTTGATAAAGTGAGGGGCCCAAATTCAGTTATAACACGAACTCAAAAAACCACATTTTCAGGTCTCAAACTAAATGCTCAGCTTTCTTGGACTGACCATATTAACGGTATTAAAAGTCGAATCTCAGATTTGGGGATCGGCCAGTAGTTATCAATCAATGACCTACAAGTTCTACAAAACAAATCTCTAAAGGCAATTATAAATTTACAGGCTCTTACACCGACCAAGTCGTTATACAATGAGAAACTTCTGCCAGTTAATAAGTTAATAGAATTTAAATATATGGCCACCATCTACAAAATCAAATCTAGTTTTATGAAATGCTCTTGTGTTGATCTAATTACTAACTTTGAAATAACCGAAATAACTACGCGAAATTGTAAAAATTACCGTTTTCCAAATTATAAGTTATCAGTAACACAAAAAAGTATATTTTATAGAGGAGTTGAGTTGTTTAATAAGTTGAGTGAGTCAAAATATCAAATATCAACTTTATAATAAATTTACAGAGGTATATGATTTATGCCATAACTAACATATGTAATATTAGTCTATTTCTTCTGACATAAAGGTTCAAGATGGAAGCTGATTTGTATTAGAATAACGTAACGTAACGTCGTTATATACTTAGATATGGTATTACTTCCGAGTTTTTTGTGTAAATAATTTGATATTAATTATTAATGAATAATTAAAAGTTGTTAATTAATATTTTCCTGTATAGGAAAATAAAAAAGAAGTTCTTTTTGGAAAATAAAAAAGAATATAAAACAAATGGTGTTTTGAGGAAGTATTTCTGACTAATAAATTGTTGTATCATCAGCAAAAAGTGCAATTTTACCTTTGATAATTAAAATATATGGATAGAATGATGTCTTAAATTCAAAATGAAAAAAAAAAAAACACATTGCGTATTGCAATTACGTAAGAATGAAACCTTATGATTTTAAATAAAAATTAGAGCAAATTGGTATACAAAAAATATTTAAATTCCATTTTAAGGTGTAATAACAATACGTTTTATCAAAAAAAGTGAAGTGGAATGTTTGTTCTTAAATTTTAAAAATTCGAGTCAAAGCCTAAATCCAATAGAATTATCCGTTTCATTCTTTAAGTAGAAGAATTTTTCATATTTCAGAATTTCATTGTGAAAATATGAAAAATTTATAGGGATTTTCTTCTCCAATTTTTCCAATTACCTTCATTACTCAATAACGCTGAATTCAGCCTTTTATTATTTTAAATAAAAATGTCCATTTTGACTTTGATTTTTTCGATTAAATAAAACAAAAACACATTTGAAATAGGCAAATTTTGTCCTATGTCTGGCACTATTCTTGTAATTCCCGGGGAATGGAAATTTTAAATTTTTAAGCAGTTTATTTATGTTTCCCAAACTGTATTCTGGTGTTTGGGAAAATTATTGGGAGAAAAAAATTACCGATTATTGCAGTTTTGGCATTTATTCTTCCATACCTATTTTATGAAAGAACTATGGGGAATAGTGATGTGTTGAGATAATTTAACGTCTGTAATTAAAACCACTTTTAGGTATATAGTACATAATAATAAACATTTGTTGTGGTATTTTAAACAATATACATATTAAAATAAGAGCATCTAAATAGATAGTCAGAATTATAAATATTCTTAGTCTTATGGAATAATTGTTTTATAATAATTCGGGTGGCCTTTAGCATATCATTCATCAAATTGACTGTGGCGATATTTTTAGTGGTACTATTTTATAGGGGAAATACATATAACTATAACTGTTTGTCTAACTTTCAATTGCAAACCTAAATTCCCGAAATGTTTGCAGATCTGGCTTTTTCGTCCCCCTAAAGTTAAATCTTAAGCCCTTTCCGCTAAGCGGAAGACCATATACCCGCGAGAGTTATCAAAGCCGTTAACCTCAACGGTTAATATCCAAATATTTGATGAGTGATACTAAAGCTGTTCAAGACCTTGAATTAAAAAGCTCAACGCTATACCATCACCATTGTCCGTCAATAGTTTAAATATAAGACATATGGGGTGCAACTAAATTTGTTAGAAGTAATGATAGTTCTTGAAGCATTCTGTAGTGTTTTATGAATTCATCCTTATATAAATTGAAAATATCGATTGCGCACCGCAACCGTTGGCAATATGCGGCTAAACTCTTCGTAACATTTTATTAAAGTGTCAATTAAATTTTTTTAAATTTTAATTAGTATTTGTTAATTAATAATTTTGTTTCGTTAACAGTATGGCCCGATTGTATGAATGAAAGTAATTTTTTTATACTCGGATTAATCGTAGTTTGAATTGCACGAACGACGATATTTGACAAATATAACTCTCCGATATTTTTATATTCTCTGTTTTATGTACAATTTTTGGTGTCGAAAAACAGTGAGTAAAATAAATAAATGCCCTTTGACGTTTAAATAAAATTAAATTTGTTGGGTCGGTAATTAAATTAAAGCTCTAATAATAAAATTGTAAATATATAATTTACATAATTTAAAATAAATATTAAAATTAATTATACATTTTTAGTCGCCGAATTTCGCACATCTCAACTTTTCTCATATAAAAATCGGAATCTGTTAATGAATCTGTCATCTAAAAACCAACAAATCATTCGATTGAATAATTATCAATAAAAAAGTATAAAATAAATATCTATATTTTAAAATAATTCGATTACCTATTTTATTTTATTAAATTTAATTAAAAAATATTTATTAAACACAAAATACATGCTAATTTGTAAATCTGACAATAGTATACATTTTTCATCGACATGATACCCGCCGTCTCCACTATGAAATTTTACTGTAATTTGCTTTCATGAAATCAATTTGAACAATGTATGCGTGTGTATATTATACCAAAATGCAAAGTTTCGGAAAACTTTCAGGCCGCTTTCATAGAAAAATTCTGCAGAATTCTTCAGTAATATTTCTCCGGCAAAACATGACGGAATTAAATATTGTTTATCTTTTTTTAGTAATTTTTTAGTAATAAATAATAAAATTCAATTTTAAGTTGGTATACACTTTCGGAATTTACTAAAAAAGATAAACAATATTTAATTCCGTCATATTTTGCCGAAGAAATATTACTGAAAAAATTCTGCAGAATTTTTTTTAATGAAAGCGGCTTCAGGCTGAAATTTCTCAAATAAAATTCATGAAATATCTATATAGATTTGTTTTTTATTTTTTGTTTATATTTCTAGTTTCTATTATAGTTTTCATGAAATTTTTTATGAAAGCAAAATGCCCAGTGATGAAATTTTACCGACAGAAATTTACTAATGCATTGATAGAAACAAATACAATCATGAAAACCATGAAATAAAATTTCAGTAAAATTTCATAGTGACAGCGGGATAATAAAATATACACATGAAAAGCAAAGGTCACTGTTTTAAAACTTAAAAAAGTGTAGCCAGTCATACAAAAAACTACTATTTTTTTTACTATCGTTGTTCATACAATCGGGCCTATTTGTTTAAACCATTGATCTTAATAACACAAGGATACGACACAACACAAAATTACCATAGAAAATAACAAAATCAAATGGTACAACTTTTTATTATATTTCACTCGCTTGAATTGTATATACCTCTTACTCTAAAATCGCATTTCCGAAAATGCAATTTAAGAGCCGCATTAGGGCAAGTTTATTTCCGAAAATTATTTGAAATCTTGTTTTTTCCTGATTACTGTTGTTTTTTTTACATTGGTACTAAAATAAAAAATTTCCGCTAGGAAATTTTATATACAACCCTTCATTTATTTGAAAAATGTCATTATAATGTATTTTTGTTGCGGTTCAAATGTAAATAAAGTTATTAATCTTTTTAAAACACTACAAGCTATTTATTTTTTATTAAACTTTAAACATTTTAGATTTGCAACGATTTTCAAAAAATTTTTATGAACAAATCAACGTTAAAACTCAAATATTTAAATTTATGATTATAATACATAGAATTTCAATACACATACATAAAAAATTAAAATATTTCCCTTTGTAAAAAAAACAACCGATTTTTTGATCGAAACCAAGAGTTAGGAAACTTAGGAACGCAATTTCAAAAAATTACAACAAAAACGTTTTATATTTTATCAAACGTTTGATCAAATGTTTTTACTGTTTTGAAGTTTGATGTTCAATAATTCGAAATTATAGACAAGGGAGGTATAATTTTAATCGAAACCTTCTTTGTGGAACTAAGGGTCTTTGTGAATGTGTTAGAAACACGTTAAAACTGAAAATTTTGACAGCTAAAGTTAAATACTTTTTTTTATTCACCTCAAAAAATTTATAAAAAATTTAACGAGGTAAAGACCGTCTATAAATTTTGACAAGTGAATTTAAAAAATCATAACCTCATTTTTGACTAAATTACTGTGGTTAGTTATAAAACAATAAAATTAATATCCTAATTGACGTATATAAGTTATATTTTATTGGGAATTTTACAACAACAATAGCATGCATTTCACTTACGTTTGATTTAATTTCAATCTAATTTTTTGTTGGGTTTATATTAAAATAAGAAGACATTTTTCTTTCTAATTCTTATTCCAGTACCCGATATTATACGCTTAATATGTTTGTTATCGATATACATATATATTATTACCGATAGGATTAATATATACATATACCGTTCCCGATGCGATTAATGTGTGTATATTATTTGTGTACGATGTTTAGCTGTCAAAATTTTACCTATTGAACATTCACATGGCAAATTTCAATTTATTGTTAAAAATATTTCACCTCAATTATTTATTTTCCCCAATATTTTTAACTAAAAATTTTTAATACATTGACAAAGACCCTAAATACTGGTCGATCAATGATCGTTGAAGAGATCGGACGTGTTTTTTCCGTTCTCTTCTTTTTTCAAATATTAAATTTTTTTTTTATTAAGTTAATTTTTTTTTGGTTCGAGTAGTATTGTGCGTGTGTGTGTTTGTGCTATAAAGTGGATTGTGAACTCCGTCGTTTTCCCAGAGTACAGGTACCAATCAAAGCCAACTCAGGTGTGCAAATACGAGTCATTAAGGCTCGCCAAGACCGGCACAGTTGTGTAAACGGGCCATGAAGGCTCGCTGAAACACGAATTTTATTAAATAATTAAATAATTTTACTATGATCTTTGTCTCATCATTCGTAGTCGTTTTTTATTTTGTTTTTCAAAGTACATAATAAGTATATAACGAAAGTAAATAAATGTTATACTAATTCGTACTGCAGGGGAAATGTTGGTATTTGTACATTTGTGTTGGTTTTATTTTATTTTATTTTATTGAATTTAGCATAAAGGAAATATATTTAATTTGTTGTTTTTGGTAAATTTTAGTGTATTTTGTGTTCTTTGTTGGATCATTTTTTAATTTTCTCTTAAGTGTATAAGTGTAATATATAATATATCTGGATGGTTCTGAATGTCTCACATGTATTTGAAATCTGAATACATAGGTCCCGTTTGTTTAACTCGCTTTTTATTTTTGTAAATACATCTACATATTATTATATATGTGTATCAATGAATTTTGTATAAATTGTTATATATATGTACGGGTTATATTTGGATCTAATGTAGGAGAGTGTTTTCGGTATTGGAAATTTGATTTTTCGGTATTGAAAATGTTTTTTTTCTCCATACCTGTGTTGTTGCAATAGAGTGATTGGTTTTTCGTGTGAGTTTTTATTGTTGAATTTGGAATTTTTCGTTTGCGGGGGAAAGTGGATGCGTGTTTGGTTTTTGTATTGATTATTAATTTGGAGTGTGATATGATCGTTGTTTCTTATTGGAGTTGTAAATATTGGTTTTTGTTGTGTTGTTGGGCTATCTACATTCGGGAGGATTTAGTTTTGAGATGTTATGTTGTTGGTTTTATTATTAATATACATTTATTGGATTTCTTATTATATTTGACTTCAATGAATCGGTTGGTTTCTTGATTGTTTCCTTGTTTGTAGAGGTGTAATAGTGGGGTTCTTGTTCACGAGGCTGTATCAATGAATCCACAGAAAATAGTTCAATGGTGTTAAATCGCAGCTTCTTGCCGGCCAATTGACATCACCATTTCTGCTAATTAAACGGCCATCAAACGTTTGACGCAATAAATCGAGATCAATACCACGAAGAGCGGGCGCAAAAAATCGGTTATCGGTAATGGTTGCGCCGTCCTTATTTTCAAAGAAATATGGGCCAATGATGCCTCCGCTCCACAAGCCTCACCAAACAGTCACTTATAATGAGTGCATTCGCTTCTGTAAGATCACGTGTGGGTTTTCTGAGCCCCAAAATTTGGCAATTTTGCTTATTAACGTACCCACCAATATGAAAATGAGCTTCAAAGAGTTCTCGAGGGTTGGTCCGATCGAGTGGCGTGCTGTGGGGCCGGCCACGGCGGCCGAATGAGTGAAATAATGTTCCGTCTCTGGTCGGAGCGGTTGTACTTCGCGGCAGGGGGATGGGTTTGGCAAGGTTTCGAACCGTTTTTGTTTTCTTGCATTTTTAGGTCTAAACTTTTAAATGACCCACCCGTTATGTATCGTACGTACTTGTGTGTTCATTTGGTGGTGTCTCACTAGTGCGATTTGTGTTTTTCAGTGTAATTGCGGCTTGGCTGTCGGGCTTTCATTGATTGATGGCCGATTTTTGGTCGAATTGCATTGAAGTTTGAATGGACTGATTGTAGTTTTAATCAGATAGATATGATGTGTTATGTGTGTGTGTTTTCTTTCGGACGATTGTAGGTGGTGTTGGTTAGGAAATTTCGTTGGTGATTCCAGGTTGGATTGGTGTTTTGGATTTTGTTCAGAGGAGTGTTCCCCGCAGGTTGAGGTAAGGCGGTTGTGTGAATGGGTGAATCCGGACATTTATGCATGTGTGAGGGCTTCTAAATGGAAACATAATGGCCCAATTAATGGTTCCGCATCCATTGAAGGTGATCTTAAGAGCTGTGGTCTTGCGTGAGGTGAGGTGTTGGTGGTCTTGTTTGTGTTCGAGATAATCGGTATGTGTGAGGATAGTTTGGATTGGATTTCTTGGTTAAGGGTTGGATTTTTAGGATCTTGCTGGTACTCTTGGAGGTGGTGGTTGTGGATGGTTTGGAGTTGTTTTTTGCGCCGTGCGATCGTTGGATTCGGATGTATGCGTTTGAACATGTGCAATGGTGTTCTTGTATTTGTGTGTTTGTGCTTGCTCGGGCCGTTGCATGTGTGTGGTTGGGTTGGAGTGATACGTTTTCTTTCATTATTGTTTGTTTTGTGTGAGGGTGCAGTGGGAGTTGTTCCGATGAGGCTTGGTACTGCAGAGAGCTTGGTACTGCAGTGCAATCCAGTCTGGTTTTGGAGGTGGGTGTGTATTGGTGTTGCGTATGGGTGGTAAGGTTTGATTTTGTCAGTATATTATACCTGTTACTCGGATGCCTTACTTTGTTGTATTGTTGTCTGGTTGTATTGTTTTATTGCTGTGTCATTTCATTGTTGTCAATTTTAGAATTTGTATGTAGTATTGTTATATTATTTTGTTATTGTGCTTCAGTATTGTTATATTTTTGTGTATTTTATGTTTTTATATTAGATAAATTGCTGAATTTCTGTATTTTTGTATTATCATACTATTATATAATTGTGTGGTTATCTTGTTATATTGGAGTGAACAAGAAATATACATTTGGTGGTTGTTGGCAATAGTTCGCTTTTGGCCCACAAGAGAGGTATGTATTTTTGACTTTCACGGTTTTGCTGCCATGGCCAATGAGCGCAGTATAAAATAGAACGGATGAGGCGTTTTGTTTCGGTTATATATTGCCCAAACGCAGAGAAATGTGAATGTGCAACAAATGTGGAAAGTCGCCCGGTTTCACTTTCATTTGTCCGCTGCACGGAATGTGGAGTTGTTTTCTGATGTTGCATGAGGAGTCGAGTCACAGAGTATGGGTGGTTGAAATGTGGATGACAGGATGGTCAATGGGATTGAATGATTTTGTTGCATAGCATAGTTGCAGTGTTGTTGAGGTTGTTGTTATTTTTGTTTAAGTTGGTGGGGTCTCTATGGGATTGGGATCGAGTATTTGTGGTCAGTCTATTGTTGCTTGATCCAAATCTTTGGGAGGTTTGATTGTAAATTTGCTTTTGTAGACTGGAGCATTGTCTTGCTGCAGTGGGAGGTCTGTTCTTGTCAATTTTCACCCGGAAGACATTGCATATTTATTAAGGGCCTCCAAATATGTGCTTGAAGTAACTTTTCCCAGCAGCATTGTGAGACCTTCTGTGACATTATAGCTAAAACACCCCAAACCATTACTTCACCTTCTCCGCTGTGCCGAGTTGGCATTTTTATGTAACGAAAGTCTCTTTATTGAGGTGTCGAATAAAAATATTTCTACGTAGCTTCCATCTAAAGAAAAGAACGATTCGCTGTTTCATAATATTATCCGCCAGAACTTGGCAGGTTTCGCTAAATAGGTACGACCAAAGTTTATTTGGTTTTTGATTCTTCTGGCTTATAAATGGCTTCTTTTTATATTCGCTTCACAAAGCCATCTGTGTACAGTTTTAAGATTAATTTTTATTTCTCTTACATACTGATTATCTCACTTAGAACAGATTTTCCTGTACTCAGAGGGTCTCTGCACAAGCAGAGTCTTCCTTTTGGGGTATTGTATTTCTTTTACGCTCCCTTCCTTTAGGCAATTTAGGATTTTGGATTTTCAAATTTGGTACATCACCAAATTTATGTGGCAGTTTGTATCTGTATTATTACAACTATATTATTATATTATTTTATTATATTATAAGGTAAATTTATATTTATAAGGTATATAAATTAGATTTTCGGTGATTATATGACGTATTTGTCGTAAAGCGGTTAATTCAATTGATTTTTGATGTTTAATCAAATTTTAACAAATCTAATTTATATTATTTTATAACTTTTATAATTTCTTATTTTTATAAATGTAAATTTCAGGTAAAAACTAATCCAATTTATTACAGCATATGGCTTCTAGTAATTATATTATTTATATTATTATATTAATAATTAATTAATTTGTAATTTCAGATTAAAAATTAATTCTATTTCTTACAGCCTATGGCTTAGAGCAATTAGTTCATTAATAGATTTTGTTTTCAGGAAACCTCTGCAGAAACCTCTGGCACACCATGCAGAGCAGTACAACAAAAATGTGATTGTCTTACACTAACAGTAGTTTGAATATTGGCTACCGAGAAATCGGACCAATTATGTCATAACTAACATACTTTTCCTTTCCCTAATCCACAAAAATTTACTAACTATTGGCCGCCAAGGTGTCTGTAACCGGGTCGATCTCAATAATTTCACTAGTATCCTTCCACATCCTTCCAAGTATATGTAAAAACGGGTGTACTGTGGGCCCGGCGCTTTCCGGGATATCCTGCTTAATGCTTGGCAGTACATTCAAAATCAATCAATCAATCAAATCAATTGACAAAGACCCTAAATACTATTTTATAATTTATTTTTTATGTCACAGTTGTTTGTGCATGCCGTATCCATTAAGAGGCTTGAAATAATTTAGAAGAAGAATAATTTAGATAAAGATTACAGTAATTATATGACAGAAATGGATTTATCCATTAAGAAATGAAAACGGAGATTTATTGAGTGGTCATGAACCTTAAAAATTTGTCGAGAGATAGATCGACTTGAGGATGAAGTTTGAAAGTCTGATAAAGTGGATAATTTAAAAATATGGCTAGTTGTGGTAAGACGTTTACATTAAAAGCGTTGAAGAAGATAAATAATCGATTTGCAGAACAACATAATTCTATTTAAAACTTGGTGGCCAAACCGTCCATGTTGTATTCAAAATTACAATTTTGAAAATATAATTTAATTAGAATTAATTAGAATTTAATTAGAATCGATAAGCTGTTTGGTGGAATGAATATAATTTTTTGTGATGATTTGCCAGTTACGCTACTACCATTTATCGTCGTACAATTTCAGTATTTGGTGGGGATATATTATTGCATTATATTATTAAAAATTATTATTGGGAAAATCATATATAATAACTAATGCAAATGTGGATGTATCTAAATTTGATGGATTATAAAATGGGATATTAAGGCGCAATATTAACAACATATTATAAACAATAAGTGTAGTAAAATAACCGTAAATGCATACAGTTTACATGCCCATAATGAAAATAAAGCCAAATATAGTGTATTACATAGAATTCCAATTCTTCTAGTGTGGAACTGGATGGATTCCAGTGTAAAAGTAGGTCGAAATTTAAACGAGTTATAGTTGGAGGAGTTGCACTATGTATATCGTGAAAAATTCGTGAAATCGAAAATTCAATATATGGAACCGGAAGTCATGTTTTAATTTTATGATTTTTGTTTTTAATGTGTAGTACTGTGTAAAAAGAGATTTTTTTAGAACTAGATTTTTTTATTGTTATTGTTGCATAAGATACAGTTGGTCAAAAAAAATTAAATTTGTTGAAAATGTTTTTTCCCAATTTTCTCAAAATTAGTATTTTTTTTTATATTTATCTTTTTTACCATTTACTTCTATGAAACATATCAAAAAACAAAATTGGGGTTATCTTTTGTTTTTTTGCAAAACGCGTTTTAATATCATGACCTACTTTACTTTTGTATATAAAAATAAAATGTTACCCTTTATTCAATTTAAAATCAATTTATGTTTACTGTTTTTAATGTTTATTTTTACTCCAAAATATCAATTTCTAGCAATATACGACTAAATAAAACCACCAACTTTTTAGATATAGGTAAAATTTAATTTAAGGAAAATTTTTTAAGAATATTTCTTAAAATTTAAGTTACTTTCTCCTGGAGGAATAACTGCATGGAAATCGAGAGTTTCGTTTATGGTTTTCAGCCTTCAAAGCTACTTGCAAATCAAACTAATTTGGAGTTATATTCAATATCAGAACAAAACTCAAAAACCATATCAGTCTTTAAAGTTTTAGCCCATTTGAATAACTCTGCTGCATTCGTTTTGATACCATCGTATTCATCAGTGAGACTGGCTCTGGATGCCATTATCTTGATAGTACCTCCTACTCCATCGCATGGACCCTTTCCATGAGCAGTGACATGAAAATGTCATTCACAATCCATACCGAAATCCTCTTTGTGTTTTATTATATTTATAAAATATTTTTATTTTTATAATGCGTTACAGCACCATCAGTTATATAATACATTTTGGTTAAACTCGTCATTTTAGTTTTCAAAAACTGGATCATTTTTTCGATGAATAAATGAAATGTCACAGTGACATGACTTAGATAATCCGACATAGCACCGAAGCTGTAGTGCTGCAATTTCACATTTCAATTTTTGTAAATTACAAATGGATGAATAGTTGCCTGCTTATTATTCCAATGAAAACCCTGCGCTGCATTTTGCATTATAAATGAATAATTTTCTACAAAATCACATGAAACCAGTGCTTCTGTAGTCCTTAAAGTAATTTTTTTATCTTTTACGAAGGTAGATTGTTGAAGTAAAATGAAGTAATGGGGAATCAGATTTTCCAACTTCTTTATGAAGTAATCCCAAAATTCTTCTAACGGTTTTGAATACTTTTCCAAATTGCATCTGTCGGTTGAAATCCACTGATTGAACGATAAATCACTATCCTCATAGTCCTTTTCCAGGAAAGCGTGTTTTAAATATTCTCGAAATAAGTTAAATCCTGGACAATTCTTGCATTTTAGAAGATATCGACTTAGGCTCTGGACATAATATAAATTAAATCCGTTCTTGGTATTTCGATAACTCTCCATTTGTAATAGTCTCTATCTTGGTTCCATAAATAGTTAATTTAACATTCTGGTGTCTTGTACACACTGTATGCGTTACACTGCGTTCCATTGCGTTCTATTGCGTTCCACAGCTACATACAGTTTTTAGGACGGAGCAAGCAAAATTTGGAAAACCCATTTTTTTTTGACTCATCATCCACGTTTTTAAACTTTAACTTTTTCAAAAGTTACGCAATCGTGACTTCCAGGCATTATCCTACTGACTTCATCTTCGTTATAATAATCTTTTACTTATTGCTTTAGTGCATCGCTGATTCGTCAAATTTGACGGGAGACCGTCAAATTTCTGGTAATTTCTCATTGATTTTTTTTAAGAACGCTCGCATTTTGTGGTTGGCGTTCTTCACTATCACTTCTAATTGAACTTATTTCAAAATCGTTGATGACGATTTCGGCGTAACTGCGGAACATGAAGATAAACAGATTGGTGTAGTTTCTGTTTCAATTTTTCGACGTTTACAACTAATATTCAAATAGCAAGTTGAACAAATGAATAAATTTTCAGTTGTTTTAATTGAAGGCGGCAGAAGATCCATAAGATTACTACTATTCACTTTTCGGAATTTTTTAGAACACTTTAGGTCAACAAACGGCTTACAACTTTATTAATATCTACTCATTATGTAATTTAAGTAATATAAATTCACTATATGATAAACTAAAACTTGAATTGATAAACTATATGATAAACTTCAAAATTTGAAGTATCTAACATTTTGATTTAGACACTTATTTATACCAAAAATTAAAAACTATAAATCGATGAATAAACTTGTAAACTACCAAACTCCGACAATTTTTACTTACTTTTTAACACTTTTTCCACAAAATAAAAAATATATTTTCCAAAAACTAAAAGATTTAATTAATATTGTAAATTCACTACTAGTTTTAATTTTAGAAAAATCATCGACAGGTGATTATTTGCAATTAAACTTAAAAAGTTACAAAATTCTCTTTATATTCAATTTTACAGTAAAACTTGTCATAGCCGGAACTTTGATGTGCCGGAAACTTCTTTTACACGGAATTTAATGTCCCAAAATGAAGTTTTTTTCTAAACTGAACTTGGATGTGCCGGAAACTTCCCATACCCGGAAGCCGGAACAACTTTTTGGAACGAAAATTAAAATTACTATCATTTGGTACTTGTGTAAGGCGGGATTCGAGTCGTTTTCGAAATGCAATGTTTACTGTTTTATTTTCTTGTTTCATTAAAAAATTAGATACGGAAATACACAAAAAAGAAGACAAATGGAAAATGACATTTGTATTTGTTTGTATTGCTTTTCATTCTTATGTGCTTATTTTGTTTTGAAGAAAGTACTATGCAAGAAATCGTTAATAAATTAACATCGTTAATTATTTTATTTGGGGAATCACCAAATTGTGTAATTAATTGATTCAAATTGACTGTAATTTGTTAAATTGTGTTTAAAGTGTTGTGTAAGTTCAACGACATTTTACGTTAATTAAATTAAAGTATAGATTCAAATTAATAATTTATCGCTTTTAGAAAAATATAAAATTATTAAAATGAAAGATTCTGGAGCTAAAGTAGCTGATATAGCGCTTCATTTCAAATGTGGCAAAACGCAGGTGTATGACACAGTTAAAAATAAAAAGGAAATCAAACTACGGTACCTGTCATCGCGAGAATCCGAAAAGTTAATTAAAAAAAAAAGCAATACAAATACGAAAAAATAAGTGAATTAACATTTGAATGGTTTTGTGCGGCAAGGGCTAAAAGTTTTCCTATCTCGGGTCCAATTTTAAAAGAAAAAGCTTTACAGATCGCCCAAAATCAAATTCCCCATGTTAATGATTTTAAAGCATCTACAGGGTGGTTAGACTCTTTCAAACAGAGATATGGCATATCATTTCAACAAATCACCGGTGAATCAAACGATGTCAATCCTGAAACTGTGGCGTCATGGCATTCCAAACTTAAAGATATTATAAGCGATTATACAGTGGACAACATTGCTAACTTAGATGAAACGGCATTATTTTATAGGATGCTACCCAATAAAACATTAGCATTTAAAGGTGAGAAATGCTACGGCGGAAAAAATGCAAAAGATAGAGTGACCATTTCATTAATTGTTTTTATGAATGGTGTAATAAAAAAACCTATTGTTGTTAACTCGCGTGCTTTTAAAAAAATTGATAAAAGTTCTCTACCCGTCGAATATTTTTTTAATAAAAAAGCGTGGATGACTTCTATGATCTTTGAACAAATTCTACGGGATTTTAATAATGAAATGATCAAACAAAACAGTCAACAGTCAACACTACAGCTTCTCTACAACCTTTAGATGCCGGTATAATTGCAAATTTTAAATTCAACTATAGAAAAGTTATGCTTCAAAAACTATTGTCTGCAATGGATGCAGAGACAAAAGCATCTGATTTAACAAAACAGATCAATATATTGGATGCAATTTTATTTATTGTACATTCAATAAAACAAATTAAAACAGAAACAATCACAAAATGTTTTAAAAAATGTGGCTTTGTTTGGGACGAACTTATTGAAACAGGAGAAGATGACCCAATTCTAACAGCGGAATTACAGAATATGATTGGCGCCATATATGGTGATCATAGCAATAGTGCTCTGGATTTTTTAGAGATTGATGATGGTGTTATTGTTGAAAATGCGAAATATTGAATGAGCCGATGAAATATTGAATGAGCTCATCTTCCTCTTCTAAAAGAAAAGAAGGAACTGGAAACAACTCTGATAGTGCTGAATCATCGGACGAGGCTGATATTTTACCTTCAAATAAAAGCACGATAATCAAACATTTGGAAGAAGCCCAAAGATATGCATTGCGTACTAGTGATTCCAAGTTATTAAATTTAGTATCGGAGGCTAAATTGCTAATCATTTCTAAATGTACTAGCCAACTCAAACAAACCACAATGAATGATTTTATAAGCGTGTTTAACTAGATTGAGACATCTATACTTAGAATTTTTTTAAATTTTTATTACAAGTTGAATTATTTTTAATTAATGTACATATTTATGTACATAGATACGCGGAATTATATTTACATATCAATGCTCAATTTTATTTATATTTTTATTTTATAAAAGTTTCATGTTATACATGTATACCTGATTGAATTTATTTGTTATGTTTATTAAATGAAATATGTACGTACTAGCTACGTTGAAACCTAAAATTTGACTTTAATTTGGAGAAAATTTTGATTATAACTTTCGAGAGGCGGAAACTTCCCAAAGGCGGAAATCTTACCCGGCCCCGCACGATTCCGACTTTGACAAGTTTTACTGTATATACGAAAATATAGTAGGCCATGATATTAAAACACGTTTTGTAAAAAAACAAAAAAAAAACCCAATTTTGTTTTTTAATATAGTTAGTATAGTAAGTATAGTATAGTTTTATAGAATTAAAAGGTGAAAAAAATAAAAATACTAATTTCCGGAAAGTTGAGAAAAACTAGTTTGGTGGCCATATTGAAAATGAAAAACTTAAAGATGGTACTATTTTTGTAATATTTTCTTAATCTTTTTTCTTCTATCTTTAAAATGATCTCTACTTTATATTTTTCGGATAACTGCTTTTCTTTATATTTGCATAAACACACAACCATTTTCAACAAATTTAACATTTTTTGACCAACTGTATCTTATGCAACAACAACAATAAAAAAATCTAAGTAGTTCTAGAAAAAATTTTTTCACCCAGTACTACACATTCAAAACATAAAATAACAAAATTGAAAAATGATTTCCTGTAATTTCCGATTTCACAAATTTTTCACCATATGCAAATTGTTATGCTCAAATACCTGTAGATGAACACATTCTTCGTGTGGATGTTCTTATAAGAATGATAGCTCGTGTTATTATACCTAAAATTGGAGATATTTGTGCTTTAGATGCAGTTGTTCAGGTGCATTTTGGTTTCCGAACTTTTAATTCCAAATACCCATATGGCAGACATTCTATGTATATTTAGCAACAAATATGACAAAATTTGCGGAGAATTTTTCTTGTATGGCACAATTTGATTTGATGGTAGATTTTAATGTAGATATATATTATTTTGGGCCGTAAAACATTTATTATTTTTAACCAATATTATTTTTTTCTGAAATCTTGGGCTTTTTTTATGATCGGATGAAAACGTTTTAATGGAAACTTATGAATAGAAAACGTATTAAATGAGTATTAAAGCCAAGTGTCCACTTTTGAGTTTTTTCGGTAAAGCGTAGAGTGTAGAGTCGCTACATGTGTGTACACTAAAGCTCGTCTCTACGACTCTACTGCTTTCCGTATAGAGTCGATGTAGCGAAATTTTAATTAGAGCTCTACTATGCGCTCTACAGACTATATATACATTGGACACTTATGTTTCTATAGGGTAGAGCGCTCGGTAGATCAAATTACCATAACATATGCCATTTTATTTCTATCGATGTTATTTTGTACGATAAAAATGGCGGTTAGATTTTATTTAATAATTTAATTTTTTAAAACAAAAAAAAAAAATTAATTTATACTTGGAAATCTACAGCGTTCTCTATTGTAACGTGGAAAATGTTATCAAACATGTTTGATAGAGTGTACAGCTGAGAGCAGATGTAGAGTTTTACAAAACCTAAAACAATAGCGTAAACACTGTAGAGCTTTTAGGCAGTAAAACTCAGTAGAGTGTATGTAGAGCGCTACTGTAGAGCTCTACAGGATGTATACACTACTCTACGCGATAGTTTTTTCTATCTCTACGTGAACAACTTTACAGATGGATACTCGGCTTTGAATAGTTTTAGACTATAGATCAGAATTTTATAATTTTTCAGAACAGCATCACCCTAAAGTTAAATTGATGAAATTGAATGAAAAGGTGAATCCGTATTGATGAAATTGAATGAATAGGTGTATCCTGATATTTTGGAAATGCCTTGGAGGCATCTTGGAAATACCTTGGATGCAATAGCTGCAAGTAGTTTAGAACTGTGTTGTCTTCGGCCGTACGATCGTCAAGGTGTCAGTAACAGGATCGTTTTACCCTATACACACATATGTGCGTGGATGGGCTTAAGTTGACGTTTTAACATATATGCATGAATATTCGTGTATGTGTATATATATGCGTGTTCAGGCGTCTGCTTGTGCTTAGATGTATCTGAATAAAAACCTTTACTTTCTTTACTTATTGTTTTATATAAACCTGCTGTAGGAATAGTCCCGGTGGTATCCGGGAAATGGGCCTAGAGTTTAGTCCTATAGTCCAATCAATCAATCAATCAGTCAATCAACTAGCATGTATGATTATTTGCGCATTTTTTTGAGGCACCCTTGCCTTTACCACTAAATTAAACGGTCAACATTTTTTCAATATTTCAATGTACGTCATCAACATATACATATAAATTTTTCCAATATAACTTATAAAATAATTAAGATCTGGTTACGAAAATGGAATAATTCATCATTGTAACCTTTTCAAGTAATTTTGAACAATTTTTTTTGGTTTTCCAGAGAGCAATACGATTCTTTGGTTCAAGTCAAAATTGGAAAAGTTTTGTAAAGTTATATTAAAGAATAACAAAACCAAAATGAAATATGAAATAATATATAATATAATAATTAAGGAATATATATATATATATAAGTCAATTTATCAAAGTTCATTTTGATGATACTTTTATGACATAAATTATCTTATGTTATCTATTGTATCCTTCGCTACCCCAAAAACCCATAACAACGTTATCATCGTATAATATAAAATAAAAAGGTATATGAATATAAGAAAATTTAACATATGCGTGTATGTGTAATATACTTACAGTACATGTCGAGAACAAAATTTTTCTCTTTCGGCTCCATCAAATGTGTATTTACAGCTTGACACGTGAATATTGAATGTAAATCGGCACGTTTTATCGACGGTGTCAATAAACGATTTTCGATTACATTACCGAAATTTTGTTCGAATTGATCATCGACTAATAAACCATTTATTAACCATCTAACATCTGGTTGTGGTCGTCCTGAAAATAATCGTAAAAAAAACCGTAAATTTATTTAATAAATCATCTGAAATTCGTTTTAATTAAAATAAAAACGAAAATGAAAGAAAATCCTTATAAATTATGTTCTTAAGAAGGTACACAACATTTTCTAATAAAAATGTCTTCGATATTTCATATTATATCAACGTTCGTTAAATATTAGGGAAAATTAAGTTGAAAGTGTAACAGATTGAGGTTATGGGATTTAACCTAAAATATCACGACAATTTTTATTTTTTAGGCAAAAATTAACATATTTACTTTAATAACAGCATTAAAAATTTGCAATTTTTGATCAAAGCACGAGATTAAAGTATTTCAGTTATTAGCAGTTGTCACTACATTTTTTTTAATATGTTCATAGATATCACTTTGTTATATCCTTAATATGAATGTTCTAGTGCAGAAACACACAGCAATCCTAAAGGTAAAAGAAGAAATAAGAGAATAATGAATTACTCCTTTCAGTCTTGCCTGCTAAACTCCTTTTATGGAAATCATACTGATGATCGGAAATTAGAAGGTTATCTTCCAAATATTTCATCAGCTGGAAATTGATTATTGTTTTAAGTACTTTGGAAAGTACCAAAACCGTAGCGATTGAGCGATAATTTGTACGGATCCGAGTTTTTCCCCATTTTAACACAGGATATACGTTAACAGTTTTCCAGATGAAGGGGAAAATGCTAGATACATAGATCGGTGGAACAAACATGATAATGGTTTTGATAGTAAATTTACAACAATATTTCAGAACAATTCGAGGAATACCATTGGAACCGGCCAGAGCCAACCCTAGACTATTTTGCACCTGGTGCAATTTAAGAAAGTAGCGTCCCAAAAACCATAAGTTTCCACGTTAGCCCGGGGGTAGAATATTCAATATATTTTTTTATTGAGGTGTCGCACTGAAATTATAATCCTAATAAACAATTCAAAAACTAGAAAACTCAAAAATTGTAACAAATTGGATTAAATGCTTTTTAATTTAATACTGGATTTATAAATCCAAAAATTAATAAAAATACATATTATAAGGGTTAAATTCCAATAGTATTTGAACGAAAATAATTCCAATTAGAATAAGAAAATCTGTATTAAAACATTGGTGGTGCAATCTATGTTCCATAGCCCGATATAAGAAAATAAATGAAAACAATTGATATGATAATTTCATATGAAATTTTATTATAACAACACACACACACACATTTTTATATTAAAATATTGTATGTATATATGCAGCCGTGTTGGATGAAAGAAAAATTCATATGATACGAATATACGATATATGTATAACAAAGCCGTCTTCGATCTCTTTTAAGATTTCATATTTGAATTAACGTTCTTTATACAGAAAATTGATTTAATATTTTTATCACGTTATTTTTATTTTAATTGTAATATTTTCAATATATGGAAACTATTGTTGTTTGTTATTTATAGTAGAGAAATGCATTTATGTTAAGATTTTGTTACAAACAAATTTAAGTTTTTTTTTTTAAAACTTGTTTAGACGTTAAATTAACTTTTAGTGCCGCCCAAGAATTTGGCGCTCGGTTTTACTGCACCATCTGCACCTATGGAAGAACCGGCACTGGGACCGGCCGACTTGTTAATGTTAATGATTGGAAAGACTTTAGTGACAAATCTAGGCCTGATTCTAGTGCAGCGCATTAGCTAAACCAGCTAAATTATTGTTTGCAGCAAAATTTCGGGCGAGACGATTTGGTTTTTTAGGCACTACAAAAAATATTGTCCCTGATTTTCAGAAGTGGTAAAAATAACTTTTTACTATTCGAGAAATTTTCCCCAACATTACGAGCGCCGGGAGCTCAGGCGTAGATTTCGGTGGAACGGAGCAATCCAAAAGATATTTTGGAATTGTTGCAGGTTAGCAATCCGGATTTGGCAACTCCCAACTGGAAGATAGCCAGAATGGGAGAAGTTAAAGAGGACAACAGTTCGGTTGTCATTATCATCAACGCACCGTCTTTGGTGGTGCTAGCCAAAACAAGTGGTGTAAGCTACAGCTTTAGTGCTTAAAAGTTTTTAAAAAGAATGGGGCTGCTAAGGCAGGGTCACCAGAACCAGAGGAGAATACTTCCGCAATGCACGAAGCCTCGTCTGTGGACGGTTGCCCAATTGATACGAAGTCGCATCCTGATAAATTAGAAGGGATGACTTTGGACACTGAGTTGTCTTTATCAATGGAGTCACTTTGTGGACTCGGATTGGAATCTGATTCTACAGAATCTAGTTCCACTGTGGTGGAGGTGGTAACTAATCTTAATACTTAAGTTTATTCAAATCAATCTTTATCACTGAAGCTGCTTTGTTGCAAACAACTCCTTGGTTCAAGAACTATGGGTTAATAAGGATCGGGTTCTTGGACTCGGAGTTCCCAATTACAAATTACTGTTTGTACAGCAAGAAGGTAGGATTCGACCATGTTTTCTTCCAAAAGCAAACTAAATATCTTTCTGCTTGTAAATTATAGCAATGTAGATGTAGTAGCAGCCATAGCATCGAGGTCGATAATGAAAGCCTCTGGCTTATATCAGCGTACTTGCCGCACAATGGGGTAAACCTCCCACCTGCAAATATGCACAGTCTTGTTATGGACGCTCAAAAACGGAAAGTTGGAGTCATCCTTGGTTGTGATGTGAATTCACATCATACGATCTGGGGAAGCAGTGATACCAATGAGAGAGGTGAGTCACTTTTGGATTATATTCTACGTACTAACTTATCAATCTGTAATGTAGGCTGTAAGTTTACTTTTATAACAAGGAATAGACAGGAAGTTCTAGACATTACCTTTGTCTCGAAATTCTTGTCGAATAGAACACTCCTTTTCTAATCATCGTTATCTTCATTACGGATTGGATATAAAATATTTTATACCTCCAGCTTTTAGAAACCGTAGGACCAATTGGGATACTTTCAGAATGGTTTTAAGTAACTCTCTACCATCACTAGTTCCTAAATCTCCGGAATCAACACAGGAGCTAGATGTCATGGTAGACTGGGTGTCTGATGCTTTTAATAAAACTATTTTAAGTTCATGTCCTATTAGTAGACCAAAGGGTAAACTTCGTCCACCATGGTGGTCGAAGGAATTACAAGTAACGCTACCAAAAGCAATTCCTGGAGACTTTTGTGATAAATTACAGAAGTCCTCTGAGGTAGCTAGGCTACGTAAGATATTATCCACTTGTCCTTTCATTCCAAGTTATCTCCAACGACCGGATGGACAATGAACTACAACAAGTAGGGAATCCTTGGAGCTTCTTCTGGAAATTCATTTTCCAAGGTTGTTCCAATTCTCCTCCTATTTTGCCAAAGGCTAATAAGGCTACTGGCCTCACGGGAAAAATTGTCAATACGAGAATTATCTTGTTGGCAGTAAACAGTTTCAAGCCTTTCAAGTCTGCAAGCCTGGATGGCATTATTCCTACCGATATTCAAAAAAACCTCTGACTTAAATGTCCCCTGGCTTGAGGTGATTTTCAAAAATAGCCTCGAACTATATCACACTCCATAGAAATGGGCTGAAGTAAATATTATTTGTATACCAAAGGCGGGAACACGCTCTCATTGCAATCCCAAAGACCTTAGGCCTATTAGCTTATCTTATTTCTTGAAAATTCCAGAAAGACAAATAGAGGCTTACCTCAAAGGCTCAATCGAGCCTACAAAGCTGTCAACGTCTCAGCATGCATATAGTAAGGGAAAATCGGTGGAAACTGCTTTCCATTCCTTTTTATGTCCTATAGAGCAGTCCCTCGAATATAGGGAATTCTCTTTGGTGTCCTTTTGTAATATTGAGGGTGCCTCTAATAATGTCAAACCAGAGGCTATCACGCAAGCACTTTCAAATTTGGGGGCGAATGTGATACTTAGAAGCTGGATTGATCAAATACTCAAATGCAGAGTCATAACGGCGAATCTAGGTGTATCATCCATCCATAGATTTGTAAGTAGGGGCACACCGCAAGTTGGTGTATTATCCCCCTTCGTTGGAATTTGGTACTAAATGACCTGTTA
The DNA here is from genome assembly GCA_963556175.1 of Tipula confusa. Lineage (NCBI taxonomy): Eukaryota > Metazoa > Arthropoda > Insecta > Diptera > Tipulidae > Tipula > Tipula confusa. The sequence continues at coordinate 125,936,165 of OY744475.1, forward strand.
CTAAACCTGAAAGGGACTGGCTTTAAAGTGGTAGCTTATGCAGATGATATTGCTATTGGCGCTCTTGGTAAATATCCTTGTATCCTCAGAGATATTATGCAGAATGCTCTTGGGATTCTACCTTAATGGACCAAAAGTTGTAGTCTTAGTGTTAACCCACTGAAGATTGAGTTGGTTATTTTTTCCAGGAAGTACAAACTTCTTCGTTTGACCCTCCAACTCTCAAAGGAGAACAGCACAGATAAAGTGAAATTCTTGGATCTTATTTTGGATAGTAAACTAAGCTGAAAACTTTATATTCTGGAAAGATTAAAAAAGGCTACGATAGCACTCTACTCCTGCAAACGTCCTTTTTTTGGGGCGGCCACCTCAAACTAACTAACTAAATACGTATAGGAAATATGCAAAACGGAACCTACCGCAACAAACCAAGATTTGAAGATAAATGATATTCCACTAAACTGAAGTGATTCTGTAAAATTATTTCGGTTTAACTTTAGATAAACGGTTAACTTTCAGAAAACATTTCGACACAGTTAAAGAATCCTGTGAAAAATTAATTAAGATTGAACCATAATTCCAAATTAAAGATAAAAAATAATATACTTCCCTACAAAACAATATGCAGTAAAATCTTTTATCCAACGCCTGTCCTGCGTGGTGTTGATAAGTGAGCTCAATATACAGTTATATCCTAAATAGTTTTACAAATAATAGCGACATCAAAAGTTGCTTAGTTTTTAAAAAAAATTCTATATTGTAAACAAACATAGTCTTAATTTTTTAATTCATAGTTTTAATGTCTTATAGTTGTAACGTTTTTAGCTTTAAGTATAAATTATATTAAATCAAATTAAAATTGTATTGTTATATTACACGGTCACATTTTTACGTGTGTCGATATTAATTATAAATAAAGTAAAATATATTAATAATTAAGATGAAAAGGCCACAAGTACAAAATCAGTGTATAAAAATATCGTCAAGAATATGATATAAATAAATATTGAATGAATGAATGAAAGAAAAATGAATGAACTAATTGGACAGTAAAAATAAAAATAACTATAGTAACAAGCCTTCATTAATTTAATTTGATATTTGCAATTAGTTCAACAATATACGAAAAAAATTCAATTACTGACGTTATGTTCTACAACGCGTGGTAGCAACGGCAAATTACTAGCTAAATTAGGCTTGGCACTTTGAAACAAAAAGACAATTTAATAACTTGCATCGAATATCTTGCGGAATTTAATAAGTTTCTTAAACAACATCTACAAAACTTTCAAAATTGTGGTTCTGGTAAAACTAACTATTTATCACTTAACATTTACAGCGAGTAAATCTTGTGCTCATAGCGGACAAGCGACGTAAAGTGTTCTATTTTATTTGCAATAATAGTAAATTTAACCCCTGATATAAGTTCTATCGACTATAATAGCCGCATTTCCCAACAACTTATCTGAAGCAAATCAGAACGTCGATTTTGGTCGCAAAATGAGGTATGAGGCATGAGTCTTTCGTATACGTACGAGGTGTATAGTATACAATTTTATTGTTGTGTGGTGTTATATTTTTTCTTTGTGTTAGTATATTTTTAATGACAATGTACTAAATCTAGTACACAAATTTTTGAATCGGGCAAATCGGTTCATTATTAAATAAGATGTAATTAAATTTATGTCGAACTTTTAATACATCACACACAATATATTAATATTTATCACTTTCACTGACACTGACAAGCGCAAACATAAGAGAAAACTAAATGTTGTTTTGAAATGTTTAAAATTAAAAAAGCAAAACAAAATGACGCGCATGCTACTTCTCTAATACACTTTATTTACTATCACTATCAACTTGCGGTTTTTTTTACTTCTGACTCATTTTGCGACCAAAATCGACGTTCTTGTCATGTATAAAGAAACGACACAAAACAGCATACTAGATCTAAAACATTATTTCTGATCTAAAAACGAAATTAGTTCAAATTGCTTCTTGGCTTACTATATAATTCGTGAACAGATTTGGACCCTATTTCGTCAATACAGCTATTATTGACTTACGTATCTCACTCCGGTGAAATCAATGAGCAATTTTTTTTATTGTTTATTCCTATCCTTTCACATACATAAGAATATTTTGCGCAATATGTTTTAAATACTATGGAAACATTAAATATAGATATTAAAAAATGTAGAGGTCAACTTTTCTTCCGTTTCACCGAGGATTTTCCTAGTCAACACATCGTTGCTCTATCTTAAACCTCGTCTACCACACCAAAAGTGATTAAAAAGGGTTAGTGACAGAAGATAGTTAGCAAGAGCTGATACCGTTTTAGCATTGAACGAATGCTGGAAATAGCTTTCGTAAGAAATACCTCTAATAAAATTGGTATTTCGGCAAATGTAAAACCTGCATAGGAATTAAGCACGAATTTTAGTGATTAAAAACAATCCTTATAATTTCTTGTAATTTGCTAGAAACACGTATGTCTAAAAACACTTCTGTTTATTGTTTGTATGCTTCTTTTTGACATTTACGCATGTTGTTGTCAATACAAAAATAATTATTTTTTGTTTTGCTAAAAATTCAAATTTGATATATTTATTTGTCTTTAAATATTAAAAATATACAAAAAAAAATATAATATAATCACATCTAAATATTTAAATTTTGTTATTTTGTTATTTTATTCTCTATGTTGTATTTATATAATACTTATTTTTTATTATTATAATTTATTTATTTTTTAAGTTTTATAAAACCATAAATTTGTTTTTGTAACAGACTATGTGATAGACGATTTACGTTTATCACATAGTCTATTACAAAAAGAAATTTAGTTGTCCGTTGTTTAAATATTGTTCGGCGGTTATGTACAAATTTATTGATCAAATTCATTTTTAGCCGTCAAAGTTCATATATTATATACAATAAATAAATGAAAATAAAATAAAACATTGTATGATATATATTTGTAATTCATAATATCTTTTATTTATTTTAAATATTGCATGTTTGTTATCAATTCTATAATGATTTTTTTTTATCGACTAGTATGGATGAACTCATAAAATAAATTTTGTATAGTGATTTTTTTTTGGTATCATGTAAATCCTCCGTCTTTTGAGTTGGTATCATGTAACCTTATTGTAGCAGTATTAATAATTATTTTTCGTTAGTGATTTTTTTTAATCACTAAGAGTCGTGCTTAATTCCTATGCTGAACGTTGATTTTGGTGGCAAAACGAGTCAAAAAAAGAATAACAAAAACGTGAACCGGTTTGCCCGATTCAAAAATTTGTGTACTAGATTTAGTACATTGTCATTAAAAATATACTAACAAAGAAAAACTATAATAACACACAACAATAAAATTGTATATTATACACCTCGTACGTATACGAAAGACTCATGCCTCATTTTACGACCAAAATCGACGTTCCCCCGGGTCTATTATGAATTATTATTCGCTTTTGAAAAATTCGATATCTAAAGATTCGATACGCGACGAATTTGCTTATTTTGAAACATAAGCGAATTGTCAAATTTAAACGCATGAAGCTTGTAACAAAAGAAAAAAAATGTTTGTTTATTGGGTATATTTATGTTTATTGGTTTACTGTCAAAGTGAGAATCAAGATAACAATTAACAAATGCCATTGTTTATTTGAAGTTTTGGCTTTACTGTGTTGTGAACAAAAAATAAATTTACTAAAAATATATGATTTTTTATTTTTTTTTTAATAAGCGAAATAAATAAGTGATGAACGTTGTTATTACAATAGGATTTTTTGTTCATTCAAGCAAAGATGATTTCGAGGAAGGCCAAATGACCCGTTATTGCGTAATAAGAAAAAGATTACGGTCTAATTTAAATCCAATAGACGAATAAAATGTAATATTAAAAAATATTTGTATAACTATTATCTGTTTATAATATTTACTTATTTTGTAATTAAATTACTTAAGATTTCGAAAGAAGAGTTTAAATTTATTTTAGATGAAACGGCCGAGGGATTATGCACAGATTTTAGTTGCAAAAATTATTATTAAACAAAACAATTTTTTTTTTTTAGAAAACTGTGTGCAACCAAAACTGCTATACTCTTTTTCATGTATGTACCATAAAAAAATACAAAAAAACCATAAAAAAATATAAAAAATTTTAGAAGTACATATCTAGGTATCGATAAAAAATACGTTACGAAAAATAAAATTTGAATTTCATATTTTTGTTCTAACTTTTATTTCTAATTTTTATTTTATTGTCGATGTGGTTTATTGTGATCGGTGAAATAAAATAAAATTTTGTTTCTCACTTTAGTTATTTAAAAATATAATTAACACAACTATATAATATTTAAAACTGTTTTCACTTAGAATTTTTGTATAAAATATTCAGAAATCAAAACAACACAACACTAAATTAATAAACGTCAATCTTGTTTATAAACAAGACACAGCGGAATAAGAAATGACACACGTAGGTGTGTCAACAATGCGACGCACGTTGTTCTAGCAAAAATTATTACTATTTAACAATAATTTTTGCCACTAAAATCTGTGCATAATCGCTCGGCGAAACGGCATTTCAAACCAAGAAGAAATAAAGATTTCTATTTTAAATTTGATTTATTGTTTGTAGTGAATCATTTTGCAATTTATATCTTTATAAACTTATAAAAATATCTTTAATATTAAAAAAAAAATATATAATTTGTCTTTATTTATCACACATTAGAAATATACAACAACAATTGTCTTTAACAACACTTCGAATTATACGCTATTCGCCATCTATATAGTAGTCGGATTTTGACGTCACATTTTCGTAAAATTTGATTCATATCGAATTATTCGAAAGCAAAAAAAAATTTCGTATTACGCCGCGAACCGAATTTTTCGAAAGCGAAAAAGTATCATAATAGACCACTGTATCAAAAACCGAAGCAAAGTCATTAATAAAAAAATTTGAGAAATATGAACACGTAGTTCACATGTTTTTATGGAATCGCCTTCTACAGCAAGTAAGTGCTGTAAGTAAATCTTTTAAGTTCAACGGTTGTGATTTATTAATGTTATTAAATTGTTGGGTTCATTTAAATATTATATAACTGAAGTTAGAAACGATTATACTTTCTTGGAAGTTATTACCTTAACCGAAGCAATTTTAAATTAAGAGAATACCAATTATCAAATTTATTATGACAAACTCTGGCTTGTGTAGAATTAAAGAGAATTAAACAGACATTTTTTTTGGTTATTGGTCGGAGACCCATCGATTTTCATGCACAGTTCTTGATATAAAAACATAGATCCTTAAACATAAATTGGCTGCGTTTGTTTATTCATTGTTTTGTCAAAGAGTGTCTATTTTACGAGTTATGCTTGGTGTAATTTTGATTTAAGTTTATGAGGAAGATTTTATTTATTTAAGCGAACTTAAATTATCTGGATAAAATTTGGTAAATGGTATATGTAAAATGGTTTGAGTTCTACTTATAATGCATCTACATGCTGCATATGACGACCTCCTCGATGCTCAGTTACATAGTCAAGCTCTATCATCTTCAGATGTATCAATAAATTCAATTATGCACAATCTGTAACTATTCTAATGCGATGACTATGTAAGTACACACGAAAACGATGCAGAGCTTAGACAATCGCTAAACTTTCTAAATTCGGCTTTTATTACAGAAGGTTTTAAATAATTGCATGGCAATTATGATGGATTTATATTGCAGTGTAAGTCCACTATAAATTTATTTGTGTTTACTTTTTTATTTGGACAATTTATCACCACAAAATATTTTTATATTTAAAAAGGGCTTCTTTTTGCAATTGCGCGCAGAACCTCAAGGATTATAAATCCACCTCTGCACGCAATCTCCGATTTTAAGTTACGAGTACCATCTCTTTCAATGCATTTGACATTTGACAGGAATTGGCAAAAATATTTTTTTGATATTTTCACTATAACTTAGATATACACGACCATTAAGACGAAATAGTTGAACTCCAAGTGTTATGGGGCAAGATATAAAATCTTGAGATCCCTGGCTGATTTTCATTATATTGAAAAAGTTGAATGAAGGTTTCTTCAATAATTGCAACATTACATTGAATCTACCCATTGATTAATTTGAAAAAGCATTTCTATTTACTGAAACACCACCATTAGTCGATCCAAATTGCAATCAAACTAGGCCAATAGATATACTATTAGGCTGTGATATCTTTTTCAATACCATTGCAGGAGAAAAACGGCATACAAAAGAAACAACAAGGTGGCATTAAACACCAAGTTTGGAAAAATAATATGAGACTTGAATAACCCCACCCGCATTGATAAATTAACCGAACAAGTTTTCTTTGCAACTAAAGGAGAACTTACCATTAACAATCTTTTGAGAATATTGGGATTTATCATGCCGTTTGCCACCCAATTTATACGCAGTCGAGCAGAAAAATTGTGTAACCATATTTTAAAATATAACTACCAGAAACGACCAAGAAAAACTTATTAAACGCAGAAGAAAGTTCTCTATTTGGGTAATATGGAGTTAGTTTTTAAAAAACGAGATCACCTAACCTAACCAGTACTACTGCAAGGCAACGTGCCGTTTAATGGTTCAAAACCAAAGTACGTATTGTCACCCGATATGAAAAAATGTATCGTCAGTATTTTGTACAAAGGGAGCATACAGATTACCATTAGATCTTTATAACTTACTTACTGTGACGTTTACTTCATTGGTTTCATTTCTGTCGACTATCTGCTATGTAATAGTGTTCATTACATAGCAGATCATACCAGTGAAATTTTTCATCGAGCAGCAGAAGTTATCAGATTTGAATTTTACATCGATGACCTAATGTCTGCAGAAACAGGTGATTATGCTATTTAACTATTTGATTTATGTCAGCAGAAACGGCCTGCCAAACACGTCGATTTATTAAAACCTCTATCGGAGAGTGACTAAAAATATTTTGCAAAAAGTATATGATCATAATGACGGCCATGATGGACTTAAAATCATTTCTACTTTGAGCATATACCAGCGCTAGATATTTTCTACTTCTAAGTCAGTCTATTTGATACCCAGTTCATACTATAGTGTAATATCTGCGATATCTGTGATCTGAGATTATGGCCTACAAATTGCTCTAGTACTGTTTTTTGTTCATGTTCTTCGTGTAGTTCTCATTTTTTTGTTTTTTATTTTCAATGTTAGCTTTGGCGTTATAGTTGAAGGTTGTGTTTGTTTTGTGTGTGGTTTTTGTTTTCTTAATGACAACTTGTATTTTTGGTTGCGTTTAAATATTTTTATATCCGATCAATTGTTTAATATTAAATATAAAATAGTTATCATTAAGAAAACAAAAACGAAACACAAAAAAATACAACCTTCAACTATCACGTCAAAGCGATTAGCGAACAAAACAAAACAAAAAAAAAAAAAAAAAAAAAAAAAGAAACTACACGAAGAACAAGAACAAAGAGTAGTAGTAAAGCAATTTTTTAACTATAATCTCATGTCACATAATGAAAGTTAAATATATTTCAACTCAATTAGATCATTGTGGGCGTGTCCTTTGTTCATTTAAATTAATTCATCAGCTAAAATGTACTAATTTTGTGATCTAAGATCATACACTATAGTAAGAATCGGGCATGACTCATCTCACACAGCTAAAAGACACCTGTTGTCCGACGGTTTCAGTCTTTTTGTTCCTATTGATTGGTTGCCTCCTAGTATACTATAATTATCAAAATTTTATTGCAGGAGCTTAGGCTAGAGAAGCTGAACTGGACAATCAAAAAATGATTGAACTTAATAACATTCTAAGACAGCAAATTACAGAGGAAGTCTTCGAAATTCATAGTATTTGCCGATAGTATTATATTCAAGGTTGACATTACAACCGGAGAAGACAAAATTAATCCCATTACTAAGAAAACCAAGGTAACGCTGATTAAACCATCAGCATTCCCAAACTGGAATTATGCGGAGCTACTTTCCTCGTTAAAATATTAGAATCAACACTCAAAGTATTAATTACCTTTACCCCAAAACTTTTGTACTTCGATTGAATAATCGTATACTAAATTGCCTTTCCAAGCGACCGCATAGCTGGCGGAATTATATATAGGCGATCAAACCTGTATAATATTCAAAATCCCGAACCGCAACCAATAGTATTCAGCCGATTGCGTTTCCAGAGACATGGGTCCGGGAGAACTAAAATACTACGTTTTATGGTGAAGAAGACCATCATTTTTGCAGTTTGATCTAATTTATTTAAAACCAAATACCGAAGAATTAAAATATCATGGAGATTTTCGCTGGGCAATAAATCATTTGCATATTAAGTGACAGTCGTAAATTAATGGTACCATTACCAAATCCAATTAATATAAAAAATCAAATTAATACAGTCAACGTTTTTGTTTTAAGTCTACAGAAGCAATAAGGTCTTTCCCAGAAAGCAGAAGCGTATATAATATACAAAAGAGTTTCTTTAAACAGATTTTTAAATTTTTGAGAGATTTAAGAGGTCAGATTGGGTAGATAGAGAGACATACTAATTAAGTCATTTGCGATCACAAATCGGATCTATTAACGAATGTCATTGTAACTTAGGTTGAATCGCAGATAAAAGAATTACCAACCAAAATTGGACTACTATTATATAAAATTAAAGTCAGTGATATCTATTACTTTGCTATAATATATAATCCCTTGAAGCTTTCAGATTTAAACTTTTCAAATCAAAATCCATTTAAAGTGTTACCTCACATTAAACGTTTCCATTTTGCCGTAGACAAAAAAAAAGTCATCCTCTTACGAATTACGTTATCATTTTCTTCATAATAATTAAGAGCCATAACAATAATAATCGTTATCATCAGTTAGAAAAAAAAAAACATTATACCCTATAACAATTTTTAACCTTTTAAAATAAAAATTAAGTTTAATTATCTAAATACATATACATTTATACATTTTAGAAATGATAATCTTATTTTTATTTTTTTACAAAAAATTAAACAAAAAACATAAAGATAAAATAATAAGAGAGAGAGCAAAAAAGGATAATTTAGTAAGTAATACACCTTTTCGAAACGACCCTTAAAATTAGAGATGACATATCTTTTAACGATTGTATTAATTCTTTTAAACATCTTTTAGGATTTTGTTTCGCAATTAAGACTAAAATACGCGTGTGTCAATATTTTAAAGGTAATACATCGTTAATTTTAATATAGAGTTTTGGTTTGAGCAAGTTAAAATTTCACTAAGGGGTTTTCTCTAGAAAATCATTGAAAAAACGACTTTTAATTTTTTTCAAGGTTTTTTGCTTAAAGTTGTTTAACCTTTATAACTGTATATCAATTTAATTTTTTAAAGTATAGCAAAATCATATAATTTACAACAAAAAAGCTTAATCTAATGCCTAAAGGTTTTAAACGTTTCTTCGAATTAAATTGCTAAAGTTTATCAAACCATTTATGTGCCTTTTCGATCATTCACCTTAAGTTGGCTTTAGTGTAAAATCATAATCCTGTCACTGCAACATTTTTTACCACCAAAAGTTTGCTAATCTTACGAAATACAGTATATCACTTTGTTTATCGATAATCCTACTTAACCTAACTTTAACCGTGCTTTTGAACGATATTATTTCACATTTACGGCTTCAGTTGTTCAATTGTTTACTATGGTTTCAAGTCTGCCTTTGTAAGAGGTATCTCTTTACAGGAATGCCAACAATTCTTCAGGTTGGTGCCGTCATTGCTATATCGGGTGCTTTTTAAAAGCTGAAACTTTCAAATATCTCGGAAAATAAGCACTCTACGAAAAAAAATTACAGGATCAAAATTTAATCATTCCAAGGAGGACAAACATTAGTCCTAAAATTAGTACTCCCGCTTCCCGTTCTTGAAGGTGAGGTGGAATAACTTTGTAATTAAAATAAGAACCACTATTTTTTATTGCAGATTCAGATTCTACGGCTAAAAGTACGTGGGGTTTCCTTTCTACATTTTGTTCGATTCATTATAGATGGCGCTGTAATAGACGATATTAACTTTTTCCGATTTCTCCTACTGAAAACATATGCATACGATTCTGCAATATGTTTGCATTAAAATTAACACGTTTTCAATGTAAATACTATTAGTATTAAACAAATTATATTTCTTAAATTTTTAATTATTGAAAAATGACTTGTCAAGAAATTACTATTATGGTAACCAAGGAACATGCGACTAAATTTGCTTTCAAATAAATGATTGTATTTTGTTTTAAAAATGTTGATTCAGTTCGACGATTGTTTCGAACACAAAAAACCAGTTTGCGTTAGGTTATCACAATACAAAATAGAGTATAATTGTGCAAGAAAAAATTGAAATGGTCCTGGTTTATGGAAAAGCTTGCCGTATTCTTAATAATGCGGTTAATCTCTACGCTTCTCGTTTTCCAGATAGGATTCGGTCACGTGCTTCATTTTACTGGACTATGTAACAATTCACTTCTGATGAAAGTGTTTGACCGAAGAAAAGGACTCGTCGAGCAACAGTCACTGAGGAAAATAATGAAACTGTTGTATTGGCTGCAGTAGCGCATAATCCTCATATAAGTACACAGTAAATAGCTAGCGAATACGGATTATTCCAAACCAAAGTTTGGAAAATTTTAAACCGATATAAGTATCATCCCTATTATCTGACTTACACTAAGATCTTCATGGCGTTGATTTCCAAAATCGGATAACTTTTTAGCAGTGGGCACGAGAACAAATACAGCAAAATCCCAATTTTTTCGCTACGTATTGTTCTCCGATGAGTCGTCTTTTACAAACTATGGAACGGTTATAAGACACAACAAGCATTACTGGAGTGTTGAAAATCAACATTGGCTTCACCTTGAACTTGAAACGTGTGTTGAGGAATAATTGGCAACCAACTCATCAGCCTTCACATTATTGAAGGCAACTTGAATGGTCAAATGTACCGACACATTTTGGAAAATAAACTGCCAACATTATTTAAAGACTTGAACTTAGAATTGCGACAGAACATGTTGTTTCAACGTTATGGTTGTCGAGCACACTATTTGTCGGTATAGTACGTGAAGATCTTGATCGTAATTTCAATGACCATTGGATCGGTATATCTGGTGCGGTAAATTGACCTGCCAGATCACTAGATTTCACTTCGCTAGATTTCTTTTTGTGGGACTATCTAAAAGACAAAGTTTACCAACGAAATTTCAGCAGACACGCTTCTCAGTTGTGTACATTCATTTGAAATTCGGATTAATAAGTGCATTGAAGTCGAAGGCTATCTTTTTGAGAACTTAATTTAATTAAAAGATGATGAGGCGAGGGGACCATGGGACGTGAAAGGCGAGGGGGAACTACTACGTTGTTCCTGGGTTACGCTAAAAGTAGTTTATCCACCAGCCAATTACATTTCTTCAGATAACAATTTCCCAATTATTCAGATATTTTTAAAACAAAATACAAAATTTTTGGCAAATTTTACAGCTGCTTGGAAGACTTAATTACCTTGGGCCAACTATTACATCGAAAAACACTTTACAAACGGATATAAAAACCCGCATTGCTGCCAGTTACAAAGTTTCCCACGCACAGCTAAAACTTTTGCGATCACTTATTTTGGTCATGCAAATGCACTTATAAAACACTAATACGACCGGTGTTAACCGGAGTGAAAAATTGTCTCTAAAATCGTTTGCCTTTCCTATACGATAGTTCTATGGTCCCATAAAAAGTCGCTGAGGACCAGTATCATATTAAGATAAATTTAGAAATTAGACAATCCATTGGAGAAATCACTGGAGTTACGACGTTGAGCAAGATCTGCGTGATGTCGGATGTCAAAAACTGGAGGACTGCTTAGGTGGGAATTAAAAAACCATACTAGGATTAAAACCAGTTTTTTAGTGAAATAAGGCGAAACTGGTAAAGAACAAAAATACGGTAATCGTGAATATAAGCGAAAGAGACAAAAGATGTCATGTGGATTGGAAACTAAGCCGAATGTCCTGTTCTTCGTCATGTTCCTCGCCATATTTATGTCACTTGGATATTTGAAAATGAGTGATAACATATTTGTCCACTAAAGTCACTTGAACCTTTTTATCAACATTAAAAGTTGAATAAACCAGAGAAAATGACCATCGAAGAACTGAAAATTGCATCGACGCTAATACAGAGGTTTCTATCCTCAGGTATAATCAAGCCATTTACTCAACAAAATAAATTAAATTAAGAATTAGATCGTGCAAAGGTTAGATCCATTGCGATTGCGCTCCAAATTTTCATTCCTCCAATATTTCAGATATTACAAATTCTTTAATATTCACAGAAATTTTACATTTGTCAGTCAGACAAACAAGATACTTGAACGTGGGTAAGAATTTAATCAATGTATATGAACATTTCTTTGTATTTTGACTAAGACGTTTGTTTTGATAGGAATTTGATACCCAATATGTTTAAAGCTTTTATTGATAGCAAAGGTCTTTGTAAAGAAATTTTTTTATTTGAATTTGTTTTATTTTTATCATATTGAACCGAAGGTATTGTAGCTGATTTAATGTAACCTTTAGCAAATTTACAAGGAATTTCATTTTCCAGACGAATTGTTGTCAAATTTTCGACTAACAATCACCAAACTACCAACGCGTATGATTTTATTATTGTGTCAAGAAATCCTTTAAAGTAGGTTAATTTAAAGGATTAGGTTTCTTCAACATACAGAACTTTTGCTAGCCGGCAGTGGCGTTTAAGCTGGTTCCAAACATGAATTCTGCACTCAAACTAGAAGTCTTAGTTGTATTCAATGTCATCATCAATTTTCTTCGAATGATGAAAAATGTCTATTACATTTTTATTACACCATTGGGTTTCAAATTTTGTATCGATTAGGTATCAACCGACAATTACACTAACAAACATCTAGTGGTGATACCACTGCAACAAATTTTCACATGTTCTGCAGATATATACGCCAATATAATATGAAAAGTATATTTTAGCATCATCAAGACATATCGAACAAGGATTTTTTCCAAGATTCGGATTTAGTATTTTTTTTATCTTTATTTTGAAAGCTAACGTTTGTAATTACATTCCAAACTTATTATCAGCAATGCCATGTGCAAGTGGGTAAATGCGAAGCTGTAAGAGCACCCCAATATGAAATTGATTCCAATAACATAAATCCTCCTTGTCATGATGGCGGGTCCAAAACCGTTTTCGAAGATCATGGAAATAGTAATTGTAGCCTAAGCCATCTTCATAAATTAGTTTTTCATAAATCTAATGGCCATCATAAATTAGTTTTTTTTATCTGAGAAAACAGTTTTTTCTAATTATGACAAACTCTTTCATATTTCTCATCCATCCCGGACCATGTGTTGTTTTGTTTTGTTTTGCCTTCATTGTTACCTAATTTCAGATTGTACTGGTGAATTTTTTTTTATTAGTTTGCACTACGGACTGTCGATTTGATGGCATTAAGCTAAATATATGAATATATAAAATATATTATGAACGTATTCCAAAACAAATGAGAAAACCACCGTTAGTTTTCTCTCTTAAAAATATTGTACGCTTTTGTTTTAAAGAGTAATAATTCCTATTTCTAATAATTTCATTTAAGAGAATTTTTACAAATTAGTTGCAACTGTTGTGGTAATAAAATTACCTATGATTTTCAAATCTAGTACTGCACAAACCGCTACCCAAGTATAACAAAACTGAAAAAATCGCTCTATTACAATTTTATCCTGCTTTTTGGTCAAAAAATCGGACATATGCGGAAAATTAATCAAAACTTCCAACTTTCTTCGCTATATTGTTATGGCGTTAGTGAAATTTGTGATATATGTTTAAGACGCCATATTGTGTATAGTAAATAACATTGTGTAATTTAGTTTGTTTGAATTGTTGGAATTTTTAAATTTAATTTTAATTTTTGTTGTGTTGTTAAATAAAATATTCTGGCATTTCACTAATCATCTTTTTTTTTTATCTCACTAATCATCAAATTTTGAAAGTAAATAAATGTTATTTATATTATGTTTCATTTCAGATTGTGCATTGACAAGTTCCAATGGGATTTTATGTCCCATAAACATTTTTTTTATGTTATATGCGATTGTTTTATACTTTGTTAACATTAGATTTAAAACTTAATTAGCATAATAATTTTAATTAATTAATATTATTAATTTAATTTATGTAATCTGTTGACAATTTTAAATTTATTTAATTTATGTAATATGTTACTAACTTATAACGATAAAAATTAAAAAAATCTTTGTTAATTTTATTAAGAAACATTTATAAATTATAAATTAATAAATGAAAATATAAATTATTTAAATTGAAAATATTTTATGGATTTTATTTAAATTCAAACAAATAATTTAGCCGCAAAATACCAAAAATAAGCCCCGCCCTCATTTAACAAAATCATACTTCACTTTTTTCCCGTATATGTCCGGATTTTTAACCTCCTCCCCATAGTAAATCTAAGTGTAATTCAACGAAGCGTCCGAAATATCCAATTTTTTTTTCGGAGGTCGTATATACAACGAGGAAATATGTCAGAAAAGCATGTAACAACTAGAATACCAGCACTAGAGGAAACTATTTTTAACAAAATAGCAGAACAATCCAAAATTAGCTCGTGAGCTTAACGAGAGCCAAATGCTAACCTGGACTATTTCAAGGGAAGAATAGTTACACCCTAAACGTTTAAATCTTTTGTCAATGCGTTTAAAATATAATATACAATTTTTTAAGTTATCTGCATTTTATAATCAAGGCGCTTTATGCTGATAAGGCAACTTTCTCAAAAGACGCCATCATGAATTTCCACAATACTCATATTTGTTGTATAAAAAACTTCTATGCAAAAAGGGAAAAAAGCTTCAAGCATACATTTTCACTAATGTGTGAAATTATCGATAGTTATTGAATTGGAGCTGAACATAATATAAAAGTTTTCGTGACGATGGTCTACTTATAGTTTTGGTCAAAAATAAAATTAGGTACATGCATTATGGCACTTCAGCTCACTTTATCAGAATATAGTGTTTTTGAATATAATGTTTATTGATAGGTTCAAAGACCAAACCAAGAATAAACCCAGATTTAAAAATTTCAGATTTTTTTGCGGGGTATCTAAGATCAATAGTCTAAGAAGAACCTTTTCCAAATCTAAAGATTCTTAAAAATCGGGTAAAAGTTGGTTGAGATACTATATACGTAATACTTGTAAGGAGGTGGCACTTCATGACCCCGTTCCAAGCAAAATTCATTCAACCAAAACCATTTATTAACAGTTTGATCATTTAAAATCTTTGTATTCTCGATCAATGCGAAACTTTTTTATAAAACAAAAGTGTAACATCAAAACATTTGAATTTTTATATAAATTTTAGCAAAATAACAAGTAGGCTTAGTGCAGTGTACATATTTTTATGCACTTCAGAATAATTTTTTTACAGTTCAATTTTTAAAAAAATGTAAATGATCGACCCCACCACAAATTGATGGGATTTTTCTAATAAGTTTTGGTTATGGTGAAAGGTTTATTTTAATTTTTTAGTAGAGTTGGGTGTGAACGAAGAGTTTTTTGTTTTATTTTTTAAATTTTTGATTATTGGCTATTTGTTTACTCTCCACCGTGATGTGAGCCGTTTGACGGGCATCCTGCCCGTCAAACCACCTGCTGTGCATCCTGCTGAGGACTTATGAAGCCGCGGATAACGGTGGAAATTTTACATTAAGTAATAATTTTTTAGTTATGAGTAAAATTCAAAGAAACTTATTTTACAGTAAAACCTTGATTATCTCTGTAACGATTACATATGGGATAAGTACTTTGGTACATCATTTGTTTCAGATTAGTGTCTTTTATAATCTCCTTAATTAAGTGGGCCTTTTTAGGAGTCATCCTGTAAATAAATATATATAGTTATAGATAAATATAACATTTATGGGCTACCATTAGGGAGCACACTACTATATTATAATATATTTCTTTTAAAACTATAAATAAATATTAAAATAGAAACGTATATATCAATTATTTTTATAGACAATTTTATGCTATTAAATTGGTCTTCTTGACACTAAATCAATGACCAATTTTTCACTTTGTTTATAAACATAAGAACAACATACACAAGCATAATAAATTATTGTTTGGCACCAAAAATAGCTTACAAGAGCTAAAACTAATTTTGTTAAAATCGAAATAATAATAACACAAATTAGTCAATTCAACATATTATAATCTCGGTATTAGAAGAAAATGAAATTTACCGCCACCCATAATCCTAATACACAATCCATTATTGTTGGTATTTAAAGGGGAGAACGGACGATATTCAACATAAAAAATGTATTTTACTTTTATTCGTGTTGCGATATTCGAAAATTTATATATCTAAGAATAGTCGTTCGCGATTCATTCTTCTAACAAAATATACAAAATTTAAGGGTTAGAAATAATTTTGTTCGTATTAAAAAACGAAAACTTTTAAAATTTATTGATTGTCTCAGCTTCTGAAGATTTACAGCATTTCTTTTTCATACCAACAAAATTTATATGCATTATATATTTATAGGAAAATTACAAATAAAACAAAAACTAATATATAGAAAATTTCATTTAAACAAGAGACTCTGTAGGAAAAACTATATATTTCCATTTATTTTCATGTGACTACAACATATCGATTAGAATTATAAACAATGTTACGTGATTTAGTTTAAATTATATATTATGGAGTTAACAAAAAATTGAAATAAAATTTTACCTCCTTGAGTGCTATACAAATAACCTTAAAATTACGAGATTAAAATTACGTTTAGGTGTTGTGTATACAATTATAAGAGCATATATTCTAAAATCAAATAACACCCAAAAGATTTTCTTTTATTTACGGCTTAACTTTAAGTACAAAACGAATTAAATACATTAAAATTAAAAAGCATAGCATAATTATCTTAGAAAGTTTTTTTTTTTTTTTGTTTAAATATAAATGCAAAAATTATGTATGTCTATATAATTATTATAATATTCTCTTCATTATAATAATTATTTAAATTATGATTATTTCGAAAATATGAGAAAAACAAAAAAAAAAAGTTTTGTATGTTAAATGTATGCAGCATCAGCAGCAGTTTTGTTTAATAGTCGACATCTTAAGAACAAAATATTCTTTTTGTTTTGTGTATTGTAAAAATTTTACAATTAAAAAACATCTTTTTGTCGTTGTTGCTCCAAGTGAAAATAAAAAAAGGAAAACGAATGGAAAATTAAGATATTATCTTATTATATATTTAAGAAAATCTCGTAAATTAAAAAATCATTTATTTAAGATACATTTTGGTTGTTGTTGTACCTTAATTTTATTTGATTATAAAAATTAACAGAAAGTCATAAGTTTTTCCCCAATGCAAAAACTAACACCAATATACCAAACACAATTTTTTTTTCTCAAATTATTTTTCATACAATCCTCTAAGTGAAAAGTAAAAGTTTTTGCATTGGGGATGCTCTGTAAATTGTGACCAGTGCAAATGTTCAAATCTAGGTAGAAAAGTCTATATCGCGAAAGATACGCTCTCCAAGCAATAACCACCAACATGGCGATAAGTGATGTTGTCATCAAACAGTGCTCAAATAATACAGTTCTATGTAATGAGAGGATTACGTAAAACAGCAATAATTTTAGAACTGTGGCATATTTTTATTACCAACTAATGGTGCTTAATGGTGCTTTCCTAATGATCCTCGGAGAAAATCCGGGGCTACCTCCATCTTGTAAGGATGCAGGATGGCACCAATTACGAGTGAAGCTGACGGCGTACGCCGATCAAAGATCGTCAGACCTTTATCGTCTGATCGTAGCTAAGGTAGCGGAAGTGTGACCAAGGACATGCGTCTGTTTGCCAATCGAGTCATCCTGTCCGGATGAAATAATTCGGATACTTCGGGCAAGCAATTTTGATCTTCCGACGAACAATTGGAAGATCATTAAACAAGAGGAGGCAAAAGGAGGATCTAGGTTGTCCATTTTAGTGGTGAACAAAGAGTTCCTAGCCCCTCTAGCTAAGACAAAGGGAGTAATCGGCTTCGGCTTCGGGTCGATTACCCTAAAGATGTTTAAAAGATAAGGTCGAAGCGATTGTGGAAGACCTACCAATGGAAGAGGAACAAAGAGACGAAGATTCTAACATGCGGGACGTTCCCTGGACTTGTATGAGAAAGATCGTGTCGATGGGGGAGGAGGGTGACAAAAAGAGACAACAAGGTGAACCTGAAGGGAGCGTTAAGACTGATGACGTCCCACCAAGGACCGAAAGACCCTGCCACGACAGCGAAGGGTATATGAAGGAAAGTAAGTTAATCTGTTTATGCGTAGCACGGTTCAGATTAATCTTCACCATTCTAAGGCTGCTTCGGCAGCCGTAATCCTCAGACTAACCAAATCAAATGAGGATATAATTCTAGTCCAAGAACCCTGGCTTAGTAAAAACAAGATCTGTGGCCTCGGTTTACAAGGGTATACAATTTTATACTCTTCTAGGTCTGATAAGATCAGATCTTGCATTCTCGCTAAAAATAACTTGAATAGTTTTCTTTTTCCACAATATAGTAGTGGCGACATAACGGCAGTCGGCCTGGAGACGAGAGGCTGCGTATTATGGCTGGTTTCAGCCTACATGGACTGAGAGAAGGTGCTTCCACCGGATAACCTGGGGCAAATGCGCATCATACAATCTGGGGAAGCACCGATATCAATGATAGGGGTGAGTACTTATTTGATTACTTATTGGGGAATAGCCTTGTAGTGTGTAATGTGAGGCAGGAGCCTACTTTTATTATCAGTAACAGGCAGGAGGTACTGGATGTTACCTTTGCAACAGACTCCATTAGACATATGGTCAAAGAATGGAGGGTGGCGAAGGAACTCTCCTTTTCGGACAATCGATACGTGACGTTTAATATTGACATTCATCCTGTTACCCGGAAAGCCTTCATCCTAGAAGGTCTAACTGAAACAAATACGGGGAAGTGTTAGTACGACTCTTATCGAACGATGCTCCGAAGCCCTCAGCCCCAGAAAAGGAGCTAGATTTCCTGGTGGAGGAAATCACAAGCGCCTGTAACTTGTCTTTAGACACTGTGCCCTAAGTGAATACCTAAGGGGAAGCAGAAACCGGTATGGTGGTCCAGAGATTTGGAAATCCTTTGTATAGGGTGTAGGAAAGCATTAAACAGAGTAAAAGGCTCTAGCGAAGCTCAGGATTGGGACTCCTATAAGGAGCACATTAAAAAGTATAAAAAAAAGATTAAGGAAGGCGCAGAGGAGGTCTTGGAGACTATTCTGTGATAAAATGGAAGTTGTTTCGGAGAACTCGTGCCTCAGGAAAATCTTATCTACGAGCCCAACGATCCCTAGTTACTTAATTAAACCAGATGGGCTGTGGACAACGTTAAGTGGGGGAATCATTGGCGCTCCCGTTGGAAACCCATTTCCCAGGTAGTGTGGATGTGTCGACGGAGCTTGGTAGGAATAGGGAAAAGTTATCGTCGGGGTGCCCGGAGGAAATCGTGTGCAAAAACCGGATCCTATGGGCACTAAACGGCTTTAGACCCTATAAATCGGCAGGTCCAGACGGTATCATTCCAGTGGAAATGCAAAAACACTCCTCGAGCATTCTCCCATGGCTGGAGGTGATCTTCAGGGGGTGTTTTAAGCTGAATTATATTCCTAGGAAACGGACGGAGGTTAGGGTGATTTTATCCAGAAAACGAGGAAGAATTTGTTGGTTCCGTACAATTAATTTTTTAAACACGGACCAATTAATTATTTTTTTTAAAAAAATTTATTGAAATTTAAACAAAATTTTTTTATGTTACAATTAAGTTTTTTTACATCGTTTAATCACAAAAACTAAAGGTCCCCAAATGCAACACGTTATTAGGTGTGCTACCTTTTCGCTACTAACTTTCAATCATACTTTTTAATATCAAAACAATATCTGGCGATCATATAAATTAGAGTGTGGTATATGTTACGCTCAGTTATACTGAGACGCAAAGAGAGAGAAAAAAATAGTTTCGTACTATACGTAAGACGAACAGAGATAGCAAAATATACATAGAGTGGATTTCTATGTGTCTGTACGAGTCGGAACATATGATATGTCGACGATTTTACATAAAAATAAAGAGAGTCATATTTGACGAAAACATGTTCGTTTATATACGAATATGTAGATGCCGGAAATAAGACAATAAAAATTAATAAAAATGTGGTTTACGTTATCAAGTTGTAATGAATTAAAACACACACTGCACAATCAATTGCATGACACTCTCGTGCATAAAGATAAAAATACGTCGCGTGCGAGGAAGTTTATATAATTATTATCCATTGTGACAAAGATGTCGCATGGTTAATTAATTATTCCTTCGCCAGTGAGATGTCGCATATAAAAAATATAATTCAAAAATATTGTTGGTGAAATTTAATTGTAGTGCGACTCTCAATGTTTGTTCAATTTGATTATTAATATCAAATTGAGTTAAATTAAAAATATAAAATGAAATAAAACATTGAAGTCGGTCGCTACAAATTTACAGGCCTACCCAAAGGACCTAAGACCTATAACTCTAACATCCTTTCTGTTGTAAACATTGCAAAGACTGATTGACGTGCAAAAATAAAACCCAGTAATTGGGCGACTTCTCAGCATCCGTACTGGAAACGGAGATCTGTGGACACGGCTCTGCATTCCCTGGTGCAAATAATTGAGAAATCAATCGACTCGAAAGGGTACTGTATGGTAGCCTTCCTAGATATAGAGGGCGCCTTTAACAATGTAAGGACGGAGGCAGTTCAGGAAGGACTGTCTTTTTATAGATGTGGACTACCCCTTAAGGAGGTTGATAAATCAGATGCTAGAATGCAGGATTGTTAACGCGGAGATAGGGGAATCCACCATTAGGAGGCGAGTAGTTAGAGGAACTCCGCAAGGTGGTATCCTATCACCGGAACATAGTAACCAATGGATTACTTTTGGAACAGGAGAGGGAGGGAATAGAGGTGATAGCGTATGCAAATGACGTAGCGATCTTTATCTCGGGTAGGTACCTAAGCACGATTTGAGAAGTCAGGCAACACGCGCTCTTAATCATTACAAAGTGGGCCAGCAAATGTGGGCTGGGTATAAATCCATCCAAAACAGAGCTTGTACTCTTCACCAAGAAATATAAAATTCCGGTAGTCGCCCCTTCTACCTTAAAAGGCATGGCACTAACCTGTACTGATAAGGTAAGATTTTTGGGCATAATTTTGGACAGTGGGCTAAATTGGAAGCCCAATATTTTAGAGAGAGTAAAGATGCCTACCATGGCTCTGTACTCATGTAGGAACGCCATCGGTAGGAGATGGGGTCTAAAACCAAAGCTGGTACACTGGCTCTTCACCGATGTAGTCAGACCGATTCTGATGTATCGGGTGAGTGTGTGGCGGCCAGCACTAGACAACAAAACTTATAAAAATCTGATAGAGACGGTACAAAGAACGGCCTGCTTGCTTATAAGTGGAGCACTAAGGACAACCCCTACACGTGCTCTGGAGGCTATGTTCTACCTTCTTTCTGTCAACCGCTTTGGTAAGCAGAGAGCGGCAACTACGGCTGCACGACTTTCTGCCGTGTTTGAGTGGAAATGTCCACTCGACGATTGGCAGTTCGCTTAAGGAAGACTTGGCGAATAGTGACTACACAATACCGATTGTATGCTTTGAAAAAGGATTCCGGACCCTTATTCCCTCAAGGGATTCCTGGGGGAACAGGTCAACAACAGAAGCATGAACAAGATCAGGAGTTTTTATTAAATTTCTGATCTCATGGTTGAATAAAACTCGGTAAGTGTCGCCATCGTCGCGTTTTGGGACATAAATCAAGGGCTTGATTCTTCTCTCAAATATATTTAACCACCTCTCATACTCATCCATCAGGGTTTAACTCTCGCAATCATACATGACAACCGGTCTGATCAACACCTTCAGTTTGTCGGCATTTGCAAGGTATTTTGACTTTAGCAGTGGCCGCAAGGCATACATAGCACGATTTTAAGCGGCCAGACGCACTTTAATACCCCTCCCACACAGTTATCATGAGTAACAAGGGACTTGAGGTACAATTGGATTAGATCCAGTAGTTCTTTTACACTGTTGCCATTCAGTCGAATTACACAGATAGCATCTGCATATGCCAGAACTTGGTTGGACTGACGGTTCAAGATGTTGTCCTGAAGTGTTTCACTTTTACGAAAGATGAATTCTAACATGAGGTTAAAGAGTATCAGCGATAGAGCCCTATACCAAAGCTAATTGCAAAACTCCCTGATAGGTTTTTCTTAATTTTGACATAATATTGTGACTGCATTACTGTCATTTTACATAAACGCACATATTTATCAGGTATTCCCAGACATTGGAAAGCAAACTATAGGCTAATACATCGATTAGGTTTTCTACTGCCGCTTCAATTTCATCTGTTGTTTTTAGAGCGACATTTAATGAACATTCTCTAGTTAATGTAGAGTTGAATTGAGTCCAATTAGTATGTTGATTCGTCAGGAATCTAGGTGACGATAGTTTTAGAACTTGCATGTTACGTGTTAATAATATTGGAGCCATTAACAGAGATATAGCTATACCTTTTGTCACACAAAAGTTCAGTAAGTTTTGAATTATTAGTGTCTCAGTTGGCCAGTAGATTGGATGACCATAAGATATATGATCCAGTTTTTAATCTTGCATGCATTCCCACAGTTGTTTTCTTTTCGAAGACGTTAGCCTTGATCACCATTGGATATGTTTGGTGTTGTAGTTACCTCCTGCAATAAATTTATCTCGCAGGGTTTTAAAGTAATTTGCAAATTGATGTCTTTTAATCAAATGTTTTGGTGGACAATAAACTGCAGATATGATACATTTTCCCGTCCATCTCTAAGCAGATGCTAGTTCTTGAATATGCTCTTCATGATATTTTTAGAGTTGATGATGTCGTATTTTGTACCTTATAATGATAGCAGATCCACCTTGTGATTTTCCGCTTAGTACCATAAAAAATGTTTCCTTTGATTCTGAGATGACTCGTAGCCGTAAAATGTGTTTCAGAAATCAGCATGATATTGATGTTGTGTTCAATGAGAAAATTTTGTACTTCTAGCTTACGTTGCGTTAGCCCATTAGGGTTCAAAACAGTTAATTTAAATTCATTCGTTTTTGGTTTTTGATTAGGAGTTGCAGGAAGGTATTCATGTTTTGGAGCATGAGGCTCATATTGGTTTTTTGACAGGTTCCACATAAGATATTTTTGGATTAATTGTAGCAGACATTTCCGTCGCATTGGTTTGTCTATTGACAATTTGATTTAGTGCTTATTGTTCCGATCTTTGCTATGGAGTAATTCTTTTTAGCTCCTTGTACGCCTCACATCCTCTATAGTTTAAGGTGTGGTTTTCCCTATACAGTTACTACATTTTCGGGCCTTTAGTTCGCTTTTATTTAGCTTACAATTGCTGGTGTCTTGTAGTTGGCCACATATTACACAAACAGCTGATAGTTTGCAATAATTTCGCGACCGTTGGTACATCGTAAAACAGAATTACTTTTATGTGATTTCTCCACTACCATTTTGCGATACAACAGAGACCTGATACTATAGATCGCATGTTTGCCTTTAGTTTTTATTACTGCAGGTTCTAGCTCAACTTTAAACAGTAATTGAGGTTTTCTATCGCGGTTTATAATGTTAATTACATTTTTCACCTTGATTCCTTTCGCGCTCTTCAAACAATATCTGTAAAAGCTTTTCTTTTTTTGATATAATGCGGCTACAATTTTTCTTTATCCGTCGATGTTTTTTGATTGGATCCTGGTTTCACTAATGTTACCACGTTTAATAAGAGCAACAAAAAAATTTGTAGTTGCTTCAGCATTGTCAATAATTGTTTTGTTGGCCGTTCTCTTAAATAGATTAGAGAAGGTTTCTCATAAGGCTTTTCCTCCGCGTCTTTGTTTTCACCTTCCACCTTCAAATCGGTTTTCAGAAGTTACATCAGACGGGTTGTTTTACACTCTTCAGCAATGAATCAGCCTCTGTAGAGAATTTGTGTTTGTTTTTGACATTACCAGTTTGCACTGTATAATATTTTGATTTTCCATTATTTCACAGTCACTAGGTTGCACAATTTTTTTTTTTTCGTTATTTGATAGCTCATCACTTTTTGCACTTTTTGTTTTAAATTCTGGTATTTCTAAAACATTTGTTGACACTGCACTGTTTTTATGACCAGAAGTCGTTGCCGTTGGGCTATTTACAGTAGCGTTCACTTTATTTTGATCATTGAAATTTAATATCAACTGTTATCGTTGTTCAACTGGAATCTTTTTCGGAGAAAATAGACCCATCACATTTCACACATTATATAAAAAAAAAACTTTTTTAACACACGTAACAAAGTATGATTTCTAAGAAAATAAAAAAATAAGTAACAATTAACTAATGCTGCACTTTTTATTATTATTTTTTAAAATGTATTTCTGTGCACATCGATTTTACGTCTAAACTGCACGACGGTTTAAATCGAATTAAAAAAAAAAAAAAAAAAAAAAAAAATAACTTTGGTATGATAAATACCTGTAAAGTTTTTTTTTTACGACAAATAGTATTTATTTAGACAAATCCAAGTTTCTTCACTTGTATAACTTGACTTGTTAGTAGTAATAATGCAATAAATTTAGTTTTGCGATTTACCACTTGTTACGCATAAGTGACGATTCAATAAAGAATACTAGGAAATATTATATGATAATAAACATTACTAAATATAATTAGACAATAAATTAATTAGTATATTAATTAGAAATATATTTCTGTTGACGAGAGAATTATCATAAAATTTCCCATAATTTTAATTATACCATATATTCGTTTCATGGTTAAATTCAATATTTTAATATCACATTTACAGTTTCGATAAAATTACATGCCTGTCGAATATCAAATGTTAAATATCAATTAAAATAAAAAAAATTTAATTTATTCAGAATCCAATGTTGAAAGGATTTGTTCAATTTATCAAAATAATTTATTTTATTTTAAATTATAATTACATTTAAAACTAAAATAAAATAAATCAAACAAACCATTTATTATGATAATTTAGTACGTGACGTACTTTATACTTTTATTTGTTTAATTAAAATTAGGTACATATAAATGTTTTGTACTATGTTGATGATCCATTTGCATAAACATATAATCCCACTTTATATAATTCAACAATATATTTGTGTAGAAGTAATGTTATGATAATTAAAATTAATGTATTTTGTAAATGTATGGAGGTGTGTTATCAAGATATACTTCAATTATAAGGATTATCTTGTACAAATTACTATATAGATTAATTCTTTGGAGATTGATATTGATGTTTAATCGACCAACACTAAACTAAAGGCCTGTATTCCAAAAGATGACATTCAGCCAGAGAATATATACATTTAAATATCAAAAGTCACATATACTTAATAGAATGACCATTCGTGCAATGCTTAAAAGAGAAGGAGCACAATGATAAATTACTTCATTACCATGAACTGTATTTTTAGAAGAATATCGTGGAACATTCATAATAGTAGGGTAAATAGCTAATGAACAGTTGTTTACAAAATTGTAAAAAAAGGTTTACCATAATAAAAAAACAAAAGCGTTAGTCCAAGTTGTGCTCTTTACTCTTACTAAAACTTTGTATATCCGTTAAATTATATAAAAAACATTAACACCATTATAACTGGCATAATAGCCGCTTCGCACAAAAATTTAAATTTTGATAACTTACCTAAGAAGTGTAACATAGGTAACTATATAATATATAATATTTTATTAATAAAAATAACTAAAAATTGAATTAACATGTTCAAAAATAAAAATAAAAACAAAAATATTTTAAGTTAAAAAAACAATTCAAGGAATATTTTGTTTTTGAAATATTGTATTTCATCGTTCTATTTTGAACTATGCATACTATGTTAAAAGCAAAACGTAACAAGTCCAGTTATTTCAAATGTTTTTATTTATATTTGTCTGTAGTTTGTGAAATATAGTTTGTGTGATTATTCGAAAACAGTTATTTTAATTCTTTGATTAAATTTAATTTGAGAGTATTACACTAATAATAAAATATTGATATTGTGTTGAAGGTAAGTGACAATTTTTGTTTTTTACAAGTGCAGTGTGAAAACAATTAAATAGGTGTTTTTTGTTATCTAAGGGAACTACCATAAAAATGCATTCACGAAGGAAAAAGATGTGGCCCTGTGCATCGAAAATTAGCGGAAGAAAATAAAACAAGGAGAAGGAGAAAAAAAGAGAGGAAGATTGCAGAGAAACGACCTAGAAGAAGGAACACAGTATGTTGAGATATTGGAAACGGATTTAATTAGCGGTCAAGAAAAATGAGATTATCGACGAGGGATTAAATCACGACGATGAGAATATAACCAATTTTACGAAAAGGGAAGCTGTAAAAGAACAACAACTGAAGGAACGTCAAAATGCGTTAACTGCAACGGAGATCACGCGGCAAACTACAAAGGATGTAGTGACTATTAACGACACAAAAACGGGAGAGTCGAACAACGAGAGGAAACAGTGGTTACACCTAGACCAGCATTATATGTACCAGCTCCGGCACCGCCTGTTAATTTTTGGAAAACAAATAAACCAGCACCAAAACTAGAACATAAACCTCCAGAAAAACCTCCAACGGCTAAAACAGCCAAGACCAAAACTAGGAAACATTTTTGCAGAATTAAAGGAGCAAGTTGCAGAATTACAGCAGGTCCCGAACATAAAGGAAATCATCAATAAATTGAAAAACCTCATCATGATCATCAAAATCAACGCAGGAAGCTGCCATGAACATCGCCATGTTTTACATGCAATCAGTATAAATAACTTTGATGATTGACACAAATAAAAAAGTGTATACTGCCTTTTATGGAACCATTGTTCCATAATTCCTAAAAAAGTCGAGTTCGAAAACTTCACCCAAGTCCATCAACCAAGAGTAATTAAGCTGGCGGAATTATGGCTTGGACAGGATAAGAACTTTACTCTGTCCAGCTACAATATTCACAGGTATGATAGAGCACTTATTAATCCAAATATTAATAATATAACAAATGGTGGTGGAGTAGCTATACTGATCCATAAATCACTTAAATATAAATTACTAACACCTATTCCACTTAGTAGAATTGAAAGTATTGCCATAGATATAGAATTATATAACCAAACATTAACCCTTTTAGCTATTTATAACACTCCTACTAAACCTGATTCGGTTGCTTTTTCTCAAGATCTTTAACTTTTAATTAAATCACATAATCGCGTAGTAATTATGTGATTTATTCACATAATTGTGACTTTAATCACAGCTGGAGACTTTAATGCAAAGCACCGTAATTGGAAATGCAATATGGCCAACAGCTGTAGAAAAGTTCTCAATAACATCATAACCTCTAACAATAATATCTTATTAAATCACCCCGATGAACCAACTTGTTTTTTTTTGCGGTAGAAATCCTTCAACTATAGACCTAATTCTTCCCAAAAATTATTCAAAAATCACTAATATACAATCCATAAATGATTTGTCATCAAACCATTACTCAGTTCTTTTTGTACCAGTCCAATAATAATACTTTCGGCTCCATCTCGTGGAAATATCGTATGGAAATCATTCCGTGGTTACATCGATAATAACTTGACTTGGGACCCAAACTCTCTTTTCAGCTCGCAATTCATTGATTCTTACATAAATAAGCTAACAATAACCATATTCAATTAGCAATAAACTCATTTTCATTAATAATCACTAATTCAAATAATTTCACAACTAGACATCCTTTTTGTAGTGTAGTTAAAGATTTGATTTCACCGCACAATAGGTTTAAGCATATTGCGGGGCCAACACTAGATCAATCACTTAGATACCCTATTAATCAACTTAAAAAATTAATCAAAGCTAAACTAGTAGAAAATTCTAACATTGCATGGGATAAAAAGCTTAGAGCTATAAAACCTAATCACACCTCGGTTTGGAAGTTAGTTAGAAACTTAGAAAACCGAGGTAATAAAATACCACCACTAAAATCGAATGATCAAGTAGCGAATACAAATTCCGATAAAGCCAACCTTCTTGCGAAACAATTTCATCTCGCACACCAAATCTCTCTCCATCCAACTGATCCCAAAATCGAGTCATAAACTCAAAAATCAGTCCAAGAAATAGAATCATCTTCAATTAAACTTATAGTGGTAGTGGGACTCCTTGAAATTCTACAGTTTTATAAACTATGGAAAATCAAGGTTAACACTGCCAAAACCCAAGCTGTCATATTCACTAACTCCAAAACCGAAAAGTCAAAAGCGGCAACGAGTGTGTTGGTCCAACTCCATATAAATTGTAAAGTTAGCATAGCTAACAAAACCTTATACGCCATTTATGCACTTTTTCATTCGCAATCAAAACTTAACAAGTTATTACTTTTTAAAGCCATTAGACCTATACTAACATATGCATGCGCACTTTGGGCTAACGCAGCTCAATCCCATATTAAAAAAATATTTTTATAGTTTGCTCGCTGCAGCCTGATGAGTTCGAATTTTTTAATTTGTATATCACATATAATCCACATATTTTTATGAGCTCGAAACCGAACAACAATGAAACGAAGCAAATTTCGTCTCTTTTCATTGTAAAGAGTACATATTTCTTTTTTTTTTTTTGTCAAGTAGGCAACACACCAAATTCAATAGTTGAGGTGAAATGATTCTGTTCAACAAAAACAAATACTTATAACTGATCAGTACCCCGATTTTGTTCGTTTTTTTGTAATTCTCATGCGTGAATTACGTTTTTGTAGTTGTGGTGTTTTTAAAAAAGAAATCACTTTTTTAAAATTCACTTGATTTAAAATTTTTTTTTCACTTAATGATTTTATTAATTTTATTCACTTTTAAAAAACGTAATAAATTTATATTATACGTATTGGAGTTATCTGGTTAAGGTATAAAATAGTTCTAACCCGATTGTATCTTAATTATGAGTTTATATAATGCAAAAGAATAAAGAAAATAATCTACGTTAACTAACACAAGTGTGTAAAAGAAAATATTATGATATATGAAATCATAATATGATAAAGTATATATCTACGTTAAAATAACACAAGTGTTCAATTTGATTTGAAAGCAAAAATTGATATCGCAAAATATTCTTTATGAGAATATTTTGTAAACAAAAATTGAAAGCAAAAATTTGATGACCCAAAATATTCTTTATGAGAATATTTTGTAAACAGAAAAATGATTACATTGTTTTACATTGTTGCATTGTTTTATTTAACAGTTGCAGAGGTTTGTGTTGGTGAAGAAGCGGGTGAAGGCGTAAGACGTAACTTCTCCCCCCTAAGAGATGGCCATAAACGACGTTTGTGGACATCATCTGAAGTGCTGCTGTCTTCAATAGGTTGTAATGGAATGTTGATGTTAACGGCTGATTTCTTTTTGTGTCTTTTAATGCAGGTTACAACGGTGTATACTCCAATGAGTACAGTTATTATGATTATTGTACCTGAAAATATACTTTTGTGCATGGTATGCGTTATGTTATTAATATGAAGTAATTCAATTTCTTGGTTATTTTGAATCGTCCAATTTTGTAAGGTAGGTAAATCGACGTAAGTATCAATATTTGATATGTTGATATCATTATAAGGTGATATAAAGATGGTTTTATCGTAGTATATATTAGTTGGGTTGTCATATTCCTCATTATTGATGTTGATGATGCAATTGGAAAACTGGATTAAATTGATTCCTTTTACCGATTTTTGCTGCTGTAAACATGTTGAATTAAATGGTAGTTCCTGCTGTGTTGCTACATATAAGTGTTGCGGATGTAAATAAGTGATTTCCGTTTCAAACTTCTGTTTGGTGAAATTGCATATTGCTGGTTTGTTTAATACGATGTTTGGTATGCAATTATCTGCTACTGATTTTAATTTGTCTTTTCCACAATATTGGATTTGTTCAATTTCTAGGCATGGTTTATACACATATTGATACACATGTTCATTTAGTAATAGGATTTGGGATTCAGGTTTTAACATTAGTGTTTGGTTAATAGGTATTTCTTTTAATTTATAATAAGAAAATATGTCAGAATGAAATTTAGGAATTTGAATGCTAAAAATTAATCTTGTATCATTATAATATGCTTGTAATTTTAATAATTGGTATATATTTTCCTCCGAATTAATACTAATATTATCTTTGGCTAATCTGATATGAATATATTCTATTTCCTCATTATATAATAAATGTCTAGAAATAGTTTCTAATTTTGCGAATGCTATTGTTTCAGTTATATCTAAAATATGATTGTTAAGTGTATCTATGTTATAATTGATTTTGAAAAAATATTGATCTAGTTTTAAAATTTGTACCAAATTTTCCGTATAATTTTTGATAGTTTTAATTTCAAATTCTATTTTTCGGGCATGATTGTTAATATATTTTTGAATTTCGTTGAATCTATCAATCATTTTATTATTGATTTGTACCTGAGAATTATATTGATCCTTTAGCGTTTCTTGATTTACATAAAGTTTATCAATCGCGTTTCCAATTTCTATATAATCGTCATGGTCCATGTTACCAGTAATTGATTTGAGTACTGTTCCTAGTCCGTCAATGAGTCCTCGTTTCGGTCTAAATTTTGGTCTTATGTGATCTATATTTTTTACTAAGTCGTTATATTTTAATAATAATATTTCTATGCGAGGTTTATAAAGTGGTTTTAAAAGAGAATTATTTGTAACTAATTTATTAATTGATTGAATATTGTCGTATAAGATTTCAGTATTATGGTCATAGTTGTCTAATTCGATGATATGTAATAGTCGTGAATAACCATCGATTATTCTAGCTTCTGATATTTTAAGTGGGAGTATCCCTTTATTGTCGTCCAAGTTAATTATGTTTATCGTTTGTGTCAAGGATGTCCGGATGAACCTGAAATGATAGGTTTCTTTATTTTCTTTTTATGAATTTTACGTTTAACGGTTGTTACTGTAATTTTGTTATCTTTCTTTACTATGTGCTTTGTAAATTTTGCAGCTAGTTTATTTCGTCTATTATCTGCTTCGTAAACTATGTCATTTTCTTTAAAAATTGGGGGATCTACTCTTGTTTTATTTAAATTTTCAATTAGATTCTGTTTTGTCTGTGTGTTTCGTAAATGTATTAAGTTTGTTAATTTATTATATTTTGATTTGTGGTCTTGTAAATAATCTTGTTCAGTATTAATGTTCGTTTCTGGTGGAAAAGGATTTGAGTCATTATAATGTCCTGTCAGTAATTCAAAGGGTGTCATTTTTGTTGTAGAATGAATTGAATTATTATAAGTCAACACTGCTTCGTTCATAGCTTCAGATATTAATTTAGTTTTAGTTTCTGTGTAAATTACTCTAAGGATTTCCGTTAAGGTTGAGTGAAAACGTTCAACTGGAGAATTTCCGGTTGATGATTTTGCTGATGTAATATGCATTTCAATTTTGTAAAGTTTTAGAAAATCTTGGAATATAAGTGAGGTAAACTCAGTTCCATTATCTGTTACTATTTTTTGTGGAATTCCATGATGAGAAAAGTAATGCTTCATGTGCTGAATTAAATCCAAACTATTTCTTGAATTTAACATGTAAGCACTTCCGAATTTTGAAAACTTATCTATGATGGTTAGGAAGTTACCTTTATTTACTGAATATACATCTATATGTAATATTTGTAGTGGTTTGGTCGGGGTTTCCGTAATCTCAAATTTTAATTTTTTCCTGTTTCTTTGATATTTAACCGTTTGACAAATTTCGCATTTATTGATGTAACTGTTAATTATTGACTTCATGTTAGGAAAGTAATACTTCCTTTTTAATTTTTCGTAGCTTTCGGTTATTCCTCTGTGATTTGAATCGGAATGATAATTTTTAATAATGGTTACCTGATCTTCCTTTTTTGTTATGTCTTCGACTAGGGTTGTGCATCTGATTAATTTAAAATTACTACAATGTTTTTGGTATATTAGCTCCAATATTTTGAATATTTTGTCACTACATATTATTCCAACTAATTTATTTGGATTTATATATTCTTGAATTAATTTAAGGATTGTTTCTTCTGTTCCTAGATTATTTTGTTTAATTACGTATCTTCGTTTGTTTCCGAATAATATTTTAAATTTAATGTCTGGTTGAGGATCTTCGATTTCCTCAAAAATAACTTGATGGGAAAATTCGTTTACACAGGTTTTTGAAATTGGTATTTTGTTTATATTAATAGTATTTTCTGAATTATTAGAAATTGGTGAACTGTTATATTCTGAATCTGAATAAGAATGTTCATTTATGTTTAGTTCAGTAATGTTATTAT
Organism: Tipula confusa; assembly: GCA_963556175.1. Taxonomy (NCBI): domain Eukaryota; kingdom Metazoa; phylum Arthropoda; class Insecta; order Diptera; family Tipulidae; genus Tipula; species Tipula confusa. Next base: position 125,968,814 of record OY744475.1, read on the forward strand.
TAAATTTGTTATTGTTGTTTTCATTTAAGTTTTCTATCTCTATACGAGATAACGCATCTGCGTTAGTGTTTTTTACACCTTTCTTGTATTCGATAGTATAGTCGTATTCTTCTAATCGTAAACGCCATCTAACAAGCTTTGAGTTAGGTTCCTTTAAGTTAAATAACCATGTTAACGGCTTATGATCCGTTATAATTTTGAATTTGCGACCAAAAAGATAGGGTCGGAAATATTTTGTGGACCATACTATTGCAAGTAACTCCTTTTCAATAGTGGAGTAATTTTGCTCCGTTTGCGTTAATGTTCGGCTTGCATAACATAAAGGTTTATCGGATCCTATTGGTCCTTGTGATAATATGGCTCCCAATGCAATATTACTTGCGTCGGTAGTTAGAATGAAAGGTTTAGAGAAGTCTGGATATTGTAAGATGGGATCATTACATAGTAATGTTTTACAATATTCAAAGCAATTTATGTAGTTATCATTTAATATAATATTTTTACCTTTACGTAAACATTCGGTAAATGGTTTTGTTACCTTTGCGAAGTCCTTAATGAACTTCCTATAATATCCGAGTAAACCGAGAAATGATTTTATTTGTTTCTCTGTTCGAGGAATTGGGAAATTTTTTATAGTTTTTATTTTTTCTGGATTTGGTTTTACTCCTTCGGTAGTTATAAGGTGTCCAAGGAATGCAATTTCCTTGTGTAAAAATTCGGATTTATCAATCTGTATTTTTAAGTTGGCTTCTTTGAGTTTTGTAAAGACTTTGTCTAAGCTATCAATATGTTCCTGAAGGGAAGTAGAGAATACTACTATATCGTCCATATAGCAGAGGCAAATTTTACCTTGAAGATCTTTGAGTACATTGTCCATGACTCTTTGAAACGTTGCCGGGGCATTTTTAAGACCGAATGGCATTCGAACATATTCGAAATGTCCATTATCTACCGTGAAGGCAGTCTTTTGAATATCTTGTTTCCTAACTTCAATCTGGTGAAATCCAGATGCCAGATCTAACGTAGTGAAATACATACACTTGCCAAGCTTGTCTAGTATTTCGTTAATATTAGGAAGGGGATAACGGTCATCTATTGTTTTTTCGTTTAATTTGCGATAGTCTACAACTAATCGCCATTTGACTTTGCCTGAAGCATCAAGTTTCTTTGGGACTATCCATATAGGTGCTGACCAGGGGGAATACGAAGGGCGTATGATGCCTTGATCCAACATTTTATTAATTTGAGATTTAACTTCCTCTTTATGGATATAGGGATATCGGTAACTTTTGTTAAAAATAGGGGTTTCATTGCTAAGATTTATTTCGTGTTTTATTTGATTCGTAAATGTAAGTTTTTGGTCTTCTTGGAAGAAAATTTCTTCATACCTGTGAACTAGTTTATGAATTGCTTTTTCTTCTTCTTTATTTAAATGATTTGTTCTAAGGGAATTTATTACTTTAGTATTATATTTATGATTTACGATTTGAGATGTAGTTGAATGATGATTGATTTCGACATGGTAATGAGAATGCAGTGATTGAACTTTTAGAGGTTGTTCAATCATGAAATTTTGAACTTTATCTGAAAAATTCACTACTTCTAAGTGTGAATACCAATTTTTACATTTATAGATACCTTCGGGTATGGTTAAGTATTCGTTAATTTTTACTGGAGTTAGGTAGATATCTCCGTCTTTTATATCTACAGGTAATAAAACTATAATTTTACTTCTGGGACTAACGGTGTATGGTTTTGACATTAAGTTGGGTTTAAATATTAATTGAATTTTTACTTTATCGGTTTCAATTAAAGAATTTTGAAAGTCGATTTTTATTTTAAGTTGTTGCATCATTTCGAGGCCAATTAAACCATCGAAATAATTATGAAACTTGAAAACTAAGAATTGAAGAGGTTCTCGTGTTTTAAATTCCATTAACCCTTGTATTTCTACTTGTTGATCTATTTCATGAGTATTAAATAATGTCTTGATATTGACTGGTTTTATTTTTGTGATCCGTGAAGGATGTACATACTTGGGGTCGATAAATGATTTGTTGCTTCCAGTATCGATTAGCATTTTAAGTTTGGTAGTAGGGTTTAATGATATGTTTATATAGGGTAAGAGAAAAGATTGATGCGAATTTAGATTTATGTATCCGATGGGGGTTCCAAGGCTTCTTGATGAAAATCCTCATCATCGACTTCATTATTTGATTGGATATCCAAACTTGGGTAATAATTATCGTCTTCTTGATAAACGTTAGGATAGTTGAAATAATCTTCCTCGGAATATTCTTCTTGTGGAATTTCTGAGTGAAATAATTCCTGAGAATGGAATCTTGGAGGCCCATTAGTTGGGAATTGATAAGGAGGTCTATATGGGGTTTGTTGAGGAAACCGTGTAGGTTGTTTGTATTTGTCCATGTTAGACGTGGTATCCATGGGTTCGGGTTTTGTTTGATAATTGTTACTAATATTTGGTTTGTTGTTGGTTTGTTGGTAAAATTTCGGTTTTTCCTTACTAAAATTATTTGAAAAATTTCTTTGAGGATTGAAATTTTGGCTAGGGAATGGTTGGAATGGTTTATAGGTAGGGGAATTATTAAAAGGTTTGTGGAAATGAGGTTGTTGTAATCGAGGTTGAAATGTTTGTGAAGGATTTCGCTGTGGAATGAAATTTTGATAGATTGGTCTATAAGGAATGGGTTTCCTTAACTGAGGTGGATTATACGAATTATTTTGTTTATTTTTTAAGTATGACATATTTTGTTCCTTTACACAATTTGTAAAGGCATCTGTTAAGTTTTCGGGCTGCATTGCCCTAATCATTGATCCCAATGGTTCTTTTAACCCTGACAGAAATGTACTTAAACACATTTCTTCATATAAGATTTTCTTGGCCATTATTACCGAACTATTGGTTTCGTTGAGTTTAATGTGATTGATTATTGTGCTTTGAATGTCAATAATCTTTGAGAAGTATTTTTCGACCGTGTCACTTCCCTGACTTAAACTATACAAGTCTTTCACCAGACTTGTCTCATTACGTTTATCTGCGTAGTGAGTTATTAAGTTGTCTCGAATAGCTTCCCATTCGAGAGGAGTACCATACATGTTTAAAATTTCATTGGCTTCACCAACGATTTTGTTACGGATTGCTCTTAGGAATATTTTTGAGCATGGCTCACCATCTATATCATTACATAAGCTAAGGATTTCTTGAATATTTTCAATAAAATCGAAAAGTGTATGTCTATTACCATCAAAACGAGGTAAATCTTTAATAGCATCAGGGATTCTGAGGCAATTATATAGGCTTGGGCTCACTTTACTTAAATCTTCGCAAGACATCTTACAAATTTCAGGTAAATTATTTAATTGTTTATTAATTTCTAATTTGTCTAACTTTAAAACTTTATCAATATTTAATTCTTTATTTACTTTAAATTCTTTAATATTTCTTAATTCACTTATTTTAAATTTTAATTCTTTATTTAATTTTCTTTCAATATTTATTTCTTTATTTGATTTTTCTTCAATATTTATTTCTTTATCTATTTTCAAATTACTTATTTTTTCTATGATCTTATCTATTTCTATACCTAATTTAGATTTTGTACCATAAACCGTGGTACTGTGAGAACTATTAACCACACTATTGTTTGTAATTTGGGGATTATTTTTCTTGAACATGTAAAAAAAATACGTGTACTCACCATCCAATTAACAACAGGACCAGCTCCATATGCGTAGGTGTGCGGCTCAGCAATTCGTGATTAAAATGTTGTTCGTCGATAAACCGTCGATTCACTTTCACTTTTCACTTATTGTCAATAGTTTTTATATATATATTTTTTTTTTCTCTGACACTTTCACTAGCACTGATAAACCGTCAGTGTGGATTTCTCCCGAATAATGCACTTGAATAAAAAAAAAATGTTTTTAACTATTTCTGAACGCACTTGAATATTAAAAAATATCCGCTGCCAACTGCGCCAATTACGTTTTTGTAGTTGTGGTGTTTTTAAAAAAGAAATCACTTTTTTAAAATTCACTTGATTTAAAATTTTTTTTTCACTTAATGATTTTATTAATTTTATTCACTTTTAAAAAACGTAATAAATTTATATTATACGTATTGGAGTTATCTGGTTAAGGTATAAAATAGTTCTAACCCGATTGTATCTTAATTATGAGTTTATATAATGCAAAAGAATAAAGAAAATAATCTACGTTAACTAACACAAGTGTGTAAAAGAAAATATTATGATATATGAAATCATAATATGATAAAGTATATATCTACGTTAAAATAACACAAGTGTTCAATTTGATTTGAAAGCAAAAATTGATATCGCAAAATATTCTTTATGAGAATATTTTGTAAACAAAAATTGAAAGCAAAAATTTGATGACCCAAAATATTCTTTATGAGAATATTTTGTAAACAGAAAAATGATTACATTGTTTTACATTGTTGCATTGTTTTATTTAACAGTTGCAGAGGTTTGTGTTGGTGAAGAAGCGGGTGAAGGCGTAAGACGTAACTCGTGCGAATTGTTAAATCGGAGCGTATTAATATTGGTGTTTGTGTTCGTGGTATTGTACATGCGCACTGTATTTGCGCATGTTGCTTACATATTTTTGCTAGTTTTTCTCGGTACATCATTTTTGAAATCTTCGTGCGCATCTAAAGTTTTAGTTGTGTTTTTAAATATACAAATAATTATTAATATTATAATGCGCGTGAAATAATTCCTAAATCAATCCTAAATACAAAAACAATGTTTAGGAATGGTTTAGCAAAAACTTCACAGGCGGGAGGACGAGTGTGAAGAATTTCTTAAATCATTCCTAAATGAAAAAAAATTTGAATGTATTTGTGTGTATTATAATAATAATAGATAACACACAGACATTTAGGCGAAATCGAATTTTATTAATTCGTTAAATTATTTAAAACTAAACCCAACCATTTGAATAAAAATGAATTAACAATTCTTATTTTGTAAACACAATATTAAGCACACAACAAACATGATGCCTGAACCTTTTCAGATTTTTATAATAGTTCTGGATTGGCCAAAATTGGCTTCAAACATGTGACTAGTTCATATCTTGATTTTGATTTATTCTACTGAATAGAACTTCAGATTTTGCGAGGTGGACATCTATCCCACTATGTTTTTCTATTAGTCCTATCAATTACCAGTACTCATGAATTTTTTTAGATTTTTGTCATTGTTCTGGATTGGCCAAAATTGGCCCCAAACATGTAAAACTGGTCGAACGTCATACATTAAATAAAAACTACAACAATATTTGATTAAAAAAATTAACTTGTGATTTCAAATTCACGTACAAACGATAACAAAAATCAAAAATACTAAATGTTGTATGCAAAACACATTACACAAAATAAAAGAAAATATCATACTTTTAGTACTAGTATGTGTACCTTATGTTTAATTTTTGTTAGTTTCCGTTATGATCATGCATTTCATTATAGGAAAGGCAGCGACAAAAAGATTTAAAAAAATATTTATTATAATATAATAAATAAGTTTGTGCAATTAATTTAATTAAACTTTAATAAACTATAAATAAACAAATAATTTTTATGAATATAGATTAAATTGTAGTTAAAAATTGTATAGAAAACAATAACAAAAAATTATAGCCATATGGAACATTTCGATGCAGTCTTTAATAGATTTTATACAGTTTTTTTTTCTACAAAATGATAGATGGAAAATTCAAAGAGATTCTTTTTGTGGATGACCGATATTTTATCTGCAATTGAATTTATCGTAACGAATAAATTCAAAGAGATTTCGGATGCTGGATCGATATTTTATCTGCAATTGACGTTATCTTAACGAATAAATTCAAAGAGATTTCGGTTTGTGGATGGCTGATGTTGAGATTTCGGTTGGTGGATCGGTTAGTGTAATATTTATTTAGGCATTATTTCCATTACTCACAGAATTTGCATAACTGATCCATTTTTGAAAAAACTTTGTATTCGTTTACGTTACAAGCTTCATGAACTTTACGCAGGCACTGTGAACATTCAACAATATCAAAATCAAGATATGAACGAGTCACATGTTTGGAGCCATTTTTGGCCAATCCAGAACAATGACAAAAATCTAAAAAAATTCATGAGTACTGGTAATTGATAGCACTAATAGAAAAACATAGTGGGATAGATGTCCACCTCGCAAAATCTGAAGTTCTATTCAGTAGAATAAATCAAAATCAAGATATGAACGAGTCACATGTTTGGAGCCATTTTTAGCCAATCCAGAACTATCATAAAAATCTGAAAAGGTTCAGGCATCATGTTTGTTGTGTGCTTAATATTTTGTTTACAAAATAAGAGTTGTTAATTCATTTTTATTCAAATGGTTGGGTTTAGTTTTAAATAATTCAACGAATTAATAAAATTCGATTTCGCCTAAATGTCTGTATGTTCTCTATTATAATTATAATACACACAAATACATTCAAATTTTTTTTCATTTAGGAATGATTTAAGAAATTCTTCACACTCGTATATTATAAATTTAAATAGCTTTAAATTTTGTAAAATTTTAATTAATTTGTCATTTACCATTTTAAAAAATAAATTTGTTTCATTAGTTTCGATGAGAATACAAAACGATTTCTTGTTAGAATTGTAAACGTAATATTTACTAATAATAATGTTACTTGTGTTTGTGTGAGTGAACATGCAAGAGTGAACAATTTTTTGTTCAAACTTGATTTTGTGACTTGATTTTTGATTTTCTAACTTAAAATTGTGAACACTTACCATTTTGAAACATAAATTGTATTCTCTGTTCGATTTTCGATCAAAATAATATAGTTCCGTCTATAAAATTTTTCTTTGAATGAAAATACAAAACGACTTTTGATTTTGTATGTATAAGCCATCTATCGTCACATCGAAAGGTTGGAAAAATAATACTAATGCGGTAACCGATTTCAACCGCTTCGACATTTTGGCTTTATTGAAACAACATTTGGGCGTAATTTACATGTGAATTAAACTGACACATTAAAACAAAATTGAATCACACAATAGTAAATGTGTATATTATACACTGTATACATATACGAAATTTTCAATTCTCTTGCGTTAGAATGAATGAAAACCCGAACAAAATCGATTTACAGATCAGGAAATGACTTTTTATTTTTAATAAAACAAAACTTTTTAAAACTTTTTTTATCAGATAACAAACTAATGAGTTTATATTCTAAACCAACCCTGTTAGATTTTAAACACAAATGTTTTCTTTTTGAATCAAAATATTTTATAGATTTTTATATTAAGATAGCTTAGGACCTATATGCAGTCAAAAAATTTTTAAAATTAGTCTCGATTTTTTACCGTGTAGGTTCCTCAAAATATATTCCTTTGTCATAAAATGCAAGAAATGCAGTCACGGCACTCGATTTGCACGCCATTTATACTATATGTTTGCTAACAGTAAAAATCAGGTAGAAGCACTTTGAGTTGTTTTTAATTTTTATTGGTTTCTAGAGTATTGAAAATGGGAAACATTTTATTAAATGGCATTAAATTTAAATAAAACTATAAATAAATATAAAATAAAAATTACAATTAAATAAATAAATTTATAAATTTCCCGTTTTAATTACATTATTTCATGTTTACATGTATATAAATAATATATATATATATATATATATATATATATATATATATATATATATATATATATATATATATATATATATATATATATATATATATATATATATATATAAATATATACACATAATTTTAAATTTATGATAATTAATTACTGCAATTAAACTTAAGCCAATCATTTTACCCCAGCTATAATAATACTGTAAGTTAAATATTAGGGGCGGGAGGGAAAACAACAAAACTAATTATAAAACTATTATGATGTCTGAATTTTACAGAAAATTTATTGCTCTAAGCATTTCATTTTTATACAATTTACAAAATGCAAACTTTTTAGATTTATTTGTGGATTATAAATAAATTTAAATCCCTATATAACATTAAAAATTAACATATTTTAATTAATCAGTTTATTTATATCGTTAAACATAGAACCATAATACAATGATATTAAAATATTAAAGCATTAAAAGCAATGAAGTCGTTTATTTTTGTAAAGCATAAAAAATTACAATTCGGAGACGAAAATTAATTTAATAAAAAGCAAATTAAAGCTCAAGAAGGACGAAATATAACAGATTTAACTTTTTTGCTTTTATTTGTGTGCAAAGCTTTTCTTATAATTTTTATTACTTTAATTCTTTTGTATGTATCATTTCATATCAATGAGTTTTGCTAAAGAGTTTTTCGTTAAGGGAGCTCGAACCGATAACAGCCAAATGCAACTCACAAAGCCTAAGAAACAATTAAACGATTTAAGTAAAAACTGCTATGCTAGCCCCTTTGGTCGGGGGAACTCTTCGTAAGACTTATAGTCGAGCATGATATAACCCTAGAATTCCACCATAGCATCTTTGGTTTGTCGTAGGAGTCGACTAAATAAAGGCTGGTAAAACTATCAATACAAAAAAAGTAATACTGACAAAATTTAACCGGACCCCCGCTCATGCTACCGGTGGCTCTGCTTAGGAACGTGCTGTTGCTAAGAAACTCATCCGCGTCTATCCTGGAGAAATATGATTTAAAGTATTCATTAATCGTATGTGTAAGCAGGGCCGGCGCTTCCATAGGCGCAGATGGCCAAAATTATGGGGCGGCACAAAAAATTAACTAAACAACATAACTATCCTAATAATTTTAAATTTTATACAGTCAATAGGTTATATTTTTTTAAATATATCTAGGTACGGCGGTGTTAGTTTTTAAGATGAGTTTGAGTTACCACGGATGAGGCTCAAACTAAATTTTACACTAACTCAGTAATAGTTGTTGATTAACTGACCTTTAATCATAATATATATTTTCTTTATATAGTAAATATTCAACTGGCGGTAATATCCAGGCTACTTAAAAGAGATTCAGAACGGCTTTGAATATGACACAAAAAATTCTAATCGAAAATAGTGCACCACTTAAGACGAAATACAAGGGTTTGATAACGCGTCGTTTATAAACTAGAAAAATATTGGAATACAGGCTCAAATTTAATCTAATCATTATACCTCAAATATCTTTAGTCCCGTTATTATTCTGCTAATTTAATACTTACAGACACATTTCACCGTTCGGCACAGGTTCTACAGTTTTTAGACACTGTTCAAATAGGTATTTATAGGTATTTTATGCTAATTCAGTTCTTAGGTGGAGCATTTAAAAAAAGAGTAAGTGAAGACTTTAACTCACAAGTTATTATGTGAGACAGGGACCATATGGCAAAATAGAAAAATATTACGTTTCGTTAAGCTTAAAATGATTCGTTAAGCAAACTGAATGGAAATCTGTTAAAATAGCAGATAAGAATGAATAAAATTCCAATAATTTTTGAATGGCGTGTTTAATGAACATTGATAATTTTCGTTAATTTAGTTTCGTTAAGTTCGATTTTAAATCATTCCTGTCTGAATGGCTCAAATAAAAAACATATTACAATCTAAACTTAAACTGTGAAAACTTAAGTTTGCTGTGCAAGACTTTTTAACAAATTGCTAGCAATCTATTGAGTTAAAAAGAAAAAAAAACAGTTGATATTTTCACGGTCTCCGAAAAATTCAGCAAAGTATGTCGTTGCTAAACATTAATTATCTACTACAGATAGCATTTATGATTTTATAATTAATTATTAATCTTACAATTCGCCGGAGCCTTTAAAGTTTAACATGATAACCTGTCAATTAAATTAAATTTGTTTCGTTAAGTTTTTCAATGTTTAATTAAAGTGTTAAGTTACGTTGATATTTCTAATTACCAACAGCTATTTTATTTAAAGTAGAGGAAACTTTACCAGTTCCAATAATAGTTGGCTTCTAAGCAGTGATTTTTCACTCCTTTAACTATATATATTTAAAATATAAAAAATGATTTAGATCCATCAATCGTTAATTTACTTTCAAAAACTTGTAAGATGCATATTTAAGAGACTTCGTTAAATATTCGTAAAGCCATTTAAGTACAATTTAATTAATTTTTATTGGTTTGTTTTTAAATAAGGCTATAGTTAAAATAACAAAAATATTGCTTTGATTCGCTAAACTAGAAAAGATTTGTCAAGTTAACTTAACGAAAAAATGTTTTTTAAATTACTAACGATATAAATTACAAATAAATTACTAACGATACAAATAACCTTTGATTTAATTATTGTTTAAATTGTAATTTTCATTGAACAATTTATTTTCGTTAAGTTCTTTTTTGAATCGTTTTGGCTTTTTGGTCCAAACAGAAAAAAACTTTAAATATATTAATATCACAGCACTGATGGGTTGTGACTCTAAAATTGTTAATTCATCTTAAATTAGGCCTGCCGAGTAAAAGAAGTTTGAGGTGAAAACCTATCAAATAATTGGCAACTATTTCGAAATAGTTTCGATAAATAATTTTAATTTACCTTTTAAACACATTTAATATTTCGTTAAATTCTAGTTAATTTCTTTGAGCATAGATAAAAAACATTATTTGTTACTTTATGAAAAGGGTTAGATATAGTCTAAATAAATAATAATTTCGTTGGGTCGTAAAATTGAAACTCTTCGTTTAGTTAATTAATGGAAACGTGTTAAAAAACAAAACAGAATAGAATTTCTAAGACGCTATTAATATTATTGAATTAAATTTATAATTTTCGTTAAGTTATTGATGCGTTGTTTAGTTGCTTTGCAACCGTGCATTTAATTATTATCAGTCAAAGCTTAAGGCAGTAAAATACTGAAATTCGAGTGTTTATTTGCAAGGCCCTGCAAAATATGTACACAAACCCTTTAATTTGCATAACTGCATCGGTTAACATACTACACTCGACCAAATTATTTTTTAATTATTATTAATTATTTATTTTTACTTTGGGGTGCTTTTTTTGAAAATAACACCAGGTAAACATTAATTTTGCGCCGGCCTTGTGTGAAAGCTTTGCTAACACACGCGACCAACCTGTCAGCCATTTTTAGTTGCGTGGACACTAACGCTAACCATCCTAAAGATCAAGGCTCATTTTACAAAAATTTTAATGATTTGATGGGATCCAAATCGGAACTCGAAGTTAGAATTTAATAAAAAATTTCTGATTTCGTTTGCACGGGCAGTGAGTTCTAACTCCGATCCTAAATGAATGATGGGGTGCCTGATTCATTCAGTTTGTGCTTAACGGCGATTATGAGCAAATATTCCCATTGGTATTTTTCTAAAAAAAAAATTGCTCGAGTATCGATTTGAAAGTGACAAATGACTCCACACCTGTAACAACTTCAAATGAAATATTTAGCGATGTTAAAAAGCAGTCGGAAAAAATTTTCAAGATCAATTTATAACTGTGAACAAAACATTAATCTATAACAGTACATCAGAGAACTATGGGGATCCATATTTTTTAATTTTTGTTTTATTCAAGAAATCTTTGTGTCTTTCGGTTTCCGCGCCTCAGGGATCCATTAATTTTAAAACCTTTAACCTGTTCAGTATCAGTAATCATAATAGCTGTGTCATCAATAAACATTCCTATTCTAGCTTCTTCTATGTTTGGTAGATCATTTTAGTTTTTTTCTAGTCCCTCCTCAATTGTATCACTGATCCTATGTATCTGTTCTACGGTTGACTGCTATTCTCGGAGCCCAAATTAATGTGCTGATATAAGCTTTCTGCTCTCTATATTTGACTTTAGTCTCTTGGGAAACAGTCTTTTGAAAATCTTTGTTGTTGTTATTAAAGAGATTGGACTTTACAACGTTCCCTTTTGCGGTTTGTTGCGCTTTGCAATTATTATAATTTCCACTATTTTCTACTGTTTTGGAACATAAAATAGTCTACAGATAGAATTGGTTTTGTTAGTACTTTTTCTGGTTGTCCTTTGATTATTTATGCCCCGTTATCAAATCGTATGCAGTGGCTTTGATGATCTCCCACAGGGTATGTTATGAATCTTCGTGTAAGGTTTACCTGTCAGCTAACTTAGAAAGCTTAGAAATCAATTGTCTTCATTCTTAATTTTCTTTATAAGTAGTTCACATTTATTGCACTAGTTGTTTGGGATTACTTTGTCTTTAGGGGCTCTGGATAGTTTATACTGAAAGTTTTTTGTATTATTCTGGCTAATGGGAGTACTGTATCAAACCACGTATAAAAAATGTGATAAGCTTTCAAGATGTGCACCTGTAGATTAACGCTTTCTTCGACTAAATGCCGAAAGCATTCCTAATTTGCTTTGTTATTTGGCAGTGTCAGAGGGTTTGCTTTTTTTATTACTATTTGTCTGATGATTGCTCTTCTTTATTTTCAACTGCTAAGCAATTTTCGGTGTGCCACTTGATATATTGAAAGCCAGAAGGCCAAGAATTTTATTTGAAAAGAAACTAAAATGCATCTTTTGGGCTTCTTGCGTTAAAGGCGCCTTCCATAATAAAATTACTATACCAAACGGTTTTATAAGTTTGATGTAGTATTATATTTTTGAGTTTTATCTGGGTGAACAGTAGACTGCTGATATACTATAGATCTTTATTTTAATTTCCCTAGAAACCGTGGCTACTTACATAGCTTCCTTTTTTATTTTGAATTCTTCGTGATATTATCCTTAATAACGTTTGCTTTCCCACCTCTAATTGTTTCTATGCTGAATGTAGAGCTTGAGAGCACTGGAGTCCATATATTTTAGCATACGTGAGTATAACTTTCTGAGATTATAGGCATACGTATTTTTTGGTCTTAAAAAATTCCAGGTAGTAATTCTTAAATAGCTTTATTTGTTGTAAGGACTAAAATTAAGGTAGGCAATGACTTCTCTAGTTTTAATTGGCTCGTCGATGTTTTTCCAATGTTCTTAGTCTCTGTTCCTGTTTTTTTAGTAGCTCGCTCTTAGATTCTAGTCTTTAGTCCTGCGCAGCCAGAAGTGAATTAATAGCGTTTAGCTTTTGAATTATTTTTCGCAGGTTTATGAAGTTTACATTAAAAAGTTATATAGAAGTTTAAACTATATAATTTTAAAACATGTTTATAAAACTTTTTTGATTGATTTGTAAGTGCCCAATATGAAAAACCTTACATGAAAAATGTTTCTGTTTCGATGTCCTGTTTTTCCATTATTGGAAAATATTTTTTTTTAAATGCAATGCAACAATTTTTTAAAAATTTTTGTTACAGACATTTTTAGGCCGTTTGTATTATTCAAATGCTGAATTCTAATTTGTATATTGGGCATAATTTCATGGAACTGTATCTATGTACCACATAAAGATTAAGGAACTTATACTAAAATATATGTAAAAAATTATGTTATTTTAATATTAACTCATACATAACAGTTAAATAATTATTTTTTGTTATGCATAGTTGTTTAAAAAGAAACAATGAAGTGAAGCAAATTTCGTCTCTTTTCTCACACTTGCTAAGTGGCGCTAACATTTTTATGTTATGAATAATGCAAATGTAACATTTGACATACTGATATCTTTTAAATGGAACATTATGTTGTTATCAACATTTTGAAACTACCAATCGAAAGGTTTCGATTTTTTAAGTAAGATGGCAGTGTTATCTCAAAAATAACAAAAATGCACTTAAATCATTTTAATACTGAGGTAACGAAATGTGAAATGTCAAAGATAATTATTTCAAAACATGAACATTTAAATATAGGATTTAAAAACACGATATAGTCATTTAAAATATATGTTCCTTAGCTTTACAAAACTGGTTTTAATTTGCGCATATCACCATCTAGTGACAATAGAGTTTTACTACAGTATAGCATTTTGTATTAAAATTATTCAAGCCTTCTTTGATGTTTATAGTTTGTACATAATATAATTTGTCACTGGTTGTCATAATAAAAATGAAAGAGAAAACAAAAATCATGCGCAACTTATAAACAAAGACTATGCAAACTATGGTTTTATCGCAGTTATGAAGATAACCTAAAGGCCTACTTGATCCAAATAAATATTTCAACTAAAATTAATAAACCAACTGACGAAAATTGTAAAACAATTTTAATGGTATATTAAGCAGTATGTGAAAGATCTATCTAGCACCCTTATTAGTAATCTCTATTCATATGCTGTTAGCTTGGTATCGCTAGTGTTTCTGCTCGTCTTCATGTTATGCTGGTTTTTGTAATAAAAGATACTTAATATTAGTAATATAAAGATAATACACAGTAAATACGAGTACATAAAAAATAATCAGAGTAATAATAATTATTTTTATGGTTATTTTTATATCTCTGTTTAAATAATATTTTATTATATAAATTACAAAATTCAAGTACCATATCCTGGATTTAAAAAAATGACTTTTATAGATTTTAATTAGGAGGCAAATTTATTTTCTTAATCTGTACAAATTTTATTTTTGAAGTAAATGACCTAAAAGGTTTTCGTTTTGGATAACTGTATTTTTATATCCCATTTTAATTGTTTCGTATTGTTAAGTTATATGTATTATTATATGTACTAGTAATTGCTACTCTGTAAAAACCTTGACCTTCGAGAAAAAGGTGATCATCGACGATAACTTTTCAAGCAAGCTGCTTCAAGAAGGGACTACCATCAAGCTGTCACCACTATTGGTTAAATTACCCAAGAAAATGATTTCTGGCATATATTACATTTATTTGATAAATTTGCAACTGTTGTCAAACATAATATTCGATAGTAAAAGCATGTTTGAAACCAAAGTTCTGACGATCTATGTTAAATCTAGGCAGTATAAGTGATAAGGGCCCAATGATATCTGACTTGAATTGTTAGGTGTTCTAAGACTACTGATTGCCTTTTATGCAATCATTATAGAACACATATTGTCGGTTAGTAGCATATAATCGCTTAAGATTAATATCCTTACGAGGTATGCGGTTCTAAGCTCTATATTAAATAATTAATTGAGAGCAAAAAAGGAATGTTACTCTATTACCATATAACCTTTTGAATGTACTTTTTTACGATTGACTACTATCAACATGTTACGATGAATAACGAGAGGCGTCGTCGGGATATACTGAAAGATTTTTTTTTTTGTATTTTTATTCGACATAATTCCATGGAAGTCTTTAGGTAAGACGTATGGTTAAATATCTTAAAGAACGTTTCCAATAGTAGCATTCGGAAAAATAATTGATATTTTTTAGTTTATTAATACAAAAGCTGTCGTTAAATCAAAATATTTAATTAAAAAAGTATAAATTAAATTCGAAAGTTAAAAAATAACATTGTCCATATTTTAATATTAATTAATTAAATAAAAATATATAATATTAAGTTTAATTATAATTGGTGACCCCAACGTGGTTTGAACACACAACCGTTATAAATACACAACTACTATCTATAACTGATTAAACGCAGCCACATAGCCGCCACTAACAACAGTAGCAGTTAAATTCAACTGCAATAATCCAAAAGCCGCCGCTCCAAGTTCAACAACCATCATTGTTTCAACAGTTACAACTAATTCGAGGCCATAGCCCCCACCAGTGGTAGGCGCTCGGATATTGTAATAAAAAATTAATTTAGACAACTAATTCGAGGTAGCCCCCATTCCTGGCAATCGCTCGAAGTCTAAATATTATCTAACAAGATAGCTGAATAACAAGCCGGCCTTTAAAAGCCGAACTATTAAACCAAGATTCATATACGTCAGCCAGCCAACCAGCCTAGATACTTAATCTAACACCAGAATAACACACAGCCAGAGGTTCAAAACTACGGAAGCAAAATTGTAAGTATTTTCTACCGTAATTACTGACCCATCAAATTAATTTAATTTTCATTAACGATAAATGCTATTTTCACTTTAAATTTGGTAAAGAAGGAAGGAAAATGTGTTCCTGGATGTAAATTTTTCCCAGTCGCGAAGAAGGCAGATAAACAACATTTTTAAATTCACATTAAGCATAGACGGCGGCGATTTATAGACAACCTAGTAGCCGATTATTAATTTTTGATCTATTTGCCCAATTCAAATTTTTGGTCGACACGGGAGCAGAATTTTCGATCTTTCCAGCAAAATTTTGTTCAAATTATCCTTCAAGTATAACTCAAAATTTATTTGCAGCAAATAGTACTCTATAGTTCAGGCTTTTGGTACTAAAATATTAAAATTAGACTTTGGACTTCGTCGTGAATTTCGATGATAGGCGCAGATTTTTTTAAATCCAATGGAATTCTAGTAGACATAAAATGACAGAGGATTATTGATCCGTTAATCTCCTTACATGCGAATAGTGTTATTTCGCACAATTCAGATCCGGCCTTATCATTTTTAGACAAGTCACAATTACACCCAAAAATTCCAAATTTACTGACAAAATTTCCCGAAATTACAAATTGCGGTTTGATTTTCAAACAAATTAGCATTCGGTCACTCATCGTTTAGAAACCAATGGACCACCAGTTTCATGTAAAACTCGTCGACTAGTACCTGATAAGTTACGCATAGCACGAGAAGAGTTCGAGCACATAATGCCGCAGGGTATATGTCGACTACGTAGCAGGTTCTGGTTAAATCCCTTACACTATGTGATTAAAAAAGATGGAACCTAGAGACATTGTCATTTTCAAAGAAAAACAGCTCAATGATGCCACCAGCTCATAAACCACACCAAACAGTGACTCTTGGAGGATGAAGTTCTGCTTCGTGAATAACTTGAGGAGTCATGTTATTCACGAAGCTTTCCAAATTTAATAATTTTGCTTAATGACGTACCTATTAAGATGAAAATGACCTTTATCCCTAAAGATGATTTTTGATGAAAAACCTTCATTTCGTTCAAGCATTCAATTTATTCCAATTATGATTAGGGTGATTAACAAAACGACGACGATTTAAAAGGTCTGATGGCCTCAATTTTGGAAGTTAGTTGAATTTTGTATAGATGGGAATGAAGATCAACATGCAAAACGCGTCATAATATGGTTACTGAAATATTTAATTCTTGTGAAAATGTTTTTTTTTTAAAAGATTTTTTTAGAACATAACATTAAGTTCTAAAATTTATTGAATGAAAAAAAGAACCAACAGATGGCCCTGCCATTATTACTAAGTATTTCAGAAAATACAGTAACATCTTACTCGTCCGCACTGACCTACTCAGTTAGTTTAAAACACCGTAAATATCGTTGTGCTAAAACCAGTTTTTGCCAAAGCTTGTCATTCTGTACTGGTGGACTATACTGATTAAACTTGTTATAGAGTTTGTAGGTTTGTCGCATGTGCAAAATTTCTTAGAATGAATAATCGATAGTTTTATTTTTATAGTAATGAAGATAATGGTTTTATGGTACTATAATGATTAATAAATTATTGAAAGCGTAGTATTAAAACAATTTGGGTATCCAAAGTTAGCTCGATAATTGTGAAAATATCCAGATAATGATAAATAAAATTCCTGCAATTTATCACCTATATATAGACGCTAACGATAAAAACATAATATTAATCCCAATTACATATAAATTTATACATATATGAAATACTATATTGCAATGCTGTAGTAATGTGTTTTTTCATCTTTACAATTTTAAATCTACAGCCATAAAAATTCTCATAGTTCTAACATCCAAAACGGTATTATTTTATTATCTTTAATTTCTATTTAGTCGAGTGGAAGAATTTCTTAGTCAACAGAATTTTTTTCTTCTATAATATTTCGGCATTTTCCCTGTGTGTACTACGTTTTAATACATAAATTGTAAATTATATGTTTTGTGTACAGTATGCTTTATAGAACACTAACTGGAATTACTTGAAAAATGGTGTAATATTTATAAGTAATATTTTCCTCAAATTGTAGGCTATCTTTGCTTTAAGCACCTAAAAGGCGACTAAATTTATTTTTGTTTAACTTCAAGTATTTTTAAAATCGACCACCTTAGGACAGAAATTTACTAAAAGGTCATGCTAAAGATATATTAGTTTTAATCAATGCTTGGTAAAATGTATACTCGTTAACTTCACATTGGCATTTGGATTAAATCCAAATTAGGAATTATCCTAATTTACTCAAAGTTTCTTGACACTAAAATTAAAATGTAAGAATTCTTTTGTTTTATTTACTAAATAAATTTTTCAGGTTTCAGGAAGAAATGATTTTGTCCAATTTTTCAAGTAACTTTTTAACCTGTTTTTTGATTTTTAAAATTGTTGCACTATTATAATACCCTTGCAATTACCTTTAGTTTGAGGGGTCACATCATATATGTAGTAGTTAAAGGAAGTTTAATAGTGATGTAGAGTGGGTGTATTTTTAATTAATAAAAAAAATATACCACTTACACGGGAGGATTTTGGGATGTTTTAGTGCAATTATTTTGAAAATTTACACGTTGAGAAGTTAGTATAAACTAACTGTTGAAGTGTTCTCCAGTCGTAGAAAATGAGAATTGTTTTTGGAACTCAATCCTATGCCTTGGATGCATTCGATTTGTAAAAGAACGATCAATTGATATTGACTAAGAAACAAGTATACAAGATGAGATGTTGATACCAAATTATTTTAGCTTTACTACAGAGTAATTAATTGAGTCAAAAGCTTAACTGAAGTTCGAATAAATGACGTTAAAATATCTTAAAGTATCAATCACACACATAGCATGTTTTGAAAAAGATTGTCAAAGTAGAGCATTCGCTCCCATGCTGTTCATCTGCTAACAGTGATCTTAAGCCAAAAGACGTAAAGTCACAAAATATTGATTTAAATTGTTTTTAAAATTTGTAGTATCATTTCTATTGATTGGTTTGAATACTACAATTACTTCCAAAGAACTGAAGAAATATCAGAGTTGTGCAAATACATAATTATAAATAAAAAAAAAACAATTGCAAAGCAAACTCATTACTAGATTATTGAAGAAAAATGATGTAATATTAGTCTTAAATTGGTCAAGAGGCAAGATTTTATTAAAGATCAAGATGATATAGTCGTCCAGGGCGACGAGGCACACTTTCCGACAATTATTTAAAATTATCAACACCTTTCGGGTGTTTCAATTTTTTTTCCATGATAAATTGCTGGGCCTAATTGTTAGCGAGTCTAATTCATACGCATCTCAAAAAAATATAAACAACACAAAGTGTTTGACTGGAAGAGACAAAATTGGGATTGACTGGAAATTCTTTAATTTTTGGGAATTTCTATTTTAATGTCAGTTATTCAAATACCTAATTGTCGCCGTTATTGGAATAGGTTAGCTGGAAATCAATTTATACAAAACACTATGCTGTTATCAAATTTTGAACGTATAAAACAAATACTACACTTCAATGACAACAACAAAGCACTGCCCAATAACCATTCAAACTACAACCGTCTCTATATAAAATTCGCTCGGTTATCGAGATACAGCAAAATAATTTTAAAAATATTCTTTTAGAATCCTTGCAGTTGAAGAGCAGCTTTGTTCAACCAAAACTAATAGTTCATTGAAGCAATACCTTCCCAACAAACCTCATAAATGGGGTTTTAAACTCTTTGTACTATCCGGTGTTTCAGGGTTTTCCTTTAATTTTGAACTTTATTCTGGTCAAGAGAATGATCCAAATAAGAGACATCCTACAGAAAAAGATTTGGGTGCCAATGCGAATATAGTTATCCGTTTGATAAGACAAATTCCGAGGCATAAAAACTATGTGTTCTATTTGACAATTATTACAGTTCAGTGCCACTTGTCGTTGAACTTACAAAACAGGAAATTTTATGACTAGGTACTATACGCTGAAATCGAATTCCAAATACCAAGTTACCTACTGATAAAGAAATCAAAGCTAGCAATAGGGAAACTTCCGTTGAATTCACCACTAGAATCGACAATGTGGAGGTAACAACTGTTGCGTGGAAGGATAATCACATTGTGAATTTGATCTCCAACTTTGTGGGCCAAAACCCGATACAGACTTCTGACCGATTCGACAGAAAACAGAAATCTTGAATAACTATTGATTGTCCAAGTATAATAAAAGAATACAATAAATATATGGGAGGAGTTGATCTTTTCGACAGTTAATTCGGAAGGTACAAAATATTATTAAGGTCTAAAAAGTGGTATATGCGCTTATTTTATCATCTTTTGGACATGGCTGTGGTAAATTCTTGGCTGCTATATAAGCGGATTCAACAAAAAAATAAGGTAGATGTTAAACAAATTTTAAACTAAGCCGACGTCCGCTTAGAACTTGGCGAAGTATTGTGCAAATATCAACAAAAAAAGAAAATTATTGGGCGTCCTTCTGAGATTAAGAAACTATTGGAACTGAAAAGAAAGAAAGCAACAAGTTCTCCTATCCCTGTTAAACAAATCCGAACTGATGGCGTAGACCATCGGCCTTTATGGAATAATAAAAGATTGCAATGTAAGCTGCCAACATGTAAAAGCTTGATAACATTTTTCACATATGAGAAATGTGCTACCACCGCATTCTTCAATAAGAATCGAAATTGTTTTAATGAATTTCATTTGTAAACCGACAAACATTTGAAATTAGAAGAAGCTATGGACATCAACGGGCGTAGCACAAGGAGCAAAAAAGGCAGCTAAAATTGTATTTCTTAAACTCAAGCATTCTCAATATTATTATTGAAAAAAGTAGATTCGTAATAGTTGAAGGGCAAGAAATCATGTCGTTGGGGGAAACCAAGGTCTTAACGTGGAAGAATAAATTATCTTTAACACGTCTGTCAAACTACTTCGGTAAGACTAAAATAATTCAAAGTTTATATAGTTTATATAGTTTTAAAAATTACAACAAGACTCAGAATTGAAGATTGGTTTACGAACTGATCCTTTCCAGAGAACAGGGAAATATCTTTCCCTTTTATTTCTATTAAAATCTCAAAATAAGAAAGCAAAAACCTAACATAAACAATGTAATATTTTAAAGCAACAAATTGTTTGAATGAAAATGATAGTCGGCCATGATTTTTTTTTGTTTTAAATTATTTTGTTGTTCGAGATAATGCCAACAGGAATGATTTTCGTTGTTTAGTTTATTTATGTATAATTAGAATTATTCGCACACGATATTCACAAAATGTTTAGTTTATATTTTTGAAATGTTGAGAGATAACTCCAGCGACATAATCAATGCACTAGGGCATACGTGTAAAACATACAACTTTCTAAAAGATGGCAGCATTTTCGTTTATAGCATAATCTTGACAGTTGAACATGACTTATTTTAGCCGTCCAGAAATGCAAAAACACTCATTTTAAAGTTATTACTGTAACTCAAAGTGTTTATACTAACATAACTGAAATATTAAGGGGAGAGTGATTACTACTTAAATAACCAACCATGTTGTTGTGGAAATATGGTTTATTTAAAATGTAATTTTAAATTATACAAGTAGTTAATTATCTATTTTTAATAATACAGGTTGTGCTTTTATAGTTATTCAAAAATTATGTGGTACTTAATCAAAGCGAAGATAATGTGTTACTCCCAGTGGCGGGAGTAAGATTATCAGCAAATTTTTTAAGTTATATACTTTATAAGTAAAATGTTTGTTTATTTTATTATAGCAAAGTTATAAAAAAATTTGACCAAGTCTCATAAAACGTGACACAAAAACGGCATAACATATTAAAGAAATATAAGGTAAATGTTGTCATTCATTCTAAAGACTGTATCCGAAGCCCATGATACATATTTGTGAATACAAATTTTTGAAATTTGAAAAATATTCCGCTACATTCCCAATTTTTTATTACGTTGTCCGAAAAGTATAATTGTTTGAAATATTTCTCCGCCTCATATGTTTTTAAATTCAATTTTTGAGAGTTTCGTGAAAAATTGTCATAGCAACGAAAAACTTAAAATTTTCCTATATGGTTGAATTGGTAACCAAATTGTGAATTTCATATGTTTTATTGTAAATATCCGAGTGTGCTTTGTGATGTGTTTGACTTTTATTATAGGAGGTTTTGATGTGTCAAAAATTGTCTTAGCAATTGACCGTGATAATTCGGGTGAATTCGTTATTATTAAATAAATGTCAAAAATATTTATTCACAAATATTTATCATGGATTTTGGACACAGTAATAATAATCCGTCAAACTTAAATTTATTCTTAGAATATGACAGAATTGTAATCTGACTGAGCATAGGGAATTTCTCCCTACTCAATGGGAGTGCTTTTTGACGTTCTAAAAACAAATTTTAGATTTGGCAACTTTTATTCAAAGTGCAGGAAGTTTTTGAACAATGTTATTTGCGTTTTTCTAACAGTGTCACATATTTATGAACGATTTTGATAATGTTGTTATAAACATAACTATTGCCTTAGACACTACTCTGAGCTGGAACCACAGCAAAGATTTTCCAAAAAATTTAACTAATTTTTGGAAAGATTCTGTAATCATTCTTATGTTTTCCTTGATTTCTTTCAAATTGAAATTTAAAACAGCTATAATAACTAGTGGCTTGTAGTCGAAATACGTAGTTAGTTTCGGCCGAAAAAAATAAAACAAAATTATGAATGAGCATTCTTAAATTATCTTAAATTCTAAATTTAATTCTCTAAATTCCAGCAAAATTGAATCGTACATATCTATTTAATATTAATCTACATATAAATTAATCTACATATCTATTTAATATTTTGTAGAGAACTACATATTGTAATAATTAATTAAAATTGATTATTGTCTCCGAATTATTAATTTATTTCATTTTAAAACAAGCATGAATTTTATTTAAGCCAAAAAGACAGAAAAGAATATAAAAGGATGATAAAAGATTTTTGATGTTTCTTTTGTAACCTATAAGCCAGTGTTTTTCACCCTCCAAACATTAATATTTACCTTAAGTTTGGCACGACATGAAAGGTAAATTTGGACTAAAATTAATGAAATTATGAAGGTAAATTCTTTAGTAAGGCATACAAGTTCAGTAAGTTTATTTAATTTACTGCTTTTTGAATGGTGGAATTACTTGTGTCAGTCAACTCATGCTTTATTACGTTTGTGAATTGATTAGCTCAGATACCTAGTTTCGGTGGGTTTTCTTTTCCGAATGAACCGCTTTCGTTTGCAACAGTAAGCAGATTAATATTTTCAATGTGGAAAAATCACTGAATTTCTTCCAATCAGCTTGTTTGCAATTGACACGTTGGGTTGAATATCAGCATCTCGACCAGTCGAGTCAGCTTAATTAGTTGAACACACTTAGCATCAGTAATTTGATGATCTACCACCAAGTTAAGAAAATCGTTGTCGGAGACAGTAATTTCCAGTCTGGATAACAATTAATTTTCAAGGTGGAACAACTAATTTTAATATTTTTGCATTATCAGTACCAATAACGACATTTAAGATGTGACGTAATCTATATTACAATATACAAGCATACCCGATTGAAGCAACCATCGTGTGTTTTCGTTTACACAAAATACTTCGTTCACAAAATATTTTTATTTCCCCAGTGTTCCTTTTGTTCATAATGTATATCACAATATGTTAGTTAATATATTATGTGTATATGTTTGTCAGTATATAATGTGTTGCCATATCAAGAACAAAAGGCAAAAATATTTGAAATAGACAAAAATGTTTCTGCAATCTGCAGCCACACGACTGTGTTATTAAAAAAATTACAGTTATAGCTAGCTGTGTGATTTTAATATACATGCACCATTACATTGACTTAGAACAGTAATTATAAAATACTAATATACATGTATAAGTATTGTAATATGACGTATCGTATTATGTATATTAAACATGTCGGGATAAATAAAACAAATATTCAAAAACCTAGAGCGCATCATCAATTCAGTTCGACTTTCGATGAAATTAGATTTAATTAATGTAATTTTAATGATTACTGTGATTTAATTGTAATTAATGTGATAAAGTGTCTTTTTTAAATAAATAGTATTGTGTATTAACAAAAAATATTGTGTATTAACAAATTATCCGAAATATTATTATGAAACAAAATAGCCAAGAATATTTTACAAGCTATCGTCGTAGAAGAGATAGTAAAATAAATGAACGGCAACGAATGATGCATTCACAACACCAAGTTGATATTAATAGACCTACAATTCATCTTGAACTTCGCAAATCCACTTTTAAGTCGGCTATTTCGGGATCTTCAGAATTTTTTTCCCTCAGACACATGATCTTGGACCGCTTTCGTTCACATGCATCCATTGCGCTGCAGTTCACTTTGAAAGTGAGCTTAAATCGAATTGTTGCCACAATGGTAAGTTGTCTAATTTACCTACTTCCAACGCACATTTTCCAATTGAAATTAAAGAATTATACATTGGTACTGGGGTAATTCCCGTGAGTTTATTAGGCAATACAACATCTCTAACGCCTTTGCTTCAATGGGAGCCAATATACATAATATGCATGGCCGTGTTTATTGCTTTAAAGTTTCTGTTGAAGTCTACCACAAAACTGCTGATAACACTCCAATTGACTTTAATTTGAATATGGGAAACGTCCACACTGCTGATGCCGATATTTTGTATGCTGAACTATTTCTTTATGATACTGATACCGCTGTCAATATTGGTATGAAAAATCATTATAACTCAGCCTGCCTAAAAGAAATCATGACAACAATTGGTAATGTATTGCAACGCTAGAAGTTGTCAAAAGCTTCGAAAAGCATTCGAAACCGAATCAGCATATGCTTCCCAAAATAATTGCTATATAAATAAAGTATCCTTAGTTTTTTATAGAAATTTACAGGATGATCACAGAGTGTATAATGCACCTACAAATGCTAATGATGCTGCGTTAGATTATGTTTCCGATCGTGATGGTAACATACCCACCCAAATCGATTTTGCAGTTTATCCTACCAATAGCAGAAGCATTAGGCGAATTAACTTACTATCCAAACATTTGGACCCAATGATTTTTCCTCTTTTTTACCCTAATTATATAACAAGTTGATTCTAATAATGATCCCACAGTTGTTGTTGATTTCGATGAAATTTCGTAGTATCTTAACTGTCGCTACATTAGTGCACAAGAAGCAGCCTGGCAACTCCAAGATCTTCCAATTCATGGTCAGTTCCGTAATATTGTTATGCTATCTGTCCAGTTGAAAGATGGGCAGTCAATATTTTTTAACGAGAATAACATTGAAAATGATTTGCGACGTGAATCTATTGCAGTGACGACTTTAACATCGTTTTTATTTAAACTTGAATGATCCAACTGCACATAATCATTTATATCAAGACATGCCGGTATACTACATATTTAAAAAAAATGGGAAAACCGATCCCCAAATTCACATCACGGCAATAAAGCTATAGGAAGAATAATAGCAGTTTCACCAAAAGATAATGAGCGGTATCACCTCCGACTGTTATTAATTTCGGTTAAAGGAAGAGAAGGTGTTTCCTTCGAAAGTTTAACTGTTTTGAAAATATCGTATATTCAACTTACAGAGAAGCTACTTGAGCTAGAGGTTTGATAAACGATTCTGCAGAATGGCATTTTTGTCTTTCTGAAGCTTCGAAGTATATGCTTCCAAAATCATTACGCTCTCTTTTTGTTACAATTATTTGTCACTGCAATCCTTCAAACACATTACAATTATTCAACTCAACGACTATAAAGATTATATGATGGAAGATTTCATTTATTTTAGTCTAGGGGAAGATAGTCCGTTAACGAACTGCATTATTTCGCTGCGAGATTTATGTGAAGAACATCTTCACATAAATCTCGGGTTTGATCTCTTTACTGTATTACCAGTACTAAATTCAGAAATATATGCTAGCCTTATTACAGCACCACTTTGTATTTCCAACAATGAACCATATCTTTGGGATAATCTAAACGAAGCACAGCGAATGGCTGCTTCAAACATTTGGTCCTCTATTCAAGGTATAAATTCACAAATATTTCTACTTTGATGGCCCTGGAGGTAGCGGAAAGACATTTTTGTATCGAGCATTAATACAAAAACTCAGCACAATTAATCAAACAACATTATGTATTGCTTGGACTGGAATTGCGGCAAATCTTCTGCCACATGATATGACTTGTTATTCTGCCTTTGCACTGCCTTTAAACCTTGACTGCGTTAAATTTCCTCAGTTATCAAAAAACAAAAGGAAGTTACTAACGTCAATTGATTGCCTTATATGTAACGAGGCACCTATGGAACCTGCAGTGGCTCTTAAAATGTTTGACTTAGTATTTCGTGACTTAACGAATAATAATTTACGTTTCGGTGGAAAATTGATTATATTGACTTTCGGCAAGTTCTTCCTGTTATCCGAGGAGGAAACCGTGTCAGCGTTGTAAATGCTACAGTGAAAAAGTCACCACTATGGAAACTTTTTCAAATATTTAAGCTCGATCAAAATATGAGAGCAATCACTGATCCAATTTTTTGCACACGGCTTCTTTCAATTGGCGATGGTAAATGTTGCTCCGATCAACCAATTAAAAAAACACAATATTCACTAAATATACCAAATGAATTTCTATCAGACGATATCGTTACCGATACATTTGGCAATAACTTTACTCCAGGAGATGTGGCATCTATATCTCAGATAGCGATTCTTTGTCCTAAAAATGATGATGTTCGTCATATAAATGACATAGTATTGAACAATTTAAATGCCGAAGAAGTATCCTTTTGCTCAGTGGATTCCGTTAAAAACGAAGATGGTACCGATGACAGTAATTTACAAGTGAATTTCCCAACAGAATTTTTGAATTCGTTAAATCCTTCTGGTCTTCCTCCACATATTTTAAAATTAAAAAAGGGCTCCATCGTAATGTTTATGCGAAACCTATCTATTAAAAACGGTTTGTGTAATTGATTAGCAGTCACAGATTTACAGAGTAACCTAATAAAAGTTGAAATTTTAACTGGCACAGAAAAGGGCACTACACATTTCATTCCAAGAATATGTTTAGATACGTCGAATGATCCAGCATTACCTTTCAATTTAATAAGACATCAATTTCCAGCACATCTTGCATACGCAATGACAATAAACAAGGCACAAGGACAAACATTTAAAAAAATCGGCATTTATCTTCCGATTTCCGAACCTATTTTTACCCATGGCCAGCTTTCCATAGCACTATCAAGAGCAACACAATCTACTGCTCTAAAAATTCAAATTGTCGAAGGACCAAAACAAGGAAGTACTATTGATGATGTCATAGTAATCGAGAATGTGGTATATCAGGAGGTCTTCTCTTAATTATGTAAGTACATATACTATTTAATAAAGTTTAAATTTTGTTCCTAAATAATTCACCTTTTTCAGATTTTCGATACGAAAAACGGACGGACAACTGTACTTATTCGAAGACGTGCAAGAGTCAAATTTGAAGTGAAAATTTCCTTCTGAACGAATTATGCATGTTAAGTATTAATCAGATCATACTGTATATGTGCTATGCGACTGTAAGTTTAAATTTAAGTTTTTGGCAGAAAAAAAAAATTTGTAGTTCCTATATAATTTTATATCTCTTAATTAAATAAAATTTATACACTAGTACAGTGTTTTTGTGCACAAAACTATCATTTTTTCTCGTTTTGTTACGGTTAAGGGTAATTATACACTACGATTTTATGCTTCATTTATACAAGTACATATATACGAGTGTGTTATGTTATACATATACTCTTAGTACCAAAAACCATATAAACGAGAACAATTTATATTCAAATGTAATTTAATCTTAGGATGAGCAAAAAAAAAAATATTAAAAAAAGGTTACATGTGAAAATGAATATTTTACTTATCGAATACATTACACTTCAATGATGATGTTGGTATTTAAGTATCCGAAAAATGTTTTCATATTCATGTAATATGTAGATATATTATGTTGATGTTATCATAGAAAAAAAACGATATCGTCATTATTTTCGATCTTTTAAATTAAGATAATTAACAAAAGATACTATAGTAAATTTACTATATAGTTACCTATACCTAGTAGTGAACTTTTTGTGATGAATTCGTTCTTCTTTTATTACGTAATGAGTATATACGTAAAACTTTGTGTTGATAATCAAAACCAAGTCATTTGAAAAATATTAAAAAAATGGGACCGGATTATTTTTTTACTTTTTTTTTAACAAAAACTTGTTCCTTTCACTTAACATTTACAATATTCCCGAACCGAAAATTTACATCACAAAAAATTAGTATCCGTACTCGTATACTTAGAGATTGAAAATGGTAAAAATATAAAATCAAAATTTTCCTTTTTTTTGTAATTAAAGTTATGCTATATTTAAAAAGTTTCCTTTTTCAACATCGTATTTTTAGATTGTCTATATACGAATAGGATATATATATATACTCGTACATTTTAATAAGAAGCATAATTAGGACATAACGAGCTGAAATGGTACATATATATAGATAGTGCTGTGTATTGGGAGTAATTATCGTTAAAAGTAATTTATTTGAAAATAAAATTGGAATAAGATTTATTTTGTATGTATTATTAGCAATTAAACTGATTTGGTGTGAGTGAAATAATAATTGAGAGTAATGTTTAATTTATGTTTAAATAAAATGGAAGAGATTGTTTCAATTCGACAGACGAGAAATAATTAATAAGTCTTAAAAAATTCTCATTGTTCTTCTTGATCAAGTTATTCAATTAACAAAACTGTGCAAACATAAATATCGGAAATCAACCATCGGTTTTACGAGTCAGTAACTTTTTATTTAGCTTCCTGTATTACTCTTCGGATATTTTACTACGGCTAATTTCATTTTGCAGTCAAGAACAGCTTTCACGACCTCACAAACATATTCAGTAATTTATTAAGGTAAATCTGCTCTAAACTTTGTCTTACTAAGGTTTTGTTGGCTATATATTTAGGTTTGTCAAAGACAAGGGTTATAGCAGAAATATCAGGAGTTTTAACGTCACCAATAATTAATATTTCAAATTTAAGCAAGAGTATCGCAAATTTATTAAGAATTACATTGAATATGAACTAAAACATATGGAGCAGATACACGATGATTTGAGGTTAGATCCTTCACTTACTTACTAGATACAGCATCATGCCGTTATAAAACCGGAAACCACAACAGCCAAATTTAGAGAAGTGTTCAGTGACGTTTAGAAACAACTACAAATGTTTCTCAATCAATCATCATAAACAAGTTGGTGATAATTTAGCCAACGATTCAGGATTACTTAATAACAATACTACTTAGATGGAGGAAAATTAAAATTTTCAACTAATATATTATGGCAATCTTCGCAAAAACAGAAAATAATAACGTATATGGATTAAATATCTGGGAACAGTAATTCTAAAACACCTAGCTATGGACGACGCTGCAAAATCACAACTTGCTCTAAAAAAATGTATGTTTATGATTTTTTGACAAGAGTACGAGGAGGCTTGTTTTCGAGAAAATGGAACAGCAACAACAAAGAAATATTAAAACATTTACCAAATGATTAAATATAATAGATGGTTAGCCCCAAGTTCAAATCTTAATTACAGTAAAATTTCCATTTCCAAGATCTTTGGGCTTCCGGAATCGATTGAAATGATAATTTAAATAAAACCAGTTTACCTGATATTATGCGAATGTTATTGGACCTCAAGGGTCGTATTATACATATAGAAACATCTCAACAATTTTTCTCGCAACTACTTGATAAACTTATGATTTTAAAAAAATTTCGAGCACAAAAAAACTTATCGATTATCGGAATTGAAGTTACCTTCATCTAATTGTCAACATGACCAGGAAATAGTCATTACAAACCATTTGTCTTCAATGCAGTCAAAATTATATAGAGAGGCTAAAAAAATTAAATTGAAATATAATTTTCAATACTTGTGGGTTCAAGACGACAGTAATATTGCTTCGAAAACAGAGTAACACAAAAATTTACCAGATTGATTCGTTTAATGACATACCTGGAACGCATCTGTGGGAGAACTACATAACTATAATTTGTTGAACTATAATTTAGTCGAATCACTGAAAGTTAAGTTTATTTAATTTTTACAATCATTAATAGTTAAGTTCACCATTTGTGACACTCATTTGTGTTCACACATCTTATTAAATTTGTATAGCTTTAATTAGGTATTTATTAGTTTATGTACGGAATTTTTTATAAAATTTTTGACATTTCTAGTATTTGTTTACATCAATTTGCATGTCAACTATTTTATATACTTTTTTTATAATTTTGTATACATTGAGCTATTACAATTTTGTTGTTATTTCTCTATACAATTTATGGTAGCACGGTTTGTTTCTTTGCTTTCATTTCTTTTATATGATTACACCAGTTTACTTTTCTTTAGTTTTTCTTTTGTAAATTCTTTTTAATTCCACTCATCAACAAACATTTTATTAATTTATTTTTATCTGATGTATTTCGATCAGCTGTCATAATTTGTGTAGATATAATTTTGTTTTATACAAAACATTAGGAGTATTCGAAAAAAATTTGACAATTTTTTAGTGAATATTGATGATTTGGATATTATTTTTTTAACTGAAATATGGATTCCGAGTTTTGAAATCAACAATTTTAAATTAGCTGATTTCACATTTGTTGCTAATTTTAATGACCAATATAGTTCAGGAGGTGTTGCTTGTTTTATCAGAATCACTAATTGTCATCAAGCTACATTCTTAAGATTCTCATCGCCTGACGTTATTAAACTAACCGTTTATCTTAATAATTTTTGTTTTTGCTTTATTTTAGTTTACCGCTTTCATATTATCTCAATAGATCTTTTTTTTTAAAGAGTTACATGATTTTTTTATTTCAGATAATATGCCCAAATATAGCCCAAATATGGCTTATGATATTTTTATCGATAAATGAACATTTGAGTTAAATAATAATACATCGATCATCCCATAAAAAACGAAAACTCAACAAAATTAATGCATGGATGACTAATACTCTACTGAATTTAATTCATTATAAAAATAAGTTAGCCAAGAAATTAGGTAAAATTAAGAAGCTATTAAAATAAAGTTTGAGAAAATAAATAGAAAATTTAAACGTTTAATACCTAGAACGAAAGAAAAGTGTTTTAAAGCTAAATTCAATGCGGTAGCAGACTTAAAACCGAAATGGAGAGTTGTAAACAGTATTCTTAAAAACATGCCGAGGGCGGATACCATCTCCTCGATTGATAATAAAGCACATTCTTGACATTCTGCTAGAAAATAAAAAACTTTATGTCATTGATAAGAATATTAGAAATTTAATGATAAATTCTGAGATTAAAAACACCAATTTTTTTTTCCAGTTTGTCATAATGAAATGTTTTTTAACTATTTTAAATAATTTAAAAAATTCTGGTTCTTGTGTAATCGACGGGTTTTCTCATTTTACAGTTAAAAAAATTATTTTCAGTATTGTTCACGTATTGACTTTCATTTTTAACTAGTGTTTTGCTAAAGGTGTTTTCCCTGAAAAATTAAACTTGGTTGTTGTTAAACCATTATTCAAGAAAGTTTGCCATCTAAACCTAAATAGTTATCGCCCAATTACTCTTTTTAGTACTTTCTCTAAAATATTTGAAAAACTGATCAAAACCAGATTATTAGAGTATCTTGATAAAATTAATTTTCTTGATAAGAGGCAATATGGTTTTATTAAGAATTCGTCTACGGAAAATGCCCTTATTTCTTTTTTGACGCCTCCACATACACATTTAAATGACAATTTGAAGTCATCTGTTTTTTTTTATTGAAGTCACCAAGGAATCTGATACTGTTGATCACAATATTCTCTTGTCTAAATTATATGTTATCGGTATATGTTAGGGGAGTCTCATTGAACTTATTTCGGTCTTATTTACTAAATTGCAGACAAAGTATTTGTATTAACAAAGTCTATACTGCTGAAAAATGCGTACCATAGGGTTCCCGGTTAGGTCTCCTGTCGTTTTTTATATACTGTAATTCCATTTTCCCTTGAATTGAAAGGTAGTATTTTTGCTTTAGCTGATGATATGGCATTGCTGTATTCCAGTTCTAAT
This sequence comes from Tipula confusa, assembly GCA_963556175.1. Lineage (NCBI taxonomy): Eukaryota > Metazoa > Arthropoda > Insecta > Diptera > Tipulidae > Tipula > Tipula confusa. Next base: position 126,000,977 of record OY744475.1, read on the forward strand.
GAGGATTCCTTTTATATATTGCTATAAAATATGACATTTGCTTATTAAAAAGATGGTTTTACGTGCATAATATGATCCTGAGCTGTAAATCCAAAATAATAAACTTTAATCTTAGCTGTTCAGTATCCAACCTTGCTTCATGTTTCATTTACCATTCACTGTCATGTAATCAAATTAATTGTGGTTCACTCTGTGTACCAATAGAGAATGTAATTTTATTTAAATATCTCGGAGTACATGTAGATTCACAGTTAAATTTTAAAGGTCATGTTTCATATTTAAAAACGGATGTACGGTTTACTTTAAAAACATTAGATTATTTGAGAAATATTTGCAGTCCAAACTTTTTAAAGAGCTTGTATTTTGCTTTAGTTGATTCGTAACTCCAATATGGCTTAACATGTTGGGGTGGTATTTATTTATCGAATGTTAAGCCGTTGATGTCGACTAAAAAAGCAGTATTGAGGATTATAAATTGTTTGCCGAGAACTTCAGTTTCATTTCCATTATTTGTAAAGTTAAAAATGTTGCTACTATGTTACTTGTATGTATTTAAAGTTCTTAAATCTTTTAACATACAAGTTGCGTATAATAAGTAGAATAAATATTCCATTTCCTAAAAAAGAATATTTCAAAAATTTTTATTCGTATACCGGTCCTATATTATATAATCAACTACCACGTGCTATCAAAGAAGTAAATAACTTAAAAGAATTTTCTAGGTCGTCAAAAGAGTGGCTTTTTACAATTAGCAGTATAGAAATGATGTTAAAAACTTTTTGTTAGTTTATAGTTTATGGTATTGTATCAATAATAAAAAATAAAAAATAAATAATAATAATAATAAAAAAATCAAAATAATGAAATAAAAATATTAAAAATATATCAATGGAATATGTAATATGTATCCATTTAAATTTTTGATATCTAATATTATTATTATTATTATAATTTTTATTTTTTTTTTGATTGACTCATTTTGTTTTGCACTACTCCTATATTTACACTTGTTTTTTAGTATATTCATTGTTTTGGTTAGTTGATACATTTTGACATTTATAATTTATTTTAAAGAACGTATTTTTATAAGTTTATTTTTTAAATGTATATATCATTTTGTATTTTGTACTTAAGCATTACAACTATTTTCAATGTATTATAAGGTATTTATTTGCGTGAATCGTATCTCCGCTACATTTTTTGTAAATAAGGAGATTACGAAACTAATTTAAGTTTTTATTTTATACATTTTTTTGTAATATGTACTATTTTTTGTCTAAAACTTAATAAAACTAGGTAAAAAAAAACTACTTACAAAGATGAAGTACCATAGATCTGAAAAATATTACAATTGATCGTTGGATAAACTCCAAGTAAAACTTAAGTATGGAACTACTTAAGTGTACTACATTGTTGGTTTGGATAAAAAGGAAAACCACAAATTCACAAGACATTTGTGGCCAACAGTAAAACAGAAATTTTATAATGACTGAGGAAAAACCACCAATACTGTAACCCTGTACTCTTTAATTCTCTAAATTGATAATGAAATAAGCACCCCAGAAAACAATGCCTGGAGGAAATCAAGTCAGTTTAACATACTTAAGGGGAGCTTACTGGATAATAATATCGAAAAACTCAACTTCTGCCATTTGCAAAAAGCGGTGAAAATTTTGTTGCAATACAAATTTTGTTGCAACAAAATGTAGAAGCGATATATTGCTGATTATATGTTTATTCAATAAAAGCAGTTCATCTTGCACTTGTCAGCAATTTAAAAAGGGAAGCTTTTCTTGCCGCCTTCGAATGTTTCACATCCATAAAGGTTTATGTCTAAAATTATCACAACTTATTAAAGAATTAGATGCTATTAAAGAATTAGAACTATTAGAACATGTAACCAAAGAGCAAATTTATGCCTCCGGTAAGTCCTCACTTTGGAGGATTATAAGCGGTCAGTGTGATATTGACCAAACAACTTATGTTAAATATTCTTGGGACCATACACTTACTTTTGAAGAAATCCAAGCATATTAACCCAAATAGAAACTTGTCTCAACTCAATTAATTTAGCTCCGCTAAGCAATGATATAGTTGATGATACAGAATTAACACCACGCTTTTAAATATGCAGAGCAATTTTAGCAAGAATAGAGCCCGACATGACGAATTTGAAATATGTCATTAGGTAGAATTAACTCTCCTTTTTTAAATACATGGAGCTTATCTATCACATCTTCAAAAATGACCTAAATGGGTAACACAACAACTCAACATCAAGCAAGATTTTAATAAAATATAAACTACATTTTTAACATGAAGGCTCAAGAATTATTAAATTTCTTTATGACTGAGATGGTATTGTAAGAGTTTTTATAGTATACCAAGGCGATAAGTGATTTACAAGGAATGTCACCACAAAATATGTCTGATTAATGAAATAAGTCGGTGTTTGGGATATAACATTACAATACACTAACAAAATAGTGCAAGTATAATATCAAAACCAACACGAATGTATATACTATAGAAGATTTTGATAATATCATAACCTTCTATATTGATATGGGAGTTTTTAAGAGGTTTTGTTAACATGCAACCAAAACCGCCTACATTTCAAGCCATATGCAACAGAGAAAATATAAATGTAAATCTTTTCTTTGCTAAAAATATCAATTCTTTGATTGTATTGCAAATGTCAGTATATAACTGCTAACATTGTCGACGAGCTTGTGTAGAGTCAACAATATCAAGTTTTGTTGACGCGTCAACAATAAAAATCAGGGATGTGCGACGACAATAAACGTCGACGTCGACAATTACTGTCGACGCGTTTTTGAGGGGTCAACAAAAGCAAGTTCTGTTGACGTGAATTGTTGACGCGTCAACAATAAAAATAGAAAAAAAGTAGTTTTATTTGTTTTTTTTTTATTTTTTATTTGGATATAGGCCCAACATTATAAATATTATAATTATATCCATTTGGATATAATTATAATATTTATAATACTACTCTGAACTTGTTCTAGATAATGATTTAATAAACAATAAGTTGCAAGCGAATACTGAAAAGAAAACCCGTTACACCCAAACACCACCGTAAAGAAAGGAAAGCAAAAATATAACAACGATACCATGACTGAACACTAGATGACACTACGACCAGATGTGGCAGGGTGCGTTCAATCGACATTAGTTCCGCCACCAACCGCAAACGCACCATCGTCTGAAGTGGTCGACCTTGTACTAACATTGACACATATATCGGCAAAAGTCTATTTGTCATAGAACGGTGGATTCAAAAAACGATGTTTTGTTTGAAGAATTTTCATCATTTTCATATGATTAATGAGCCGTAATGTTCCAGCTGCCTCCTCGCTGTCTCCTTAAATTGTCAGTTCAACAAACCATGTCACAATCTCACGTATAATTATCATTTTTCACATATTCTTATAGAAACAATTTTACTCCATATCTAATTAAATTAAAAATTAAAAATGCAATTTAATTATCGTTATACGTATATTGAAATGTAGCTCTACTATATATTCATGTATTAATATACCATATCACTTGATATTAAAATATCTTTACAAAAAAAGTTTAAAAATAATTTCATACATAAAAAAAAAAATTTTTTTTTTTGGCAAAACTTTTACTTCTTCACTTTTCATTATGTAACACTATTTTGTAATCTCAAAACCACACATTAATGTAAATATATACATCGTTCTACCTTAAAATTTAAATATAACACAGAACTTAAATATTCGAAAGTTTTACCTTTTTTCCCTGCCATTTAATAAAAACTTTAAATTATTCTCCTTCTTCTTAATTTTGATTGGGATTTTGGCAGTACAAAACAAGAAACACAAAAAATGTATGTTCGAAAACTAAAATAAAACTTTTAAAATTTTATTTAGATGGAAATTAAGAGACGAGAGATGTGGTACTCGTATAGTATACCTAAGCGAGAAATATTTATAGGTAGTTTTAATGGAAAATTGAACAATTTGTAACTTCAGTTAAAATTTTAATTAAAAATAATAATTGTTGAAATATATAATAATTTCTAGCAGAGCGAGCTAAATGTGGACTAATTGAAAATTAGTCTCTTAATTATGAAGTTTAAATCACTGCTAATATAGTTATTATCAGAACCAGTAGTTTATTAAAACTTGGAGAAATAAAAATTTATTATTTCACCTTGATGTTGCTTAATTTTTATTAAAAGACAAAACTTTAAAATCAATACAAATTAGATTTTAAAATAATTGATTAAACATTAACCGTTTTATGACAAATGCGTCATGTAATCGCTGAAAATCAAATTTATGTACACTTTATTTGACACAGAACTTTAAAATTAATACAAATTTGATTTTAAAAAATTTGACTTAACATTACAAATCAACTGAATTGACCGTTCTATGAAAAAGACGTAACATAATCGACGAAAATCTAATTTATATACACTTTATTTAACACAAAAGTTTAAAATTAATACAAATTAAATTTTAAAATAATGGATTAAACATTATAAATCAATTGAATTAACCCTTTTATGACAAATACCTGACAGATTACTGCTATTGACAACAAAATGTTTAAGAAAAATGATACACCAAATATTGACCTTGATTATTAAGAAAATTACTATTTAGCGGTGTCGAGTTTGAACCGTTGCATAATATATGAACGGACATTACTATCCATTAGTGTAATGCAGGACAATATGATGCTACACTAAATAACTTTATAAATGCTCACACTCGAACTTAGTCGCCAAAAATATAGATTTTTGAAAGTGACAATTTTTGTATGATTACCTGATTATTGTAGAAGCTACATCACATTAATATAACTGAGACTAATTATATATAGAAGCGTTACAAAAACTAATATCACGTTACGATAGTAAAAAGATCATCGTGAATAACTTCATTCGAAGCCAAAGCTACCAATGTTAAACAATTATTAGAACTTATTAGAAATTATTAGACAAATCCGTTGAAGCAGTTCGCGGGATTCTCGCGGACCATTCGAGGGTTTTATATTTGTATAATGACCAAGAAGCTAAACGATAAAACTAAAACATTCTGGGCTAGATTCATCCTCCTAGTAGCAAGTCTTCCTCCAACTGACCAGTCATAAAAAATCATATTGTAATTAATACTTTTAAATGTCCAGTTTACAGATACTCTCATATGATTTTTCAAGGTAGACAGTTCAAAGAGAAGGGGATAACTACAAAACGCGACAGGGTTACGTGTTCCGGTCAGTAAATAGCTTAGGTAGAATCACGAAACTACATCCTGATTCTGAACGAATTACCAGGTTCGTTACATTAAAAACCAAATATGGGGAAGTAAACGAACATATTAAAATTGCATCTCTCCAATTGAACCAGATGCTTCAAGGCTCACCTTCGTGAGCATCCCATCATTGATTCGGTCAATATCACCAAATAATTAATTGGCATTCTAGAAAATAAAACAAAATCGTTGCTTTATAACGATATAATATTAAATAGACTTTGATATTAAACTTTACCGAATAAAGCCTATAGTTCAGGACCCAGTACAAAATATTACATAAAAGGAAAATAAAAAAAAACATTTGCGCTACTGCTTATGGTTTTAATTTTAAAAGATCTTCGTAAGACACTTTATCTTGAACCATTTTGAAGACTGCCTTTCTAGAACTTGGTGAGTCTGTTTTTTGGTGTTTTTGATGTATGCTCGTCAATACTTGTTTCATCAGAATACTTCATACGAATTTTACTTTCATTTATACTTTCGGAAACTTTTAGTGACTTTACGCCATCGATTTAAACGTGTGAGTACTGGTTTCGATGCATTTAAAGATATGTCAATGATTGAAGAGACAAATAAGAGACGTTATTTTAAGCAGATTCATGTCACATATACAAGACACACTTTAACTTGCCATATTACATTTAGTTGATCGTTGACACTTTTTATAAAAGATTCAATATGTAATAAATAGCGTTGGACAATAATTTGAATAATTAATTTGTAGATACTTTTTTTTTAACTAAGCAGTACTTTAACAAGAAAATCGATTAATGCGGCTGCACGTCGCATACGTTCGTGTGCAGTGCATATCAGCCGCAAACCAACCAATCAAATCAACACATCTAAACCATGTGACAAGATATACCAATCAAATGACTCGTTTGCGGAACAAAAAATTAAAAAAAACAACAAAAAAATTATAAAGAATAAAACAAAGTAGACAGAGTAAAAACATTTGTTACTCGGTTTTTACTTTGTTTTTATTCTTTATAATTTTTTTGTTTTTATTTCATTTTTTTGTTCCAGAAACAAGTGATTTGATTGGTAAATCTTGTAACACGGTTTAGATGTGTTGATTTTATTAGTTGGTAAGTGGCTGCTATGCGCAGTGCACGAGTCGAATACGTGCAGCCGCCTTTAACATTAATTCACGGTCCCAATACATATTTCTGTCATTTAGTGATCTCTTTTGAATCGTGTTGCTTAATGCATGGGTGGTTGTTTTGATGATGAACTAATTGCTCTAATTAATTTTGCTCCTGCTTTGTTAGTATATTTAACCTATTAGATTAAGATAATTTTTGGCTATCATACAATTTGGAAGCCAAATGCTTTGTAGTTAATTTTCCCGTAGCTAAAATTGTGTCGTATTAATGAATATTAGAAATTCCTTATCATAAGTTTATATTGTTTTGAGGTGATTTTTTTCGGAGCTAAGAGGCAATTTTCTGTATTTTTATCCTCAATCCATATTTCAATTTTCTTATTCTAAAGTCTTTAAAATATTTTGCGGTTGATTTCAGGTTCGCATTTATTATCCCTATAGCTCTAGCTAACCAGTTCTAGGTCAGACGCTCGCATATACACTTCAACGAAGGGTCAGAACATACAGATTATGTTCACCATCGATCAAAATTGAGCGATGGTGAACATAACCACCATTAGAGCGACGCTGATAATGATTGGTTATGTAATAATTTTGACCAAACATTTTTAAAAGTCATTTGTCTAGTATTATTTGTTGCAATTAGACCATCATGGTTATTACAATCTCATAAGTTTTTTCCCGCACTCATAACAGTACTCTTCACCAGAAAATAATCCAAATCACCATTAATGCATTTCAACATAAAAGAATAGTAACAACATTAAACTACCTTGAGTAGTATCTGTAAGCATTACAGTTAGCCTCATCTATATTTTATAAATAAAACAATTTTAAAACGTGTAAAACCCAAAAATTATTTCGACAGGAGTTTCCAATAGGAGCACCATGTATTACTATACTGTTGCAGCCGTGTTGATTTCTTTGCAATCTATAACCAAAATAAGAAATCTGATCAAAAAGGAATGTAAAAGGTTCGCATTGCAAAGAAATACAGTTTTGCAATCAATTTTTTTGATGTTAATGATTGTTTAAATAAGATGGAGGGTGGCAGTTTTTTAAATTATGTTATCGATTTGTTAAAATGTAAAATTTAAGCGCCCTCAATGCAAAATCCTTAAATTGCACAATATTAACTTAAATTTAATAAATAAATCGAAAAACGTACCAAAAAAAATCAAAGAAATTGTGTCCGTACTATTTTGACAATTTAAAATGATTTCGTTTTTTTTATTGCTTTTCGTGTGTTGGTTGTGTACAGACAGTCACACACAATGAACCACTTCTTAAAAAAAAGGATAACCAGAAAATGAAGAAAAAAGATAGTAAGACGTGACAGAGTGATTTTCATTTTTATTAGAAAACGTGACTTACCTAAATTCAACCGACAAACATATAATAAAGAATTACGATTAATCTTTCTATACACACTTGCACCTATATACAGTACAACACCCTTACGGAATACAAATAGATTTAAATGATAATATAAACGATTTTGAAAAATAATATAAACTGAAAATTGTGCTTTCAATGCAATTTAACATTGATTGTGTTTTGAGAAAACCTATAGATCCAGGTTTGACTGGATAGGTTCACCCCATTTAATAATAGTGTCAATAAAGAAGTAAACTAATGTCAAATTCCTTCCAATCGTTGAGTTCTACGTGTTTCAAAAAGTAATGCCACTTCTACGACTAAACTTTAGATACATCACGCTGTAGTTAAAACAAATGATGAACAGTCATGACACCTGCCGAGGGATTATGCACAGATTTTAGTGGCACAATTTATTGTTAAACAAAATAATTTGTTTTTTAAAAAACTGTGTGCAACCAAAACTGCTATACTTTTTTTCGTGTATGTAACCATCAAAAAAATGTCAAAAATATAAAAAATTTTGAAAGTAGATATCTAGGTATCGATAAAAAATACGTGAAAAATAAAATTTAAATTTCATTATTTGCTTTTGTTCTAAATTTGATTTCTAATTTTTATTTTATTGTCGCTGTATGGTGAAATAAAATAAAATTTTATTTTTCACTTTAATTATTTAAAAATATAATATTTAAAACTATTGTCACTTAGAATTTTTGTATAAAATATTCAGAAATCAAAACAACACAACACTAAAATAATAAACGTCAAATTTGTTTATAAACAAGACACAGCGAAATAAGAAACGACACACCTACTACGATAATTGTTGAAATGCGACGCACGTTATTCTAGCAAAAATTATTACTATTTAATAATAATTGTCAATAAAATCTGTGCATGATCGCTCGGCTGAACAATTTGTGAGGGTAAAATAAGGTGACATTTACTTCATAAAACGATTTTAAGGTTGAACAGGCTTTAAATGTATTTACCAAATTTAGTATCGACGGTTTTAAGAAATTATGGTAAATTTAAATTAAAGTTAGTTGGAGTGAAAATTAGAATTTAGATCACCAGAAAACTAAGCCATAAGTGATAACTGATACAGTGATATATTTATTAAAAATGTCGCAACTTTAGCATAAATATACTGCTATAAAATATTAATTCATTGTCATAAATCATTTTTAAGCAAAAAAATCCGGTCAGCGAAGGCCTTTGCAAATTTACGGAAATCAATGTATAGTTAATATCACACAATCGGATCAAAGATGGCGATAACTGAGTAAAAATGGATTTTTAGATATCGTAATGACTTTAATTTTTTAATAATTGGCATTGTTAAATTTTATGTTATTAAAATGTTAATGTTAAACGGCATACTAATAATAAAAATATTAATAACATAATTCGTAGTTTTACAAAATATTGTAGTTTTGCTTCAATTTATTGTGTTTTGTTTTATCGTATTGTGTCAAAATGGAGGAAATTATCAATCTTTAAGTATTAAAAAAAATAATTGAGAACATGAAAAAAAAAAAATAAAGTGAATGTGTATAAATCGCAAATGGAAAAGATTTATGCTTGATTTTAAATGCCACATTGAAAAACGATTGAGATAACAAATCTGCTCCCAAATTTGTTGAAAATTTTGCTCGGTTAAATACAAGAGTAGATGTCCTTGAAAGACAATAAAAATGTTGTATAATGCTCATCAGTGGCATTCCAACACAAAAACAAATTCTGTTAGTGATATTTGTACCAATATTTGTGATGCGGTTGGATTCAAAAGTAATGGCGAATATGTTTTTCAAGCTTATAAAATGAACCTGTAAATAAAATTTGGTGAATTGAAAAGTAAGTGAATTGGTCTATGCGTCCAATCTCGTATTTATGCAATGATGCATTGACCAAAGCATATAAATGCATTTATATTACAAAAACTGAAATGTCTGCAAAAGTCTAATTTATAGGAAAAGAGGTCAAATATTTATACTGCACAATAACGCAAATGAAGGTCAACTCATTGCGTCAATAGATGAGTTAAACGATATTTACGTTAAAGGTTTCTGCAACATCTGATAACACTGCTAATTTGGGAAATACTGTTGCATCATCTGCTGTTGAAAATGTTAGAGGTACGGCTGGTATAAATAATGTGACAACAAAAGATACAACTGTTTTACCTAGGCTTGTGGGAAAGCAAAAAAAAAACAAAGTAATCCAATACATCATTAGCCTAGTACATCATAAACCAAAATATAAATGTCAATTTTAAATGTTAAGTTGATTACGGTATCTATAAAGCATCATTTAATTTTTGCTTTGATTTTATTGATTAAATTTTTTCAGAAATTTTTATTTTAATATTAATTTTTTTTTGTCTTCATTTGTGAACGATAATTTACGTAAAGATGGTAAGGTTTGTTGGGTGGAGACATTTCTGAGTTTTGTGAATGGTGCGTGAATATTCCTAATATGGTATTAAAATCTTCACTTAAATTAAAAAGTGGCTGGCAGGTGTGCTCTTTAAAATTCGCATTTTATTACCTAAAATGGATGATATTGTGCTGAGTAAGGATGTAATTAGTGTTACCGAAACCTTCTTAAAGGAACATATCACTGACGGAATGGTGTTTTTTTTATGGTTTTAACTTGTATAGAAGTAATAGAACTTCTAAGGGCTGTGGTGTTGTATGAGTTTTTGTATCTTATACTCTTAGCTTTAAAGTTATTCATTCTTGCAGCCTATATAATTTGGAAGCTCTTTTAGTTGAGATTAGTGATTAAATTGAGATTAGAAACCACCCAGAATCCATTAATTTTATTAATCAATTATTTTTGGATTTTTTGGAGCATGATTTTCTGTATTGGACTTATGATATGAGTTTTAGTAGAACTGCTATTATAATGTAACTTATCAAGATTTTAATAATATTAATCTTAATGGGCTACTTTCGGAATATATTCCTTTGAATTGGGAACTGACCAGAACTGTGGTCGGCGTAAATGCCAAAATTTAATTGTTCAATACTTTAAAAAGAATAAACCACCATGCTTGAACAATGAAATTTTGGATATGATTTCATTGCGTGAGCACGCCTTCTTTGTGTGAAAGAAGAGTCGAAAACCTACGGATAGAAAGACTTTCTGTAAAATGTCGCTACTAAATTGATTAGAGAGAAAAAAGCAGCTTATTTTAATAAAATATTTATTTCTACACAGCCATTCAATAGATTTTGGAAGTCCGTAAATGCATTAAGTATTTCTCAATCGGCCAAAATAAACTGTGAAACTTTACTTCAGATGAGAATTCATTAGAACACCAAATCAATCTAAGTACCAGAATGCGCGACTGTGTAATGTTGAACGGGAGTATAGCTTTTACTTTAAGAATATTGAACTTAATGAATTAATCCATGCTCTCAAGTATATTTCTTCTTATGCTGTTGGAATTGACGAATCTAATTGAAATTTATCAAAATTTTGGTTCCTTATTGAATATTTTTAATTACACTATCATGTCATTTACCTTTCAAAATTTATTCTGGTTCCTAAACTATCAAATACGAGTAGTGTGACTCAATTTCGTCCCATTAATATTTTACCGTTGCTTTCATAAAGAGTATTGTAAAGCCATAGTCGATGACCACCTTTTTGGAAAGGTTCAAATTGCTTAATAAATTTCAATCAGCTTATCGTAGCAATCATACTACGCAAACTGCTGTGCTGGATGTGATTGACAATCTACAAAGTTCTATTTTGGTTCTGTTGGACGTTAGTAAGGCTATAAAATTGACCCAGTTTTGATTTTTGAATCAAAAATTATGCAATGAATTTCATTTTCCGTAAGTGGTTCTAAGATGATTGATTCTTATTTAGCAGACAGGGAAGTCGCAGTGTTTTGTAATAACTCTTTCTCAGATTGGCGCAGTGTATTTTTTGGAGTGCCTCGAGGATCGGTGTTCGGGCCTCTGCCATTTTCAATGTGTATCATTATCGTTACACTATTGTAAATATCATATTTGGCAGATGACATCCAAATTTATGCGTCGTTTTTTCGGCGAATTTTGCTTAATGTTGTCCAAAATAAGTTGTGTAATTTGCGTAATATTGTCGTCAGTTAAATTTCGGTCGGTGGGTATACAATTTTCATCATTATTTTTGTTCGAAAGACGTTTAATTGTTGTCTGGTGCGCTTCATCTAAAGATTCCATCTATTTTTTCCAATCGATTACTGTGAAGTTGTAACGAATTTGTTGATCGTCGTTGTCATCATCATTAATTTTGTTTGTCCCTTTTTCAAATTCTCCAACTTCTCGTATTACAATTTCGATGGCTCGGTGGTCGCTGTCAAAGTGTTGTGTCGGAATTTCGTGCAGCGTATTTTGTTGAATTTGGATGCGTGTATTAAGAATGACCAATTCAATATAGTTACCGGAACGTATCATGGTGGGTTTATCGCTTTTGTACAATTTTACCCGATAATCGATTGCATTTTCACTCATCCGATTTAGTCGATTACCCCTCGAATTGTTAAACGCATTTCCCTAATTCACATGTCTAGCATTCAAATCGCCCGCAATGATGTAGAAATAATTTGGCTTATTTAAATTTAGAGTTGTGAAAATTTTGTTCCATTCTTCTATGAAATGTTCGTCCGAAATTTGTGAAGGATTTACGTATAATATATGGAAATCAGGAAAATTTTATTGACCGAAAATTTTATGTTTAATTTAATGATGGCAATTTCGAATCCTTTCCGTTTGCTAATTACTTGCGGCTCTATAATTTTGTATTTCAGTCCTGTTCTGATGAGTATGGCGGTGCCACCTCCTTGTTTCGAATTGAAACGGTCGCGTCGAATAATGTCGTAGTTTTTGAATTCAATTTTGTGTTTTTCATTTAATTTCGAAAAGTTTAATAAATTTAAACGTCGTTGAATGCTCTCAATTGAATTGACATTCAACGAGATAATTTTGAATTTTGATAAATTTTGATGTTGTTTGCGAAATGATGAGGTATTTTGACGAGTTATAACTGGGTAATGATAGGTAAAATTTGTGAGATTTGCACGCTTTGCTGGTCCATAATTTTGGTCATCTTATCGATTCGTGATGTTAAATTTTGTACTGTCGTGTCGTTGATGTGTTGATCTGTTGTTGTAGTTGTTGTCGTTGGTGTGTTAATGCTGGTCCTCCTCTCATAATTTCCGCAAATGTACCGTTCTCCTTCGATACTTTGATTGAACTAAATAGTTTGGGTATTGGTTTGGCCAAATTTTATTCATTTTTTTTTTAATCAAGGACTCTTATAAAAATAATTAATTTAGAAAAATAATTGCACGAAGAATAATTGAAAGTTTTAAAATAAAAAAATATTTGAAAGTTTAAAGAAAATTCGATCTTTTTCGATGAAAAATTGAGTTACCCCGTAATTAGGGCGACTTTTTTTAAGGGGTACACACACACTGCACTCTTACGAATGTATATAAGGTACTATATCACTATTAAATTAAATTTGATTCACGGCACGTATATGAGTCTCTTGCACATGAAAATGAGAGCTCCACTATATTTTTACTAATTTGTTCAACACTGAATTGTATTTCATACAACTAATTTTTTTTATTATAATTAATAGAAGTTTAATTTAGAATATCGTTGCAAAATAGCGATACCGATATAATTGGGTAGCCCCCTACTAGGGCTCCCATTATATTTTTGCAAAATAAATTTTACCGAAAATGTTTTTAATTCACTAAATTAACTTTAATTTTAATTTAATTTATTTAATTAATTTTATTATATTTTTTAATTTTTTTAAATTAAGATTTAATATTTTTTAATTATTTTATATTAATTTAATTTTATTTCTTCTTTTATTTTTTGGTCTGTACTTAACGAGAGACAATTGAAGACTCGTCAAATTTTATTTATTTGTATAGTGCGTGTACCGATTGCTTTGTTTTATTTATTATGAACAAAACGATAGAAATTGTATAGTGACGAGGAATTGCATAAAGCAAATTGTCCAATCGTGGCATATAAGAGAGCAGAGCAGGAATTTCAAGAAGATTTGGATTTTTTCCTACTTTTTTTCTAACTGGAAAGAAAAAAGTAGAAGTCTACGCGTATTGTTCAGACATCGGTTTATGAACGATTTTTTGCTTCGCTGTCACGAAATTTTTTGAATTATGTTAAATATTTTGTATGTGAAATTCCCTTTAAACTACATGAGCAGCATCAGCATTACAATTAATACCAGTTGAAATTCTTCAAAACAAGGTTATACAAATTATAAGGCGCCTACCTAAACTAACCCCAACAAGTTCTATTTACAGTGAAATAATCTTACCTATGTGTTAGGTTACCAGTGTTAGCCGAATTTACTTTATTGAATTACATTTTCAAAGCTGTTAATAAGTTAACGAAATGTAACTATAATTTTCAAAAAGCTGGTGAAGTGATTTAAAAAATAAACATAAAAATGTCTATATTTTTTAAATAAAAATTTAAATTGAATATTTTAATATTTTTTTTAAAATTTTGTATTTAATTTATTACAGAGATTGCAAAAATATTTAATTCAAGGGCTTTATTCTGTTCAATGAACTATACCTGCACCCCATTATGTTCGTTTTTTGTAATTCTCATGCGTACGAATTGTTGAACCGGAAAGTTTTAATATTGGTGTTTGTATTTGCGCATGAGGTTTACTTTTTTTAGATAGTTTTTCGGTACATCATTTTTGAAAAATTCGTGCACATCTAAAGGTTTAGTTGTGTTTTTAAATACACAAACAATTATTTATATTATAAATTTAAATCGTTTTTAATTTTGTAAAATTGTAAATAATTTGGCATTTACCATTTTAAAAAATAAATTTGCTTTTGTTTCGATGAGAATACTCGTAATAATATTGTAACATGTGTTTGTTTGAGTGTACATGCGCAGTATCAAAACCAACACAATTGTTTTATACAAACCGTGCTGTACCAATACATATGATGTACAAAAAGTACACTAGGCGTAGGTGTATTAGTGTCAAAAGAAATAAAAAAGGACAGTAAAGTCAAAATTTCGTCTTTGTAGTTTCGTCTAAATTCACTTAATTTGCTAACACTATTTTCTTGGGACAATCCAATGATATACATATTCATTTATATATATATATATATATATATATATATATATATATATATATATATATATATATATATATATATATATATATATATATATATATATGTGTATATATATATATATATATATATATATATATATATATATATATATATATATATATATATATATATATATATATATATATATATAAAGTACTTAACTCATAGAGTCATAACACACAGGCGTCATGGCCTAATTAAATGACAATTAACTTAAAACAAACTTATCACGAATTCTTCAGTAAGTTCAAAAATATTGCTGCACACGCTATCACAAATTTCAATACAAAAGGTAAGACTTATAAGGTGGACAGTTAATATGTATAAATAAAAATAAAAATATTTTTAATATAAAATAATATTTATATCATTATACCTAAAATCAACGAGCCATCCTTCTTGTTGAAACACCAAATCATAACTAAATCATGTATGCAAAAGAGAATACGAAAAAAAAGACTACCTAGTATTTTATGGCTTTTTACTAGAGATGGTTTTGACACTGCGTTCGTATTGTAAGTGACGGTATATGATAGCGAATATAGCAAAACCCTTTTTATTATACAATCCGTATGCATTGCATTATAATGCTATATAATCAGATACACATGAGAATGTATTGGAACTAAATAACATGTCGATATATGATTTAGAATATAGTGTAAAATAAAATAAACATTCCCATACTATAAAACAAAAGAGATTAAAAAGTTTAAAAGGCCAAATTGATGTTATTTCTTTCCTATACAAACCACAAATGACAAAAAAAGAGACGAAAAAATTCTCAATTATCCATACACATTAAATAATATGCGTAACTTAGAGATAAAAAAGTTAAATAGTAATAGTAGTAATGAGAAAATTATACATTTTTTGGTATGGATTTTCATAGTACCAATACACTCAATTGTGTATATAGGTTTTGTTTAGCTGTGTCAACAAAAGCTTGTAATAAAGAGGGTTTTGGCCAAGCTTCATGGCTTTGTGTAGTGTTGTAATAGTGTTGGTTTTGAATACAGTGTAAAATAAATTTAAATTCGCATACTACAAAACAAAAGAGAGTAAAAATTGTCAAAAATAAATTAATGTAAACCGTAAAATGTTTATTTATAAATTTAGATTTAATGGTGTGCAAAAAATCAAAGAGAATATATAATTTTTTTAAATGAATTATTTTGATACTACTATTGGGTTTTCCAATAAGAGGTTTCATTTTGATATTAAAAAAAAACGAGTATTTTTAAGAGAAATCAATGAATGTTTATTTCATTGAAAAGAGGAAGGTGCGCCATTAACATTTAAAAACGATATCAGCCAAATGGCCACCACGAGTACGCTTGCAGCACCATATCCTTTTCATGAAATTTTCCATGACCAATTCGCACATTTGCGGCTGTATGTCTTCAATAAAGTCCATCTTAATGGTCTTGAATCGATTGTGGAGCATGTCAAATGTGACAATTCTGCTTATTAACGTAGCCTCCGAGATGAAAATGGCCCTCAATTTTAACAACTTTTTAACGCATTGTTGAAGCGTACCATTTTTAGTAATTGCGTAGTTTTTACTTGTCTAATGTCAAAAGATGACAGCTTCATAATTGACAACTGCCTAAATAACAGGCTATTCAAAATGAAACTTCTTATTGGTTAGCCCATTAATACTGATGCACTGTTAAAAAGAATTTAAAAAAAAAATAAATTTATTTTTATTATATGGGAGTTCTACAGCACTTATGCAGTATGTAAAATGAGCAGTAGCCCGCGTGGACGAGAAATTGAATTGAATTGTATAATAGAGAGGGTTTTGGTTAACGCTCAACCATATATTCTTTTTTTTATTTGTTCACGTAATCTCTTCTTTTGTATAGGTCATGTTGATTGTTAAGATTATGCTACCAAAGAAAATGCTGCCATCTTTTGGAAGGTGTTATGTTTTATACGTATGTCCTAATGCAATGATTATGTCACTAGATGTCAGTTAAAGTGTCAAAAATATGAATAATATGTTTTGTGGCGAATAATTTTAATTGTATATAAATACAATAAAAACGAGAATTATCTCGTACAACAACAAATTTAAAACAAGAAAAAAATCATCGCCGACTATCATTTTCATTCAAACGATCTGTTGCTTTAAAATATTACATTTTTGTATGTTAGATTTAGTATTTTTGATTTCTTATTTTGAGCTATTTATATTATAATAATATAATAATATTTAATATTATTATAATATTTTATGTTTCCCGTTTGACACGAAATGGTTTAAAAAACAATAAAACAAAAAAAAATATTCTAGCAATGGTTGGTACTATATACTTTGATCGTGCTGCCTCTTTCGGAGAACATAGCTAACTATATACTTTGATCGTGCTGCCTCTTGCGAAAAATATGGTATACTAAAAATTTTGATGGTATGTATATATAATAATTATATTACGTGATCTATTGTATATATAATAATTATGTAAAATTGATAAGCTTTTCTATTATTATTATTTTTTTTTAAACAATACAAGTAATTGCTTTTATATATTAATAAAGATAATAATAATATAACATAAATAATAATAATTATTAAAACCTTGCGACTTCAGTATGAATACTGCTTTAAAATATTCATTGTGCTTTTGGTACAAGAACATTAGCTGTATATCAACGGTATTTATATTCCAAGTATAAAAAACTGGTATTCTAGCGACGTAATCGCTAAATAAATCAAATTTACTTTTATGTTTTTAATATTTAATTTTTTTAAAGTATTTAATGAATTTTGTTAAATTTTTGCTTCGGAGTGTACAAAAAAATCTTATACAAATGTATACGATAATATTATACACAGTTATGTTAAAAGACTTATGTACGAAAGTTAAAATATTAATTGTTTATCAACAAAATAATGTCTTTATACAAAAATGTTGACTTACCCCCAATAACGCGACATGTTAATGTAACATCGTCACCCTCTTCTTTCGGTCCGATTGTTGTACTATTTAAAGGTCTACCCCAACCATCTAATACGATTGGATCTTCTGGTGGGACTAAAAAGTTAAATAAAATAATTTCCATCATCTTTAAAACGATATAATGACCAAAGTTAATACTTACTAATAACAGTTAAATTAAATTTAAAACTATTTGTTTGACTTTTTTTAAAATCAACCCGACAACGATAGACACCTTGGTCGTGTCGTTTAATTTCCTATGAAAAACAAAAAAAAATAAAAAAAAATCAGTCAAAATCTTAATAAAATTTAAAATAAGTAAATAAACCACTCACCTTAATTTCTAAATATGCGGGGTCACCATTCACAACAAAATTGGCACGTGTGCCAAATACTTTTGGATCAGACCAATGTTGTCCTTGTAACAATGATTTACCTCTAGCATCAATACTGGAAAAACAAAAAAAAAATGTTTCGTAGTAATTTAAATTTTAAATCTTCTTCTGTTTATTGTTGTAATTGTAACCAAAATAATATTCTTGGAAACGTACTTCCCCGCTATCCGATCCAGATAGAAAAATTTTGTTTATGTTTCTACTTTAAAATTAATAAATATGATTTTCGTTTTAATTTTTGAAATAAGATGAAAAACAAGCAAATCTAATTAAATAAATGAAATTTGTTGTTTTGTAAAATGAAATGTAAATTTTTATCTCTCTGGTATAGATAACAAAATTTTTTTTGAAATTTTTTTCGTCAGGCATATAAGGAATTGTTTGATTTCAGAGCGGATAAAATCAAAATAATTTAACTTTTAATACAGTCAGATTTGGTATATATAGAATATATAGACAGAACGAATGAACGAATAAAATAAAATAAATGTAAATTATTTATTTCAATATTTATTTTAGCGGAGCATCATTATATAACCCAAAATTTAAATTATAATCTTTTTTTTTGTATCCCACGGGTTCTTCAATGAAATATTCCGATTTCCCTAGATTGTCATTAAAAAAATTGTATTGATGAGTTTTTCATCTGAAATTAATTATTTTATTTTTCATCTCTTCAGCAAAAAAAAAAAAAAAATGTATTTTTTTTTTAAAATTCAATGAATTAATTTAGTACATAATTAATTTTCGAAATATAATTTTTATAATTTACTCACAACGACTGTCTAGTTGTGTACTAAATGTAATGGATTACTTTTTTAGGTAATAGGCTGGACGACCGAATGTCGAATTGGCGAAAATGTAATTTGTTTTAAAAATGATGATATACTGATTGGTTTTTATAGGCCTGTATCAACAATCTAGCTCCTTCGGTTTCGATCTCTAATTCGATTAGCCATCCTCGCCAATAACTTGGCCAATAAGCGTGCGGTTGCTCTTGCAGATAGCACTGACTACCCTATCCGTTTAGGATCGGTTCATATATCGTGACGCTCGTCGTATTTTTACTTCATGAACGAGATCAAGAATCCGTCAAAGCCCAATTTTCACACTTATATACATGACTGAGGGTCTGATCAACACCTTGTGCATGTGGCAATGCCCGCTTTTAAAACAGATCAGATGTATTTTTTAAAGGTATTGAAAGGCGTAAAACAATAGGGTTTTCATCTGTAATGAACTATAATGATAATAAACTGAGTACGGTTTAAAAAATCGATTCAGGTTGAAATCATGTCATCCAAAATGGTTTTTTCTTATCACACTTCGGTTAAATAGACTTAAGCTCTTGCAAAGTAGTTAACCGAGTAGTTAAAAGCAATCCGAGTTCGAGGTTAATAGCAATCCATTGTTACGTGATATTTAAGTAGTACATATCAATCCAGTAACCGTTTTTTTTTTCAGGTCAAATTTTTCCTGATGTTGATATGTTCAAACAAATGAATTTAAATGAAACTTGACACTATTACATGCCAGAGGATTTACACCGGCATAACAATAACTGTCTGGTCAATGCTTTAAAAATGGATGATTACAGACCTGATGTTAATCAAATATCAAAGCAAAATCCTAATAACTTTGGACAACGCCAACAACTGCGATAACCTATTAGAGATAATCAACTGCCGCCATTGGATAACCTCAACGAATGTTGGAATTTTCCAATGGATCATAATTTTAATCAATATCTTAAATCCCGTAAAAAGTTTTGTAGATCTGTAAACTCATCACTGAGGTTACAAATACCTGCAAGATCACAACCTTGGGCAATGATGCCGACCACAATTTTCGGTGTGTTCAATTAAATCAATTTTCGCACCTGATTATGACTTATTTATGACCAGAAAGTAAATTACAATGATTTTAAGGAGGTTTATTCATAATTAAGCATTAATTACCTATCCTTTAACTGATATTTAAATAAAATAATGTATGTAAATGGTCTACTAAAACCGACTAAGTATTTAGATCAGTTAAACAGGCGCTGTGCACTAAAGTTGAATGCAGCACAGTGGAATTATTCTATCACAGAGCTGGCGTGTTTTGTAGGTGTGCTAAGTGTCAAGAAATTTCGAGCGTATATCGAAAGATACTCTTTTACAATCTATACTAACGATGCCAGTTTAAAGTGGCTGATGTCAAAAAAAGAGTTTTCGGGGCGATTAGCAAAGTGGGTATTAAACCTATAATTTTCATAGAAAAGGTTCATATCATATTGTATCAGATGCGTTATCTAGAGCACTCATAAATAGTATTACCCATCATCGGGGAGCCTACTGGATTTACACTAATACCACCTATGGATCACCAAAGTTTTTATCAGATGACTACTTCAAATTGCTAAATATAACATATCAAGGTTATTGTTAAGAATATAACAAATCAAGATTATCGTTATGCCATTCATGATGGTAAAATATTTGTTCGGTGATATTATCCAAATGATCTGCCATTATGGAAACTATTGCTTCCATTATCGTTACGTTTAAATATCGTCAAGAAAACACTACTACCCATCTATTTAAGGGAATAATCAAATAGAGCTTCTCTGGATATTCGTATTCTTGGATATTGTACAAGCCTTTGACAAAATTTGGTATGATGGACTGATATGAAAAATTAAAGTGCTTCGCCCTAATCATTTTCACTCAGTTCTGCGGTCCTACATTTTATAGAGGCAATACGTGGCTAACCAAAATGATGTAACTACTTGCTTAAACGATATTAGCGCAGATACCCCACAAGGTTGCGTTCTAAAACCAATTAAATACTTATTGTATACCGCAGATTTACCTGTTACTAACAAAATAATCTTAAAATCAATATTTGGAGATTATACTGCCATATTATTTTAAGCGTCAAAATGGATCGAAGGGAATAATCGCTCGTTCGTCCAACAAAAATTGTAACTTTAGTTACAACCAAAGAACCAAGAAAAAGGTTCAGTGAAATTGAGAGAATTCTAAATATGAATGGAGTCGTGGGTGGCATGGACGAAAAAAATAGACCGAGAGAAAATAAAGGTAAAGTAACAGAACAAATAATGCTCAAGAGATAAGAAGTAATGTGGCATTGAACAGGCAACTTTCAAAATAAACCATAATAAATCGGTTAAAAGATTATCGTTTAATATCACGTCAACCTATTCGAGTACCGTATCTTTCTAAATCATCGAAGGCAACGAAGAAATTACACATAAAGGGTGATTTTTTAATAGCTATAGGAAATTTTTTCAAAAAAGACATACAATTAAAAAAAATGCATGAAATCTTTATTTGAATCGATAGTACGGTTCATATAATTTAATGTTTAAAGATTATTTCATGCAAATGTTAACCGCGGCCCCGCCTCAAATGGTTCAATTTTGGCATACACTTTCCAATATTTCGGCCGGTATCTCACGAATAAATGCTTCAATCCTGTCTTCCAATGCGCCAATCGAAATAATCTAAAGGCGTTAAATCGCACGATCTAGGCGGCCAATTGACCGGTCCCAAACGTGAAATAAAGTGTTCACCGAACTTGCCTCTCAATTGGTTCATTATTTCGGAAGCTATGTGGCATGTGGCACCGTCTTGTTGAAACCACATGTCATGCAAGTCAAGCTCTTTCATTTTGGGCAAAAAAAAGTTGGATATCATCTGACGGTAGCGCTCACCATTCACAGTTACGTTGCGATTCGCATCATCTTTAAAGAAGTACGGTCTAATGATGCAACCAGCCCATAATCCGCACCAAACAGTAACTCTTTCTGGATGCATTGGTAGCTCTTGCAATGCTCCTGGCTGATCTTCACTCCAAAATCGACAATTCTGCTTATTTACGAATCTATTCAGCCAAAAATTACCTTCTTCGCTGAACACAATTTTTCGATAAAAAAATGGTTCTTCCGCCAACTTGTCAAGAGCCCATTCAACAAAAAATTCTGCTTTGTGGTAGGTCGTTCGACTTTAATTCTTGCACCAGCTCTATTTTGTAAGGCTTCACACCTAAATTCTTCCGCAAAATTTTCAATATATTGGACAAGCAGCACCTACTCGTGTTGGGAGTAATGATAAAACTTAGCACAAAGAAAAACCAAAAGCAAATAGAAATTATTGAGCAAGTAACCCGGACATCTTTATCAGGTAATGCAACTACTCAGAGCAATAAAGTTCCTTTAACAGAGAAAATAATTCAGCCACCACTTATTAATATAGTTGGCTCAAAGACTACCCTACTACCAATGCCGTGATGAAAACTATTACGGATAAAGATTATAAGCTGATAGCATTAAACAACGAAGTCTGGAAGGTAAATGTACCAGACTCAGAAACATATCGCACACTTAGCATGAAACTTAATGCTAACAAGTTTCAGTGGTATACTTATGAAGATAAGCAAGCTAAACCAATTAAGGTTATGCCTAAAGGGCTACACCAGCTGAGTTACATCATAGAGTTACAGCATAAATGTAGATATTCAGGATGCTGTCAATATGATCAAAAAAGACAGAACTAAAAGCAATAAAGAAAGCCGTGAACTGGTAAGGAGAGGACTGCAGCTCTTCCAAACATCCAAAAGTTATATAATATTTGGAAAATTCAAAACATGAGAGTTAGAATAGAGCCAATGAGGAAGAATACTTCAAAGATAGTTCAATGCAGAAAATGTCAAAGCATCTAACAAGCATGTTTGTACATTAGACAGTAATACTACAGAGACATGCATAAATTGTAAAAGACAACACCCTGTAAACTACCTTGGGTGTGAAGTAGCTAGAGAATTGCAAGATATTAGAAACCGTGCAAGAAATTCTGAGCAAAATCAAAGAAAATCTGGTACAATAAACCAATCGAATAATATGGGACTGTTTAATCTACGAGGTAACGCATCATATGCAGAAGTTGCTAAAAATCAAAAATCAACCACAAAAGTGAATAATACTGGCCAAGTTCAAACAGATTTCATCAAAACCGTAGAAGCTTTAAATAAAAAATTTGACGAGCAGTCTGAAATAAATAAACTTATATTCGACCAGTTGAAAACTCTATCATGGCAGTATTCCAATGTGAATAAAAAAAATTTATTTACAAACGCAGAGAATAGTGATTTGGAATGCAAATGGACTAATCTATTATATTCCTGCGCTAGAAATATTTTAATAGATCTTCATATTGCAAAATACGTGGATACAGTTTCTACCATGCTATTCATCCAGCAGCAAAGGGCAAGAGGGGGATCTGCCATTTTCATTAAAAATAATATAAAACACCACGAAGAAATAAAGGTTAAAACTGAGTCTATGCAAGTGACAATAATCACAATTTAAACTAAGATCAAAGATGTACGTATCTCCGTATATACTGTCTACCACACTATAACTTAAAAAAAGAAGAATACGAAGAACTTTTTCACTCTTTGGGACGAAGAATCATTATTGGCGGTGACTTCAATGCAAAAAATACTTTTTGGGGCTCCAGAATTAAAACACCAAAAGGAAGAGAACTGTTTAAAGCAGCCAAAAACTGAAAACGCGACTTTTAATCTGGTAGTGCACCTACTTACTGGCCAACAGATTTAAACAAAACTTGATCTTATAGATTTCTATGTAACAAAAGGAATATCTGACAACTACATACGAATGGAAAGTAATGAAGATGTTACAACAGATCACTCTACTGTTATCATGACATTCAGCGAAACTATTATTCAAAAAGAAATATCAGCAAGATTTTACAACAGGAATACCAATTGGAACCTTTTTCGTGAATTGTTAAATGAAAATATCAAACTGCAAGTGCCAATAAGAAGATCTATGCATATTGACAGAAGAAATTGACAGACTAATTAATAATATACAGCAAGCAGCGTGGCAGAGCACTCCACTCGAACCTGCAAACAACATCAGAGGTCCAAATTATCCACTTGAAATAAGAGCACTGGTGGCTAAGAAAAGCACGTAAGTTCTGGCAAATAAATCGAACTGCAGCTAATAAAACCGCGCTTGATATCTTATGTAAAAAACTGAAATCTATTATCAGGAAAGTTAAAAATAAAACAATAGAATCATATTTATCTTCACTTACTGGTCAAAAGGACTCTGAATAAACTCTATAGAAAGCAACAAAATCGATCAAGAGACCAAAATATTCAAGAGCGCCTATTAGAAATGATAACGGTACGTAGGCTCGTAGTAGTAAGCAAAAAGCGGATCTGTTTTCTAGACCCCTCGAAGAAACGTTTCAATCACTACCCAGATAATCTGCGAATGAAAATGTTAATTTTGTACAGAGATGAAATGAGCTTGAAATACAAACTGTAACGCTCCGTGAGTTAAAAGAAGAAATGAAAAAATTAAATCCGAAAAAAGCTCTTGGATATGATTTAATAACTGGGCAAATTATAAAAGAACTACCAGACAAAGCAATACACAAACTTCTGCACATAATCAATGCTGTGTTTAGATTAAGATACGTTCCAAGGCAGTGGAAGGTAGCAGAAGTGGTCATGATTTTAAAGCCAAACAAAAACAGTAACGATAAAAAGTCATTTAGACCAATATCTCTACTTCCTACTTTATCGAGGATATTTGAAAAAATATTAAAGCCTATAATAGAGGAAAATGATCTTATACCTGCTTATCAGTTTGGATTCAGAAAAAAACATTCGACCCTAGAGCAAGTTAACAGAATCACAAATAGTATAGAACGGACTCTAGAAACGAAAAAGATTTGTTCAAGCCTCTTCTTGGATGTAGCGCAGGAATTTGATCGTGCTTGGTACAAATTACAACGAGTCTTTCCAAACAGTATTATGAAATTCTAAAATGTTACATAACCAACAGCAATTTCCGTGTAAAATATGAAGATGAATATTCGGATCTAAAGAAAATGTCAGCAAGAGTGCCGCAAATAAGCGTTTTAGACCCTATCTTATACCTCCTGTAAACACGAGACATACGACTAATGAAAGAAACAACCATAGCTACATTTGCTGATGACACTGCAATTTTGGCAGTTCAGAGCAATGTAACACCATCTACAGAAAAATTACAAACATCGATTAATACAGTTAGTAACTGGATGAAAAAATGGAGAATTAGGCTTAATGAAACAAAATCAGTCCAAGTGAATTTTACTAATAAAACAAACTATGTCACGATGACGCTAGATGCCAAACTTAAATGGAAAGAACATGTCAAAAAGAAAAAGAACAAAACATCAAATACAGGAAAATGTATTGGCTCATATGAAGAGACTCTGAACTATCTATACATAATAAATTGCTCCTATATCGGCAAACTCTGAAACCTGTGTTTCAGTGTTTGGGCTGTACTAAGAAAACGAACGTTAAGATAATTCAGACGTCCCAAAATAAAGAACTTTGGTACATTGTAAATGCCCCGTGGTACATTCGAAATGAAGACCTGCACCGTGACTTAAAAATGGAAGACATCAATGAAGTAATTGCAGTTTATGCTGCCAAATATGATTCACACCTTCAACAACATGAAAATATCGAAATACGTTGTATGCTGGACGGTCCGATAGCAATACGACGCTTACAAAGAACCAAACCAATGGATCTAGTGATTTCAAACTAAAATAATACTATATTATAGCAAATATTCCTTTAAATAAATAATTATATTTATCTTTGGGACTAGCCATTGGGCTTTATCCCAACAAATGTGAATTAAATTAAGATAAAAAAATTGCTAAATGACTTATATAATAAGTCAGTTGTAATAATAATAAATAAAAAAAAAAAAAAAAAAATCACTTTACGAGTTATATCATCAATGTCGAATTCTGGATGTTCATTCATAACTTCTATAATGTCACTTCTGTTCGTCTTATTTACATATTTAACCACATACGCAGCACAAGAATATTCTTCAATTAAATGTATTGTGCAGTTTTTCTGAAGGATGTCGTTTATAAAAAATGCGTGGTCTAAAAATGCCCGATCTAATTATGTTTTTGTATTCTTCGTCTGATAGAATATTATTACTTTCATAGTAAACATCAAAACTACTATATTCGCTTCTTTCTAAGTTCATTCTTATTTTGCCATAGCGTTTGGAGTATTCTTTAAAATTTAGATCTGTTTTTTTCCATTGTTAAAATCATTGTAGATTTGCAGGGCATAAATGGTGCATCAAATCTACATTTTTGTCGTGAACTAGAAGTGCCTTTTGTGCAACACGTGAAGATGTGTTTATGAGTGTTTAGTTTAATATTTCCTGATACTTCCGTCGAGGATACTGATACTAAGCTGTCAATCAGTTTTATTGCTTGATCTTGGTCGTTTCCAAGAATATCGTCGGGTGCATTATAAAGCCATAACAAAATATGAGCATGGGGGCATGCCCGATGTTGAAATTCTATTCGTTTAAAATAGTTGATAACTCTATATTTTCTAAAAGGACTAAATGTTTTTGATTGTAATATAGTCATAATCACGTTGACTAATTTATTAAAATAAATCGCACATGTCACAGCGTCATTGTGTATTAGCGAAATTTTTTCAATGAAGCTTAATTCTGATGCAATAAATTCTCGAGTATTTTCTCTGCCGTGGGCTAAAGTATGCAATAGTTTTAATAAATCGGGATACCCAATTTCATTAGCACTTAGTGTCATAAAGGCAGTTGGCTTTCCTATCTGTCGTATTATTGCAAACAAATCTCGTTTTTTTTCAGACCAATACCAGACAGAATTAGGTATTGATCGTAAAAAAGGTAAATTAGACTCGATGCAATTATTAATGTATTCTTCAGACTACACTTGTTCCTTGGTGATGTAAGTATGCGTAGAAATATTTTTAAACGCTATGGTCAAGCTGTCACGAACTCGTAATTTCAATATTTTCACAGCCATATATAACAAATGGTATGGATCCACTCCTATACGATCTTGACGTCGTAGTTCGTTAGATGCCTTCATAAATGGTGTAACTCTGACTCCTTTAAATTGTCGAAATTGTCCTATTTAAATACTAGGAAATGATAATTTTTCGGCATGTTCGTCGAACAGCAAACTCTGTGGTATGTTGTGTTGTCCTGGCGCTAGTCTTAAGTGTTGTTCTTATTTTTCTATTTTAAAGTTTGTTGCTGCGCTAAAGTAAGACTCTCTTCAATATCAATATTCTCACTAAAATCATCAATATTTTCTTGATAAATAAGTGGTATATCTTGATTAAAAAATGATTCGTTGCCTGTTATTTTGTAATGTTGATGTAAAGGTGTAATAAGCAATTGATGCAGCCACATTTTAATCGATCTGATGTTAACTAATCCACGAACAAAACTACTTTTATGAATATTTTTTTTAACATGCACTTAAACACAATGCTCATCATTGATTTTTCTTGGAAGAGAATTTATCATTGTATCAACCGTAACATGGACGTTGATTATTTGTCCATATATTCCAAATTGTCCATGTACAGGCCTCAATCTCCTTATTTGCATGAAAGGATTGCGAGGAGATAAAAGTTTTTCAGTGACAAAATCAAGATTTGGTAAATGCTGCGGTTTTTCTGGATAGCGGAAACCATTATAAACTGAGAAATAAGGAATTTTTTTTTTAGTAAGAGCCGATTTACACGTAGAGCAAATTTTAATTGAAGAAATATCTTGTATATCAGTTATTCTGTTAATAATATTTTCATGATCAGATGTAGGTCTCTCAAACCAAAGTCTATCACAGATTAAGCAAGCGTGTCCGAACTGATTATTTTTAAAGTTATCGATAAAGTGTTTGTGAGCGAATTTATGCAAATGAAAGTTACTATAAGTATTAGAATTTTTAATTTCTGTTTCCTGAAGAGCTGATGTAGTTGTTTGAACCCTATCGTTTTTTGTTTCTTCAAAATGTTATGTATTTTGTTTTTGTGGAGTGCTGGTTAAATTCTGTGCTTTTTGGTTTATGATATCATCATTCAAAGAATTCAAACGATTTTGGTTATTTGGTGTTCCTTCTATAATTTGTTCATTAGAGTCTATGTTGTTTATATCATATTCTGTATGTATTCGCTGTAAATTTTGTTGACATAACCTGCTCTCTTCTCCTCTCATTATTTTCTTGTCTGTTTCGTTCTCGATAATTACGATTACGTTCAGTACCGCTAGCAGGAATCGACGGTGAATTATTTTGCTTTAGCCTATTTTCTCTTTTGCGCTTCTTTATTTCTTCTTTGTGCCTTTCATGGTATCGTTGTTGTCTTTGTTTATGTGAATTTGAACTTGATTGATTATTCGATGATGATACTTGTTTACCATGCCGCGTTCGATTTTCACAACTGAACAAAAATAAATAAATAGGAATTGAATAGTTTATCTTGCACCAGTTACCGAATTGCGTGTAAAGAGATCGTCACGAGATCGTGTAAAGAGTTAGTACGTTAAAAAAATATCAAAGTGCAAAAATTAGTATTTCGACAAACCAGTACGAAATAAATCAAAATTTGAAGGATATACGACAAAAACGATACTGAATATTCCTGTAACGGATAAAAAGTTCTATAGATCTGTTCTATAGATTCAGAAATAGCGTAACTGGAAACATAAGGATCCCTTACTATAGGATTCCTTACTAACATAAGGATCCCTTACTTCAAAAAGTGAAAAAATATATTTGTATGAGATCGATAGTATGGTATATGGTCACATATGCACATTCAAGCACATTTTTTTCTATTTTAATCGTCCGCCCTGCTTCCTAGCTGTTTAAACTCTGTCCTCATATTATTTTTTTTCATTTCTATGTGTAAAGTGCCATCTATTTAAAATGGTAACCATTCAAAATTTAGTCAAGACGCGCATGCCGTCACGCGTCAGCTTTTCTTCGTCACGGCATATGAGTCGTTTTTACCCTCAAGGCGCGCTAATAGATGTTTCACATAAAAAACTAATTAAAATAAACCTCCCCTCAGAAAGAGGGCCAAATTTTCTCAGAAGAAGGACCAAATCAAATTTTAGTCTTTTGGTTACCACCAATAACATTTTATTTATATACAAAATTTCATTTTTGTATGGCGGAGAGTATTTATAAAAACTAAAATCTTGAGCTGTTGCTTTAGTATAAATTGGTCTAATTCGCTAAATTTTGTTGTCAAAAACAATACACTTTCTACCTCGGAAAACCAGAATTAGGGAAGGTTAAATAAATAGATCATACTTTCCCCAATATTCGTCGGTAGTTTGTTTCGGGTATATGAACCCAAAATTTGACATAAGTCTATTTAATTTTGGCTAGCTTTTATATTAAAGTCATCAATCAACGTTCGTACATCGTGCGACCTTGTCTGAATTTTGAGCGTTAAAATTTCAACAGCTTCAAAGCTCGTTCTGTTTTACAATTATGCTACACTCAAAAATTAAATATTAACTCCATTCACCACTTTTAGCGTTTCAATATAATTCAATAAATTTTCAAGGTCAACATTTCGAAATAATTATGCTGAAAAAACCAAAAATATTAGTAATATAATGTTAAAATTTGGGTCCTGGTTTTTAAATCATAAAGAACAATTTTCTTGTTTAACTTAAGTCTTCTGATTTTAACTGCCTAAGTTAAAGTCTCCTAAGGAGTGCATATAATTATTTTATTTTATTTTAACTGGTAAACGAACATGTTTCATTAAGCAACCACAGTGGATTTGCGGCATTTGTGAGTAAAGCAATAAATATGATTTCGTGATTTTTATAAACATCAAATATCAGAGGGGATTTTAGTTTATTAGCACATACTGTAAGTGAAAATAAATAATCATTGGCGAAATAATTGTTCGTAACGAGAATTATTTGACATAAGATGTAACATTTTCTATTCTTAGGACAATTTATAATTAAAATATAATCTGTAGCTTACCGTAATTTCGCTCGAAATTTAATTAATTTGTAAAATTAATAATTTGTTTACCTGTAAAGTGGTATTCCCGCATCATCACGAAACCATAGCACCATATATATTTTATCACTTGGTGGTGCTATCAGTGGGCATGAAAATACAGCTGTTCTACCCTCAATCGCTTCAATATTTGTTGTTTCAACTGAAAATGAAGAAAAATAAGAAAAATTTATTTTTGAGAAAAAGGCTTAAAACCGAAATAAATTTTCATTGTAGTTAAAAGTTATAAAAGCGAAACCACATCTTTTATTAAAAAAAAAGTTAATTTTACATTTTAGATTTAAATTTTAAAAATTATTTGTTACAAAACGTGGTTTTATGACTAACTTTATATATATAGAGGTTGACGAAATTAGAGGTTTACCATCCCTTCATAGATTCTATAGAATCTTATAAAACCTGCTACACTGCAACTTGTTCATTTGTTTTATTAAACACCGCAAGACGATATCGTTTAATTTTCCAGTTATCCCTCTTTAATACCACAAAAAATATAATACAACATAACTCTAGTCTTTCTACATTAATCATCTCAAAATCGATTTCAATTTCCGAGAAGTTACTTGGGTCAGTATTGTGTCGGTTGATAGTACTTAAAGGCTAGAAAAAAAAATCAACTTTTGACCTACTTGTAAGTGGAAAAATAAGAATTTTCAATAATTTTGATATGGATTCGAGGACCTAGAGAGTGGTAAGCAAGAGTGTCTGTATACATTTTTATTCTTTGTTTTAGGAAACACAAACCCACAGAGATCAAAATTCAAATTACTGGGAAAGGTAAGCATGGTTGTAACATATAGAACTTTTAAGAAATTCTTCTTTCTAAACCGAAATGTACCGAAATACTGTAAAATCGTTAAAGAACCAACATGGATTTTTAGTCTCCGAAAAAATATCTTTTATAAGATTCAGTTTGCCCTTTCTGAAAAAAATGTATTTACCGATTTTCATTTATTTTGAGATGGTAAATCGATTCCATAAGGAATATAATGCATAGCAAATTTTTGTGTTCGCGAATAAAGTAATAAAACAATCGAAGGAATACGGTTTGAACATCGATTTGGTGTAGAATGTCATGTCATTTCATGGTCAGGTATTACAGTGCCACAATGTAGAGGTTCCGTTACAAATTATTGACAATGAATAAATAGTTTATTGATGTAACCTGCAATTAAGTGAGTAAGGTATCTAGGCCAGAATAAACGGTGACGTTGCGGATTAAAATAGGAATAGTGGTACCCACAAACATAATGAAAGACGGTATGCAGAACCGTGGTGAAGTTCCTGGCAAAAATTCCACTGAGAAAATGAACTTGAGTCGGACAGAAAACTTAATTAATGACAGGTACGTGATTTGGAAAATTTAGGATGTCGGTGACATTGCAGATTGCGAGCCTTGTGGGCAAAATAATAAGTCACTGCATCACGAAAGGAAGCGGAAAAAATCATCTCTCGTCAGCAGAGGCACAGTTAACAAAATTTCTAGAAACCTTAAGCAGATAGCCTCCGTCTTTGCAATCATGACGATGCGCGGAAACTAATATTATTTACCACTATCTCAAAAGCGGATATTACCAGGTTGTAATTCATGTGAACGATAAAGGCCTTTACTGCAGTAAGTAGCTTGTGCCTATTTCAGACTTTGTAACGCCCTTGCTAATTAATGGACCATGCTTGTCCATTAATGGACAAGGCCTTCATTGGACAACATGTTTGGTGTATCCCGATGACATTATCGTACTAGAACGTATATTTAAAACGTTTATTGAGTATGTAAGTGATATTAAACAAGTCCTAAGAACATGTGGCCTTTTTAAAAAGGAAGTTGACTAAGCTTGTTCACATAGTATCAAACTTTTTAGGACTATGCTCGTACTATTAACGATTTGTACCGAGGTTACTAAACAATTTCAAAAGTACAACTGGACGAAGAACATCAAGCCGGCCTTGTACAACTAAACAAGAAGCTTTGCAGCTCTTTCGTCTTGAAACCCGACGAGAAAAATTAGCTTAAGAAACAGTATTAGCATACTACAGCCAACGGCTGACAAATAGACAGAAAAATTGCAAGATGGATCGAACGATTGTAGGCTTACTCGTCTAATTCCGAAAATAAGTCGAAATTGAGGCACAATAGCGCCGATCCAATTTACAAGGGTCGTGTGCTATTCAATGTAAGCATTGCGAAAGACCGTAGATGAAAGTTCCAAACTGTGTCAAAAAGGTTCTACTGGAGATGTCTAATGTTAAATCTGATTCATATTTGATCATCAATAGTATATACTGACAACTGCAGGTATGCAGATTTAGAGTACCACTGGAACTATATTCTAATCTAGGATAAAGTAAACTATTTTCCAAGAGCTGTGCCAATTTCTCTGCCAAATAATTGGTGTCGATGCATTCCCTATTTATGATAGCATATTGTAGTGGAGTTCATGACATGACAGGAAAATCGCCAGCAATGGTTATCTTTGGCAGATAACTTTGATTGCCGTACTGTACCAAATTTGGATCACCTAATTAGATACACATTTTTATTTATGGAATGAAGTGTGGTTTAAACGAAGCAAAAAGTTTGCCAATATGATTTTAGTCATCTTTACTATCCGAACTACAAATACAATTTTCCGAATTGTAAACCATTTAGTTACTTCTCCCCCAATTTTGATTCGTCAACCTTTTCAGAATCCCACTGTAAAAATATACCAACAGTTGCTCACTCTTTTAAATAAAACCCTTCGACGGTAAATTATTGAATAAACAATTTTTTTAAGTTAATAAAAAGTCGTTATTTACTTTCGGAATGATAATCTTATGAATAAATTTAACCTTTTAACTAATTACAAAGTTTTATTCAAAATTAATAGAACCAAAAAAAAAATAAATTAAATTTGCATGTAAATTTTAGTGAAGGGAACATAACTGGGAATGTTGGTACCGCACATGCTTAAATTTTGGCTCATTAATACGAATTTAACCTGGATATAATAAGTTAGTTGTTTACATTTAAAAAAAACTTAATTTGATTAATTTAAGACTCGTCCCCAATTGAAAAAATCGATACAGTAATAAATAATATAATCACCGATAAACACACCGAGTGTCCAAAAAGATCCGGAATGTTCACATAATTCGAGAAGTTTGGTTAAGAATTACAGCACAAGGGAGGAACTAATTTTGATGCTAAGTCAGCAACATTGTGTTTGGGACGGGAAGTACCGGGTTCGAATCCCAACAGGGGAGGGTTACAAAAGGGATTATTCATCACCTGATTACGATCGGTGATGACCAAGAACACAACTATGACCCCCTGTTGGAGTGCAGAATCCATGTGCCGAACCATCGTCCATGTCAGTACAGGTTTACTGGAGCAATGCAATGTGCAGATGAATTTAAAATCGAACCTGTATTCGTGCGTCATCGATTTGGCTGGTGACAGCGTAAGGTAGAACGTTAAAAATTAACCACGAAAGAGTTGGGAGAGCTTCGGCACCAGAAAAGATTGCAGGGTTAAAAAAAACAAATAAATGCGTTTTTGTCAGTATTTAGGTAGAAGACATAGAATACACTCTGGTAGTCTATCCACAATTGAGATGCATCGAATGTCACTGCCAGTAATTATATAAGGGATTGTAAGAAGCTAATAGTAGAGTAAACTGTTAGGCAGACAGATGATGGAGATAAGCCACTAAGGAAATTGCGACAAATAGACGAAATTGCTTTTGTAATGCTGGCATTGAATACGCTAGAAGGTTTGGCTTAAATTTTTTTACTATCAACAATTTTTGAAAACAGGCTTATAGTGTTATTGTTTGATATTATCTTGCTCCGGTGTTAATTTCCGAACATGTAGAAAATCTTGACCTAGTTGGACAAACCTTTAAGGCAGAGAGAATGAAAATGGGCATATTATATAACCGTATTATCTTCGAAAAAGAAGTGCACTTGGGCTACATTGTATATGAAGTGAAACATTCTTGAAATTGATAATGAAACTATGAAGTTGTTTTAATTCAGTACCCCTAAAATCATCAGCATTAATGAAACATTGAGTAAAATTAAAACATTTAGTCACATCATCAACAACTAAACAAAAAACAAAAACAACAATGGACCAATGTGACTATCCTGAGGTTCGCCGGAGGTTATTGGAAAACAACGAGTTTTAAAAATAGGTCTTATAACGAAATTTTTCCAAGGATCTGGAAAAAATCCAGTCCGAAAGCTTTCATTACAAAAAGAAGAGGACCAGCCAGGCAAGCGGAGTAATTTGAACGTCCTGTTGATTTACTGTCAAGCTGTAATAGGGAAGCAATCTGTAAAGCACAGCAAGGTACTCTCTTGTAGCCTTGTAAAGAATGCTGGATGTGAAATGGTGTAGTAAATCGATGTGCATATTATAGTTTATTTGTAATTTAAGGTTCGTCCTGTTGTGACGAGATATTGTTGGGGATATTGCAGGATATTGCAGGATATTGCAGGATATTGTTTGCTTATAGCAAAACAATCGAACAAATAAGTGTAAAAGTTATAACAAAAATTGTTAACATTAGAAAATGCTAATGACCTAGTTTTTAGGGCATTGCACATTAAAATGTCTGAGTTTGCAAAAAATTCAAAAACTCAACGAACTCCGCCTCAATTTGATTTTGATTTAAAATCAACAATAGAAATGTCGCCTCAGGCAGAAAATAACACTCCGTCGCCACCCAAAAAAAGAATTCCACTAACATCGCAACTTCTGTCAGAATCGGAACCATCTAAAGATTCTAGTATTCAAAATATCCTGACGCTCTCCTTATCTATGCTCGGATATGAAGAAGGATGGACAACAGCAAAAGGGGTAGAAGCACGAGTCCCTTTTCATCTATTAACAGGCGCAAGCAAATAAAAGTCAACGATTAATGATTAGCACAGCCTACAGTGCCTTTATCAACACGATTTAATTGTTTGCCCGAGGAGAAAGAAAATACGCCACAACCAAAATTAATATTAGCGCCTCCAATATTTGTGTCTAGCGTAGAAGAAATCAATCCTTTAACTGTCTTGTTAAAGGAATATACAAACGACACATTTGACCTAAAAGTAATTGGAACTAGGCAGGTTAAAATTCTAGTAAAAGATGCTGAGGCATACCAACGGTCAATAAAGCTCTAGCGCAACGAAACACCGAATTCCATTCGTTCCAACAAAATATGAACCTACCATATGGTGGTCATACGAAACTTACATCCGTCTTTTAATACTGACGAAATAAAAAGTGAGTTAATTGGCTTGGGCCACGATGTTGCTAATATCTGCATCATGAGGTAAAATGGTATGAAAAAACCACTCCCACTCTTTAAAGGCGAACTCCAAATAAATGAAACTAATAAAGACATACATTCGATTAGTAGACTGATGCACTCAGTTGCGCAGGTCGAAAAACCACATGTGAAGCGGGAAGAGGTGCAACGCACTACTTGTCAAAGGTACGGGCATACTAAAACGTACTGCAATCATCAACCAAGATGTGTGAAATTTACAGGTGAACATATGAAAAGAAAAAGTGGGGTATAGAGGTCAAATGCGTGCTCTGTAATGGTATTCATCCAGCCAACTATAGAGGATGCAGCGTTTACTAAGAGGTACAAAAACGCAGATTTCTCTCCTAAGAGAAAAACGAGTGGAGAAGTCGCAGCCATCTAATCCGAATCCATCTAATGTAAATCAGAATCCATCTTATCAGCTTGTTAGTGGAACAACATTTGCGCAGAAACTCAGAGATTCAATTAAAAATCAAACTTCGGATGGAAATCATACCAAAGAAAATCAGCCAACCAAAAATTCAAAATCTCTTAAATAATAGCCTGATCAGTTTTCCACACAACGGTTGAAAATTATGACGGAAAATTAATGGCCAACATGTATACCATCCTTAACCTTCTAACGACTATTGTCTCCAAATCGTTCAATGTCCAGATTCTTAAATTAGCAATCTGGAATTCCAACGGCTTGTCACAACATGGAAAAGAAGTTAAAAGTTTTTTGATAGATGAAGAAGTTGATGTCATGCTAATATCCGAAAAGCATAACACCAGCAGAAGTTTTCTAAAAATATCAAGATGGGAAATTTAAACACAAAAATCAAATTACAGACGGAGTATGATATAGATCAAGCAGTGGAACATCTTAATGAGTGTATTCACTCGACAACTTGAAAGTCCATACTAGTTAAAAATGAGAAAGAAAAGAATGAGGAATGTTCATATCTTGTCAAGAAAATTAAGGGCAAAAGAAAAGTAAGACAGCAATGCGGTCAAACAGTTAAAAAAACTCCTGCTCAATGAAAAAAATCAGTCAATTCAAGAATATTTGTCGCGACTCTTACCAACAGAAAAC
The DNA here is from genome assembly GCA_963556175.1 of Tipula confusa. Taxonomy (NCBI): domain Eukaryota; kingdom Metazoa; phylum Arthropoda; class Insecta; order Diptera; family Tipulidae; genus Tipula; species Tipula confusa. The sequence continues at coordinate 126,037,647 of OY744475.1, forward strand.
ACAGATTATTCACTGTGGAAAGCGACAAAGAAGCTTAATCAACCACAACATTATATTTCGCCAATACGTAAAAGCCATTGCAAATAAATCATACAATCACTAAGTTTTCTATCTTTGAAGTAAAAATTGTGATACAGGGAGAGCAGATTGATCACTTAAGCAGATAGATTGTAAAATAAAGGGAAAAAAAATTTCTTTTTGAATAAAATTAACTCCAATTTTAAAACAGATAAATACTATCTCATCATGCTAGCTCTTTGGTATGAGTTTGGAAGCTTCAGCACATAAAGACAGCATAAAAGAAGCTTTCAAAAACTTTACACCAATTTTCGCCATCGGTAAATCTCCATAAATGAAGACCCTTTAAATTGTAATTCTTGTAGCATAGACCAAAGCAGTGCAGAAATACTTTTGAGCCGCGGCCGAGCTTTGTTTTGTTACATTCACCGCATATTTACGACGCAGCATTCAAGAAACATAAAAAGTTGTGAAATGTTAATCGAATGCAAAATCATAAACACAAAAATACAGAATAACTTTCGATTGGCTCGCACAATTAGTAAGCAATATTATGCTACTAATACAAGAGATTAATGGGGTCAATATGCAATCAAGAAGACATTAAGTAAAATGAAAAATTGATACTCTTTTTTGAACTACTGATGACATGTGGACGATTGGTGCAGGAAATGAGAACTACCTTAACAAAGAACAATAGAGAAGAATAAAGCAGTACAAAGTTGAAGGACCAATTATGCGGTCCATATTTCTGGTCCATACCGGATAGTCCATAAAAAAAAGCTTAAGGTAGGTTAGTTTAGGTTAGGTTAGAGTGGCTGCTACCGCACACTTAGACAGGTGACGGTCCATTGTGATACCAAAGGATCCTACTCCCTTTTCACCTTCATTAGAACCATGCAGAGCTACTTATGTAGTGTAAGATATCTCGCAAATTGCAGTTCTCGAGATCCATTAGGTCGTCGAAACCATACTTGCCAAGATGTTTGTACCTCCTGTAAGCTAGCGCCGGGCATGAGCAGAGGAAGTGGCTCACAGTCCCTTCCTCCTCCTCATTCATACAGCTTCTACAAAAGTCATTTGCCATTGACACAAGCCTCCTCGCATGCTCTCCAATGAGGCAGTGTTCTGTGAGCCCACGATATACTTAAGTCAGGTCTACATAGGAATAGTAGTATTTTGGAGGGCTTCAAGCCCAGTTTCGCCAGACTTGTCGCGCTACATTACATGTTATGGTGTTATTTTACCTCTTCTGTGCCGAGGCTATCGCCTCCTCTTTAAGCGCCATAAAAAGCGCTGCTAAAAGCCTCCCTTTTTTTTGCTCTTTCCGATTTCAATTGGAGAGTTGTACCTTTCCTTGCCAGTTCATCAGCCTTACAGTTCCCCAGAACGTTCGAGTGACCGGGGACCCAGACTATCTGTATATTGAGATGCTCATTCATCTTGTTAAGAGATGAGCGGCATTTCAATGCCACCGCGGACGTCAGAGTTCCTACATGAGTACAGAGCCATGGTAGACTTCTTTACTCTCTCTAAAATATTGAGCCTACTGTCCAAAATTATGCCCAGCTTAATAAGCAAGTTATTGCTATCGATTTCTATACCGATCTTCAACGTCTTAATATTCTCATGTTTCTTCAAATGACCATACAACTCTGTATGAAAGAATTGTAAGAATTTAAAGATTAAAAAATAAATTAATTAATAACTAAATTAATTAATAACTAAATTAAAACATTGTAGCTTACAAATTAATAAATAAATAAATTATTTGTTGATGGACGATAGTTCAATACTTATTTTATAAATTCAAAATTATTACATCAAAAAGATCTTAAAATTAATATAAATTTTTTAATTAAAATTAATATAAAGAGGCCCCTTCTAGTTTAATTACAAGTGATATTATTTAAAACATGAAAAAAAATTATAAAAATGTATGGTCCCTTTTGTTTTTTGTGTCTCTCCCTTACTTGTAGAGAAGAAAAATTGAAAATAATAAAAATATTAAAAATGAAAAAATAAACAAAATACCTAGGTTTAGGCAATTTAAGTTTAAAGAAAATATTTTTATCATTATTTGACCGTGTTAACGGACCAAATACAAAATTCAACACAAAATTCAAAGTCAGGAGGTAGTCACGAAAAGTAACAATACAGGACTCAATCCAGGGCCCTGTAATTGGAATGAGTACACTTTAAATCCTTTAACAAGGAACAATTGGAGGGCAGGTCTGGTGCCAGCAGCCGCGGTAATTCCAGCTCCAATAGCGTATATTAAGGTTGTTGCGGTTAAAACGTTCGTAGTTGAACTTGTGTCAAGCACAGGTGGTACACCGTATCTGGGTTCGTACATCATCTTGATGCTATGACGTATTACTGTAATGGTTAAACGCGTTATCCGCGTAATAAATCTATATTAGTGCTCTTTACCGAGTGCTGGTCTAGAACAGTATAATTACTTTGAACAAATTAAAGTGCTTAAAGCAGGCCATTTGTGCCTTAATATTCGTTGCATGGAATATGGAATAAGACGTCTGTTCTATTTCCAATTGGTTTTTAGATCAGGAAGTAATGATTAATATATAATATTAATCATTACGTCCTGAATGGCATTAATATTACGGCGCGGGAGGTGAAATTCGGGCCCCGTCATAAGACTAACATAAGCGAAAGCATTTGCCAAGATGTTTTCATTAATCAAGAACGAAAGTTGGAGGTTCGAAGGCGATCAGATGCCGCCCTAGTTCTAACTATAAACGATGCCAGCTAGCAATTGGATGGAGCTACATATATGGCTCTTTCAGTCGTTTTTCGGGAAACCAAAGCTTTTGGGCTCCGGGGGAAGTATGGTTGCAAAGTTGAAACTTAATTGACGGAAGGGCACCACCTGGAGTGGAACCTGACAGATTAATAGACAGATTAATAGCAGACAGATTAATAGAACTTTCTCAAATCTATGGGTGGTGGTGCATGGCCGTTCTTAGTTCGTGAAATGATTTGTCTGGTTAATCCCGATAACGAACGAGACTCAAATTTCTTAACAAGATGCAGGGTTATGGTGTTGAAGCTTTGTAGACATTTTTGCCTCTGTTATCCATGCTCTTAACGGGGAATGGTTTTAATACGTAAGAATTGTTTGCAAGTGGAGTCATACTTGGTGGTTTGTCTGAATAGGACACTTGCATCTTAAATAGTCAAATTGCGTCTAGCAATAATGAGATTGAGCTATAATAGGTCTGTGATGCCCTTAAATGTCCTGGGCTGCACGCGCGCTACTATGAAGTTATCAACGTGTCCTCCTAGTCTAAAAAGACCGGGTAAACCGCTGAATCATCTTCGTGGTTGGGATTGTGGTCTGAAACTGTTCACATAAACCTGGAATTCCCAGTAAGTGTGGGTCATAAGCTCGTATTGATTACGTTCCTGCCCTTTGTATACACCGCTCGTCGCTACTACCGATTGAATATGTTAGTGAGGTCCTCAGAGGTGATCACCGCGATGCTTCTTGTGTTGTGATTGTTTTACCAAAGTTGACCGAACTTGTATATTTAGAGGAAGTAAAAGTCGTAACAAGGTTTCCGTAGGTGAACATGCGGAAGGATCATTGCTGATTTAATGATCAAAACCACAAAAATAAATGTCCACATCAAGTTCTACTAATGTTGTAATTCTATCATTGATAGTTTTACCAAGGTTAAAGTTATTCGCTTAGTATGTAGAAAAATATAATTTTAATTTCTAAAAAAAATCAAAAAAAATCACTCTTAGCGGGGGATCACTAGGCTCGTGGGTCGATGAAGAACGCAGCAAACTGCATGAAGTTATGTGAACTGCAGGATACATGAACATCAACATTTTGAACGCATATTGCGGTTCATGCTAATAGTATATAATACTCTGCATTGACCACATTCGTTGATTTATTTATAAACTAATAAAAGACGTAAGTCATTTAATTTTATCTAATGACGTGGTCTTTAATCTGGTTTTATATCAATTCAATATTATTTGTGACTTCAACTCATATGTGATTACCTCTTGAATTTAAGCATATTAATTAGGAGAGGAAAAGAAATTAACTAAGATTCCCTTAGTTAAAAGTGAAGTCAGTGGATTTTTCATATTGCGAGCAGTAGGATTTACTGAAAAAACTAAAAATAAACCGAGATACAAAAACTATTATACTAATAAGGACGAATTAGATAGGGAGGCGGATTTGGTCCTACAACAGAATAAAAACCGTCTAGAAAAACAAAATAAGAAAATTTGAATCATCACCAGAGGCTGATAAACACCAACTGGTTCAAGTTTTCGGAGGTCAACCAACTAAAAGGTAGTGATCAACCAAGATTACTGCACCAAAACTAGTGCCAAAATAAAATCCACCACTACCAATAGATGCTGAGGTTGTAACCAGTTACACAGAAATTCAGTCACTTAACATAGCCTAACGAATGGAAGTTAGAAATTTAATAAAACAAACAATGGGCATGTAAAACCAGGCAAATCAATCAAACACCGGAGAATAAAACAAATCTTAACCATTTCTGTAACAGGCTCAAATCCTTTGTTACATAAGTTAAAAATAAATCAAGAAAACCCAAAGAGAAGGCCGATCTGTTTGCGGATCATCACGGTGAAACCTTTCTTTTTGTGAATTGTGTTAATGACAATTCACAAGCTATATAAGCTCGACATATGACCTGCAACTCTTCAAAAATTATAAGAAGGGGAAATAAAAAGAAACCTGAATCTTAAAAAAACACTCCAATGGAAGGTAGCGGAAGTAATCTTGATAGCGAAACCTGATAAACCGCCTAACGATAAATTATCATACAGGCTCATTTTTTTGCTGCCAATGATGTCTTAACTTTTCGAAAAATTATTACTAAAGAGACCAATAATTAAAGACAAAAATCTAATCCCTCCATATTATTTTCACATCATTGAGAATCACGAACATAATTAGAAATACGTTAGAATGTAAGAAAGTATGTTCAAGTATCTTCCTGGATGTCAGTCAAGCATTCTGAATACTCAGAACTTCTATATTTACCACATACAAGTGACAAACCAACCACAAATGAAGAAACTATAGAGCCACCTTTGGAAATAATGACGCCGAAGCAACGAACAAACTCCAAAAGATGACCAATGTAGTTTAAAACTGGACAGAGCATTGAGAAATCGTTTAATAGAACGAAATCCACTCATATTATATTTATGTATTAAAAAACCATCTATATCTATAGAAATCAACTTAAGAAAGGTGCAACATATAAATATAAAAACTTTGCCATGACTTTGGATTCAAACTCAAGTGGGGAGAGCATGTTAAAAAGAAAAAAAGAGAAATTCACATAAAGTTTAGAAAAAAGTAGTGGTTCATAGAAAAAGGCTCCGAGCTTACAACTCACAGGAAGGTATTGCTATTTCGGCAAATTTGCAAAACCAAGTTCGTCGTAGCATCGTCAAAGATTCGGGGTACCCATAAAACACGATTTGAAAGGAGTCGAATTTTTTGACACTTGGTATATCGAGAAAACCTTAATATTTCATATACATAATTCGATTCTCATTTTGTTTTTGTTTATTTAACATGGAAAATCATATTTTGCAGTAGTTTCCGATATTCAATTTTTAATTATGAAGATATCGTAAAAATAAAATTTTGATTTTTCATTTAAATTATTATGTTGTGCAGCAACATCGCCTATCATAAACAGCCAGATAGAAAATTCAATACATTAATTTTAGATAATACTTCGTATAACCGTAATTCAAACATATAAATTTACCTTTTGTATTTACCTTTCAATTTTACCGTGATTAAATTTTTAAATTTTACAATGTAATGTACGTATAGCTGCGTACATTACATTGTACGAGTACATAGTATGAATTCGATATTTTATAGCTTTTAGATGATTTTATTTTTGCTCACATATTTTTTTTGGTATTGTATGGATTACAAAAGGTTATAGAAATATAAAAAGCCCCAAAAGGTTGGACGCATACACATACACAAATATTTTTTCCACCTAAATCGTTTTATTTCATTTTTTATCTTCGATTCAATACAATAACGAACATAACAAATGGAAAATTACCGTGGCGTTTTAAGGTTATTCGAGTCGAATTCACATGTTAAAGTTAAAATTTGTTCTAGTCAAATTATATTTAATAAATGTCTGGTTGTCGTACAACAACAAAATTGAAAATCCAAATGTAATTTATTAATTTTTTTTTGTTCAGTATTTGCATGATTTTCAAGGATTTCTCTCCCCGATCATCTTCTCTCTCACTCTCTTTTTCAAACCTATATAACTTTACAAACAAACCCACAACATTTTTTGACAGTTATTTATTATTTTGGTACAATTAAACCTAATTTATCATATTTTTCAAATTAATAAAATTTATTACGAATAAAAACTAATATAAGTTTTTATTTTTGTAATATAAGAAACATAAATCGTACAACATTGACTAATGCGGTCGAAATTAGAATATAATTTATACTAACAACAGTTTGGTCTTATTGTATTACAAATATGTAATTATGTAATCAGTTACGGACAGTTTTCTTAGTTTTAATGTAACACTGATAGGTAATAAATTTAATTGGGCATGACTTTGTGCCAAGGTAAATTTCGTATTTGCAGATTGTATTTTGGGTTGGTTCAGTTTTTTGATGTTTATCGCCTTTTTCAGTAGGTGTGGAGTAACGTATGGGCAGTAAAATTTAGACAAAATTCGATTATAAAATCAAAAGGTATCTAATATACTTAGGGGATTCCCAATGAATTGTTTTTTGTTTTATATACTACTCTCTTGTGAATTTAGCTCAAAAAATAGGCTTGCAAGTTTTCGCTACAAACACTAATTTTACATTTTTGGATTATAACCTAGTAATGTTTTTACAGATTACGTATTCAATGCTAATTTTAAATTTCAATGTACTGTTCCTCCAACATCCAAACACGTAGTTGCAATATAGGATTTTTAAAAAGACTGTGTTTTTCGGGAACGATTGGTAGATAAATACAAGCTAATCGGCAAAGGTTCTATAATAACGCCTGTATTGGATCCATTAACGTTTTTTTATCGATTCTATATCTTTTAGACAAATCCTAAAAGTGAAATATGTACGTTCGTAAACGTTGTAATTATCTCAGTTTCTAGATTAAATAAATAATGAAGAGCACCTTCAAATGTCAAATCTTCGAACAAAGTAAGCAATCAAAACATGATATTAGTCTAATTGAAACTACAGCAGACAAATAATCATTTCTGGTGTAACAACGCTATATGTATTTGGTAAATGTCAAAAAATGGTTTTCCTATTTTTTATTTATGCGTTTTGAATTCCAAATTGCCTCATCGCATTATCTTTGAGAAATAAAAACGTCAAATAACACAAGAAATATTTTCTTTTTCTATAAATATGCGTTTACTTGTAAGAAATGTATGTAAGCTGTAACAATTAAACGTAGATCCGACATAATTGTATATGAAAAAAAAGTATATAAAATTGAGATCGATAACATTGAACAAAATAATTTTAAAAAATTAAAATGTATTTGTCCTTTTAAAGTAAAAGAAAATTTCTGTGACACAATTTGTGTCAAAATCATTAAAAAATTCAAAAAAAAAAAAAAAAATCTATCGTCTTAAAAATAATTATAGTTTAATTATTTTTTGCTAGAATTGTGCTCACTGAACTGCAAGAAAAAATCACCTACATAATTTTTGACAATTTTTACTTTTTGTATACACAATGTTGTATGGGCTTACTACAATAATGGTATTATGACACTGACTAGTTTTGAAGTACTATAAACTGCTGTAAACCAATCTTAGCAAGACAGAGAAAGAATCAGGAGACAACACTATTATAATGGATGGCAGGTGCGTCAGCGTCACAAAACATAAAATAAAAATGTACAATATCTCTAACACATTGCAAAATTTTATTGATATTTTAGATTATTGATTTAAAATTTAATTTTAGATTTTATTTTTAAAATGTCGCTATTTAAAATTTCAAAATGTCGAAATGTCAAATAAAAAGTGCGTATGTTAAAAAAAAGAATCAAAATGTAATTCTTTTCTGCTAGAATTGCCCACTTTATTTGCTAGAAAAATTGAGCTACGCTGGTTTGTTGACATGTAACGATTTTGATATGTAAAGGGTGATTTTTTAACTATTTTCTTTTTGGCAACACTGATTTTGACAGGTCACGTATATTTCGTGTTTTGTCAAAACACTGTCAAACATCTTCAGTTTGGTCTATAATTTAACCATGAATTGTCTTACAAACGCACAACGCTTGCAAATCATTGAATTTTATTATCAAAATGCGTGCTCTGTTAAGAAATTTCATCGCGCGCTTTAACCATTTTATGATCAGTTTAATTGACCGACTGAAGCGGCTATTCGGGCTATTGTGACTAAATTTCGCACCAAATTTACATTGTTGGACTGCAGCAATTGGGCCTCTGTTACTCAACAACGTGGAAAATTTTGCGGAAGGATTTAGGTGTGAAGCCTTACAAAATAGAGCTGGTGCAAGAATTGAAGTCGAACGACCTATCACAACGCAGAATTCTGTTATTTTTTCTAGCGGCTAAAAAAGTTGGAAAAAAGTCAGTGTCATAAGTATTTGGTATACCCATTTTTCTCTCACTTTATTTGTCTTTTTTATCCGCTTAAAAAGATGGAAAACTAGTCAGTATAAAAATAGTCATAATACCATAATCTTTTTATTTTTTTTTTCAGCAATATAATTTACAAATTTTAATATTTATGCATAAAGACTTAGAAAAAAAAACGTATAAAATAATAATATTTAAGTAACAATTTAACCAACTACAGAGGCAACTGTTGGCACTCATTGCTTAAAATTTAATTTAAGAAAACAATTTATTTAGTATTATCATTTAATTCGTATCACCTCTAGGAAACCTTCAAATTATTTGGATACCAAAATGCTGCAAAAATTATCTTTCATTTCTTAATTAATTAAAATAACTTAAAAACTAAAAAGAACATGTTAAAACATTACAAATTTTCTTTTTATTATTTAAATTTTAATTTGACGATTTATTATGGCGAGCAAAGCCACCAATTTTACTTTTAATTTTTGGGAAATCTTTTACGTATTTGTCAGTTCTACTTGTTTTGAATCTCTGTGAATTTGAATCGTGAAAATATGATTAAATTATTGTTTTATTATTTGTCCTTCTGCAGACATGGTAAATTAAAAATAAAAATCACCAGTGTTTTGAATGTATCCACATTTGTCGTGGTACAAAAAAACTTCTGGTGGGGGTATAAATCTATTTTGATTAAGGCTATATGTTTCAAAATTGATATTGTAAGGGCCATATGTTCATATTTTGTCCATTCGTGTTGCGGTTGTGTTGTACCATACAGGTGCCGCATATAAATATGTCAAAATAGGTCGTAACAATGATTGGTAACATAGTATAGCTTTTATAAGTTGGGCATCAATAACACTCCTAAATATTTAATTTCTGTTTTCTTAGTTATGATTATATTATCTAATATTACTTTTGCAGATTTCCATTTTTTTTTATGTTTCCATTTATTTGCGAGAGTGGGAGACGAAATATTATAAAATCACTTTTTTCAAAGAGATCTTGTATTTAAAGAGATCTTCCAGGATCTGGTTATTCGAGTCGAATTCACATGTTAAAGTTAAAATTTGTTCTAGTCAAATTATATTTAATAAATGTCTGGTTGTCGTACAACAACAAAATTGAAAATCCAAATGTAATTTATTAATTTTTTTTTGTTCAGTATTTGCATGATTTTCAAGGATTTCTCTCCCCGATCATCTTCTCTCTCACTCTCTTTTTCAAACCTATATAACTTTACAAACAAACCCACAACATTTTTTGACAGTTATTTATTATTTTGGTACAATTAAACCTAATTTATCATATTTTTCAAATTAATAAAATTTATTACGAATAAAAACTAATATAAGTTTTTATTTTTGTAATATAAGAAACATAAATCGTACAACATTGACTAATGCGGTCGAAATTAGAATATAATTTATACTAACAACAGTTTGGTCTTATTGTATTACAAATATGTAATTATGTAATCAGTTACGGACAGTTTTCTTAGTTTTAATGTAACACTGATAGGTAATAAATTTAATTGGGCATGACTTTGTGCCAAGGTAAATTTCGTATTTGCAGATTGTATTTTGGGTTGGTTCAGTTTTTTGATGTTTATCGCCTTTTTCAGTAGGTGTGGAGTAACGTATGGGCAGTAAAATTTAGACAAAATTCGATTATAAAATCAAAAGGTATCTAATATACTTAGGGGATTCCCAATGAATTGTTTTTTGTTTTATATACTACTCTCTTGTGAATTTAGCTCAAAAAATAGGCTTGCAAGTTTTCGCTACAAACACTAATTTTACATTTTTGGATTATAACCTAGTAATGTTTTTACAGATTACGTATTCAATGCTAATTTTAAATTTCAATGTACTGTTCCTCCAACATCCAAACACGTAGTTGCAATATAGGATTTTTAAAAAGACTGTGTTTTTCGGGAACGATTGGTAGATAAATACAAGCTAATCGGCAAAGGTTCTATAATAACGCCTGTATTGGATCCATTAACGTTTTTTTATCGATTCTATATCTTTTAGACAAATCCTAAAAGTGAAATATGTACGTTCGTAAACGTTGTAATTATCTCAGTTTCTAGATTAAATAAATAATGAAGAGCACCTTCAAATGTCAAATCTTCGAACAAAGTAAGCAATCAAAACATGATATTAGTCTAATTGAAACTACAGCAGACAAATAATCATTTCTGGTGTAACAACGCTATATGTATTTGGTAAATGTCAAAAAATGGTTTTCCTATTTTTTATTTATGCGTTTTGAATTCCAAATTGCCTCATCGCATTATCTTTGAGAAATAAAAACGTCAAATAACACAAGAAATATTTTCTTTTTCTATAAATATGCGTTTACTTGTAAGAAATGTATGTAAGCTGTAACAATTAAACGTAGATCCGACATAATTGTATATGAAAAAAAAGTATATAAAATTGAGATCGATAACATTGAACAAAATAATTTTAAAAAATTAAAATGTATTTGTCCTTTTAAAGTAAAAGAAAATTTCTGTGACACAATTTGTGTCAAAATCATTAAAAAATTCAAAAAAAAAAAAAAAAAATCTATCGTCTTAAAAATAATTATAGTTTAATTATTTTTTGCTAGAATTGTGCTCACTGAACTGCAAGAAAAAATCACCTACATAATTTTTGACAATTTTTACTTTTTGTATACACAATGTTGTATGGGCTTACTACAATAATGGTATTATGACACTGACTAGTTTTGAAGTACTATAAACTGCTGTAAACCAATCTTAGCAAGACAGAGAAAGAATCAGGAGACAACACTATTATAATGGATGGCAGGTGCGTCAGCGTCACAAAACATAAAATAAAAATGTACAATATCTCTAACACATTGCAAAATTTTATTGATATTTTAGATTATTGATTTAAAATTTAATTTTAGATTTTATTTTTAAAATGTCGCTATTTAAAATTTCAAAATATCGAAATGTCAAATAAAAAGTGCGTATGTTAAAAAAAAGAATCAAAATGTAATTCTTTTCTGCTAGAATTGCCCACTTTATTTGCTAGAAAAATTGAGCTACGCTGGTTTGTTGACATGTAACGATTTTGATATGTAAAGGGTGATTTTTTAACTATTTTCTTTTTGGCAACACTGATTTTGACAGGTCACGTATATTTCGTGTTTTGTCAAAACACTGTCAAACATCTTCAGTTTGGTCTATAATTTAACCATGAATTGTCTTACAAACGCACAACGCTTGCAAATCATTGAATTTTATTATCAAAATGCGTGCTCTGTTAAGAAATTTCATCGCGCGCTTTAACCATTTTATGATCAGTTTAATTGACCGACTGAAGCGGCTATTCGGGCTATTGTGACTAAATTTCGCACCAAATTTACATTGTTGGACTGCAGCAATTGGGCCTCTGTTACTCAACAACGTGGAAAATTTTGCGGAAGGATTTAGGTGTGAAGCCTTACAAAATAGAGCTGGTGCAAGAATTGAAGTCGAACGACCTATCACAACGCAGAATTCTGTTATTTTTTCTAGCGGCTAAAAAAGTTGGAAAAAAGTCAGTGTCATAAGTATTTGGTATACCCATTTTTCTCTCACTTTATTTGTCTTTTTTATCCGCTTAAAAAGATGGAAAACTAGTCAGTATAAAAATAGTCATAATACCATAATCTTTTTATTTTTTTTTTCAGCAATATAATTTACAAATTTTAATATTTATGCATAAAGACTTAGAAAAAAAAACGTATAAAATAATAATATTTAAGTAACAATTTAACCAACTACAGAGGCAACTGTTGGCACTCATTGCTTAAAATTTAATTTAAGAAAACAATTTATTTAGTATTATCATTTAATTCGTATCACCTCTAGGAAACCTTCAAATTATTTGGATACCAAAATGCTGCAAAAATTATCTTTCATTTCTTAATTAATTAAAATAACTTAAAAACTAAAAAGAACATGTTAAAACATTACAAATTTTCTTTTTATTATTTAAATTTTAATTTGACGATTTATTATGGCGAGCAAAGCCACCAATTTTACTTTTAATTTTTGGGAAATCTTTTACGTATTTGTCAGTTCTACTTGTTTTGAATCTCTGTGAATTTGAATCGTGAAAATATGATTAAATTATTGTTTTATTATTTGTCCTTCTGCAGACATGGTAAATTAAAAATAAAAATCACCAGTGTTTTGAATGTATCCACATTTGTCGTGGTACAAAAAAACTTCTGGTGGGGGTATAAATCTATTTTGATTAAGGCTATATGTTTCAAAATTGATATTGTAAGGGCCATATGTTCATATTTTGTCCATTCGTGTTGCGGTTGTGTTGTACCATACAGGTGCCGCATATAAATATGTCAAAATAGGTCGTAACAATGATTGGTAACATAGTATAGCTTTTATAAGTTGGGCATCAATAACACTCCTAAATATTTAATTTCTGTTTTCTTAGTTATGATTATATTATCTAATATTACTTTTGCAGATTTCCATTTTTTTTTATGTTTCCATTTATTTGCGAGAGTGGGAGACGAAATATTATAAAATCACTTTTTTCAAAGAGATCTTGTATTTAAAGAGATCTTCCAGGATGTAAAATATTCATTAATGTAATTAAGTGATAATTGTAATTTTTTTGTTATTTTGCTTATATTATTATTAGTAGAGTATATTACAATATCGTCTGCGTATATGCTAGAGATTAACATTCCGGCGAGTTTATGTTATTACCTGATAGTAATGACGCTATGTACAAACTAAACAATATTGGTTCCAATATTGCTTTATCCATTTTATAAAGAAGACCCTGAATCCATACTGAATCAAAAACCCGCTTAATATCTCGTGAAACAGAAATCGCACTTACATGAGATGCATTAAAACCTCTGGTAATATCAGACATTAACTTATTGATACCGTGTAATTTTGGTGTCTGAATTCAAACTGAGTGTCTGGTGATAATTTATTTAATTTTACATGATCCATAATTTTATCATATAATATTACCTCAAAAATGTTGCTAATGTTTGAGACCAGGTTTATTGGTCTATAATTTCTATAGCATGATAAATCTTTATTTTTTTTTGGAATAGGTATTATTTTATATAACTTCCAAGCACTAGAATAATAATTATTATTTCGTATATTGTTGAAGAGTATACAATACTGTTTAATAATAATGGATGGAGTGTGTGTCAGCGCAATGCTAGGAATTCCATCAGAGCCGCATAATTTTTCTTATTTCTACATTTGAAGATGAGTTCAAGATTTTTATAAGATTTAATTCTTTTTGAGCTTACATTTCGTCGAATAGTCTACTTTTTAAAAAGTTTATTTTTGAGTTTAGATCACTATGGAATAATGCGTTATATTTTTCAAAACATAATTGTCTTAAATAATTTTGGATTTTCCTGTCGCCAGTGCATGGCTTATAGATAAGTTAGTTTGATTTTAAATCAAACTGAGATGGAGGCTCAGATTAAATGAAGCTTGTTATAAGAATTAATAATTTCTCTTTGGTGGTTACTTTGCAGGACAACAATAATTAGGTCAATTTCACCATCATGGCACAGTTTGCGGTAGACCACTTGATGTATCGATTTTTAGATTTAAAATATTGGATTTTTGTTTGTTTCAAAAAATTGAGTTTATGCCAGAAAACATTTGGACTATTCAACTGAATGCTCTGAATTTTTTGCCTCCACACATTATTTATTTATATATTAATATTCTGTTTGATAAATGTATTAATATTTAATATTTTTTTAAATATTTATTAATATTTTTTTGATAAATGTATTAATATTTAAATACATTTAATATTAAAATATTAAATGTATTATAATTGCAGGACGTATTGTGTATCTATGAATCTATAGATCTTCAATGTTTTAATTTGTGAAATTGTTCTACTTTTTTGTTTATAATTTCCCGTATAATTTCTTAAGCGAAATATCATAATTAGTTTTCAGAGTGACCTGTTTCAAGGTTAAAAGAATTAATTCTTAAATTTGTAATTCAAAATTTTTAAATTTGTATGTCTTTAATTCTTTTAAAATTTGAATTAAGGTTCTTGTTGTTTGGTAACCCTTTTAACATTAGTGTTTTGGCCTTATCAGCTTTGATTAAGTATGAAAAGTACGAGGCTGAGACTTTTCTTAATAATTCTTTCGTTTTTTTTAACGAATCTATGGTTGTCAAATAAACTCGGTGCTTATTACCGTTGGATCATTTGATCGAAACATTTTTTATTTCACTTTTCACAAGTAGATTTATAGTGTCGTTTACCACCTGGTTATATCTATTTATTGGTGGGGTGTTTTCTTCTTTATTAGTATTTTTTTATAGTTATTGTTATTAGTTACTGTATTATAAACTATTATTGGTATTATTCGTGTTTTTATTATAATTTTTGTTCATATTTTGTTTATAGTTATAATTTTTATTTTTTAATACCTTAACAAAATCATCTTCGATAAATCCTTCTTCATCATTTGATTCCGTATTTTCCACTGGTAAATGGATAAATTTATTACCGCTTAGAATTTTGTCATCATCAATGTTGATATTCTTTATAACTATGGCTTTCTTATGTTTTGCTATGCATTCTGATGATTCTGTATTGACCTTGCTTTTTCGCTTGTTTGTTAATGTTTTACGTTCAATTATTACGGTTTTAATATTGTTGCTGTTTGATGCATCATCCATTAATAGTTCATCTGTGTTTTGGGTACTGTTGTCTGTTATTTTCTCCAAATGAGCTAGTCGTTCCCGTAATTTACCGTTTTCGTCAGTTAAATTTTGAATTGTACTATTCGACACTGAATTACTGTTTATTAAGTTCAGGTTTTGGTCCTTGCTTAGGCATTTACGCGATACCACTGTAAAACTCTGATCTTCTTGCTTATCTGTTATGTTACTGGGCATTTAAAGCACCAAATTTAGTTTTATTAGATCATTTAAACTAATATCGATTATTGTGCCTGAGGCTCAATAAGCGATTTAATATTGTTGTAATCAGTATCTATTTTTTGTGATTTATGGTTTTTCTTTTTTTGTTTTTTCGCCCTATTGAGATATATTTTCTCACACTAGCATTTTTTTTGTTAATAAAACTCAAAATTTGATTTTATGTATTATGTTTACGACTTTTTATGTTTACACTTTTATAATAATATAAATAGATTTTATCTATTTTTATAATTGAGTATAAATATATAAAAATTAAATTTTTAATTTTTTTCCTTTTTCAGAACAAGAAAATTTTTGATGTTTATTTCACGACTTACTTGAATATTTATTTGTTTACTTCACTTAATGTCGGGTGTCCAACCGAAAGTACTATAATTTTTGTCTGCCTTCATTTAGGCAAACATTAAAGCTCAGACGTGGAAAATTATTCATGGAAAAATATACGATTGGACAACGCGTTTTTTTAATGAAAACATTTTACACAAGTCAATCATTAATTGCATAAGCTTAGTTTGAAAAAGAGAGTAACGAAGCTCATTTTCACTGAAGTGGACAACTATACAAACAAAAGAGCCCATTCTGGGTAGTATAGAATCTAAAAATAATTCATCAATCACCATTAGTTCCCTCTAAAATGATGATACGGTATGCAATTCGTTGAACGAGTCTTTGAACCACATTTTTACGGAAATCTGAATAGTTCAGCTGTTAAAGTCAATAGAGAGCATTATCCTGATATCATAAGGAATTTTTTTAGACAAGAATTACATACCAAATGTTTCCACACCTGTTAATTTCGAAACTTTTTATATGGATTGGCTTCCACGGTCACCTGATTTAACTGCTTCTTCCTCATTTTTGCAGAGTGATACTAAAAGTAAGGTTTATGTAAATAAACCAGATAATAATAATGAACAACTTAAATGGCCCAATATGTCGTCGGGATCTTCGGTGTTTTGTATAAAAGGGTCTCCCCGTAAGAAGATCAGATTTAAAAATTTAATAAAACAAAAACGGCTTAATATATTTCCAAATAAATGTTTTAGTTTGAAAGTACAATCCTCCTGGATATTTATGAAAAATGATTTCATTCAAATGAGAACCGCGGCTGCCTTGGCGTACTCCATTCGGTCGGGTCAATTTCTGACACATTTTGAATTGTGTGTGGATCTATTTCGGCAATGGTTGCTTCAATATTGGTTTTCAAATGCTTAATTACACTTATCGTTCACGGCACCCCACAAATAAAAATCCAAAGACGTCAAATCACAGCTCGTTGCCGGCCAATTCACGTCACCATTTCGACTGATAATGCAGCCATCGAATTGTTGACGCAGTTTCACTATTGTAACGCACGATGTATGGCATGGCGCGCCATCTTCCTGGATCCAAAGGTTGTCCAAACCAATATCTTTAAGATGTGGCCACAAAAAAGATATTAACATGTGGCTGTATTTCATTGTTCTGGCCATCGGCGCACATTTTCAGCAAGCGTTGTGATATTTTCGGCTGAACGAATACGACAAGCACGGATACGAGTTGGATTGTCGACTAGGTAGTCCGTACTATATGCACAAACATCTTGATACCGTTGGGTACAACAATTCTTGGAACCAATTGTCTTTGTTGTGGAAATAAATATCCTATTTTTGTTGAAGCGTTAAGCGACCCATTTCGTCAATTAGAAATAATATACTGAGTTTCTGTCAAAGAAAGAATGACTTCATTGAGTTGAAAGACATCATTGATTGAATGAGTTGCCAGAGCCGATATGTCAAATCTGAACCGGATATTGGGACACCCTATATATATAGCATAATATAAATACACATAGTACTACCATCATAAGAAAAAAACAGTTTACCCATTGATGTTCTAGATGTCGGGGCGATAGAATATCGTCAACATTTAGTATACATATATGCCATTTAGGCGATTATGCATATACAAATATTTTGATTATTTTAAAAACGATACCAGTAGCGACATCTAGCACGTCAACGGGCTAACATACCATGGTAGTACTGTGTTTTTATATTATGTATATATTGAGTTAGTAACGCCTTCTAGTTACGAGTTTTACTATTTGCTTTTAAGATTTGTTGTAAATTATTCTACATCAAATGTTGACAGTCCTAGCAGGCTGTTGTTTAGTTTAGAAAATCTGGTGCAAATGTTCAACACTCCAGTAATGCGTATGGTGTCGATTAATGGTTCCATGGTTTGTAAAAGAAAACTTGTCGAAGAATAATACGGAATGCAAAAAAAAACGTGTTATTTTGTAAAAACCTTAAAGATGTTGCTGTAAAAAGACATAATACGGCGGATGATATTTATGAAAGTTTAGAACTTTTCATATACTGCCCTGGGACTATTCGGAATTGCGAGCGATTTCTCGTATTATATTATGAGGTAATGCAGTAGTTTTATTATTATCTCCTCTAACTAATGTTCGATTTTTTTTTTGTAGCACAGTGCTGAGGATATAGGTAACAATATTATCAAGACTCTCCTTTAACCAGGACCATTTTAATTCTCTCTTTTACAGTTAAATACTGCATTCTGAAGTTTTGTTGTTTGCTGCAAACGGAAACAAGTTTTATTGCTTTTGAAGTTATTAATCGCTCTCCAGACGATAAACTACTAGTGAACATATAAAGACACATTAACGAAGACACAAACCTAAGTGTCTACAAAGGGTATATAAGCACACCCATAAGTATAAACATAAGAACTTGTGAAGGTCGATTGTATGTTTATTTTGTGCCTTTGTTTTTACGATGGAAACTAAATACTTCTTCTAGTCGTAAAATCCGAATCTGCAATAAAAAATTGGAGTTCCTAATTAATATTTCACAGTTATCCTTACTCCATATGTAATGAGTGGAGTATGGCGCTAATTTGTAACGCGGTCTCCACAAATGATAAATATAGGGCTAAAAAATGTGGAGATAAATTTTGACATGTCTAATTTGTTTTATGTCGTATCTTTTGGCTTCAATGGTGTTTTGTTTTCAAATTTTATAAATTTTATTTTAAATTTGTTGCTTTGGTTGGTCATTATTTTTTTTACTTTCATGTGGTAAGTCGAAATCATCAACATTGTCAAAATCAGCAATTTCGACATACTCCATTTTAGCTCAAATATAGTATCGTATTTAAAAAAAATAGCAAACCAATTACGTGTAAAATAAAAAGCTATAACTGAAATATCAAAATTTGGCATTCATTTAGGCCCGATTCTATAAACGCGAGTAAAACATTAATCCTCAGATTTATCGTAGTTTGCATTTTATGAACGTCGATAAAAAAGACGATTAATCGGGCGACTTTTTCCTATCCTCTGATTTACTCGCAGTTTTTGGTATATAAGTAGGAGAATAAAACATTTTTGACGTTTAATAAATACGATTACATTAACTAACATATTCACATATTATAACTAATATATTTCATTTGTAATTATAAAATAGTCAAAATTAAATTAAATAAACTGTAATTACACAAAATATCGAATTTTATTTTAATTTCTCTATCTAAACACAAAATTGATTGACATTTCATAAATATGAACAACAACAAATTTGAGTAAAAACCATAGAACAAAACAAAAATTTAAGTATACGTCACAAAAAAGTGTTACCACGTATACAAAAACTGCAGTAAAACTACAATAAAACCAAGCGTAAATTATAATCTATCGTCGTTCATAGAATCGACGAAAAAACTAATCGTCGGTTACTGATTAATCGTTACTCTCGGATTTATTTTATTTATCGTTGTTCATAGAATCGGGTCTTAATGTACCGTTAGAATAATGGAAACGCGAATTGGAGAATTGATAGTAGTGCCATCTATTATACAATCTGGCAAACTATATTTTCTATTATTTTCTCTTATATTTTCTATTATTTCGAGCTGCGTGTCGATGAGCAAAATTGTGTGCGAAAATTGTTTATCGTGCTCCTAGCTAGCTAAATTTTATATCACATTAGTATGGACAATTTTTCTTACCCAAGCTGTGTACTGACCTTTACTATATAAGCTTAGGTGACAGGCTCAAAGAAGGTTGTATGTACTTCGATTGTCTAAATTCGCATTTTAATCTGATAAAACGTTTTTGAACTCGAGAAAACCTGCAGTTCAATCGATTGATTGATATATTCGAATTTGTATCCTTAATTAGGCCAGAAAAAAAATCTCGTTTCGATTGATAACGTCGAAAGGATGTTTTCTTTGATGTACCGTGAAGATGGTATTATGTAGCTATTTCTCTGAATGTATTTACTAAATATTTGGCCAAATTTGATTGATCAGATGATGTTTTTGATGGCTGAAGAAAATCACAGAATAATCGTACATTTTCACCGTAGCTACAATAATGCTGAAGTGGTACCAAAATCTTTGAAGAAAGATGTGCGTAATCAGAGTAAGGTCGATGGTAGAGATCTTGACGTCTGTCGATTTGCTTTACAAGTAATGGAGGTTTTCAAGCTATGAGGCAATTTTCCGATTATAGGTTGTACGCGGTTGTTTGTTTATGTTTGAATCTCAGTAGTTGTGAAAGTTTGTTGAATAAGTGAGATTCAAACTGAGGGCCGCAGTTCGTTACTATAACACGTACACGTACAGGAATGGCGTCTAGTCATCGAGTATGCGATCTTTTAACTACATCGATTTTCTTCTGAAGAAGGTAGGCGGTCGTACTGTAACGGGATGTATTTCAACGAATCGAATGGTGGTGATCGGATAAGTTCTCCATTGACTCTCACGACAATCCGATTTAACTTTAGGCCTAAAAATATGTTTGTGCTAACATAATTGAGGTAGCTTTAATGCCAAGATGTGAAAGGTTATTTATATAGTCGAATACTCTCCGACGAAATCTTTTCGGAAAATAAAGCCTAGTTTACCCGGTTGGAGATTTGCAAAATATAGTTTCATTAGAACGGAAAACTGGAAATTTTTTCAAATTTAAAAGATTTTTCGGATTCCATGTATCCGCAACTAGTCATCATTTTATGGTTCCTTTGCAGCTTGGCCATAATCAAGTTTACTATCAATATTAATTTCATTAATTCGTGATAACGTTTCGACAATGAATTACCTAATGAATTGGAGGATATATTCATTTAAACAATCAAGTATTCGTTTTTTTAATAACCCTCTTAAAATGGAATCCACGAGTATTTGAAAAAACTGCTCATTGTTTCGCAGACCAAAAGTTAAAATTCGAATAATCCTTAATAGTCACTTCATGAAAGGCTCGTATCAGATCGATTGCACTGGAATATTTACATCCATCCAATCGGTGAACAAAACCTGATACATATGTAATACCGTACATTTCCGGTTAAATTTTAGAGTTAAGAGCTCGGTAGTAGCCACAGGGCCTTCCTTCTTCATTCTTTTTACGAACCAAGTGCAAAGGGATTGACCAATTGGTCAGCATATTCTGAGTTCGATCATTTTACGATTTTTTTTTTCAATTCTAAATTATTGGTATCAAACCGGCATACTCGAGCGGCACATAGTGTCCCTGTTGTTTCTATATTAATTTCTACTATCCTAGGGTGATGAATTAAAGCATATTATAGTTTCTTCGGTTTATGCGGCGGTATTTACCGGTTTAAAAAACCGGTTATTCGAACAAAATTCGGTAAAAAAAACTCGGTTTTTTTTACTTTTTTACCGAACAATACATTTTAGGATTTACAAATATCCGAAATGAAATAATTCAAGTAAATACAAAATATTAAAAAAAAAAATTAAAATAAAAAAAAAACTTTACGACACGCGAAAGTTTTCCTTACAAAATCTGTGCAATTTGTTTTTTGGGTGCTGTTTATAAATTTGTTTTTCCTCGTACGATAAGTTTGTGCATTGGGACATTTTTTTTTCTGATGTACTGTCAAAACTATTTTGTTGTTTGTGTGTTTCTTCGTTGTGTAAGTATCCTGAACTCATCATAAATTGGTTATGCTTAGTGAAACGTTTATTTAAATTGCATGGTTTCATAAATATTTAGATTTAAACTACTGAATTTGCTGACTTGTTAACATGGCAAAAAAAATTCTGATGCTTGGAATTTCTTTGAACAATCTAACTCTGAAGAAGCAAAATGTAAAGAATGTTTTAAAAAAATTAAAACAATAGGACCTTCAACAAGTGGTCTGATTTCTCATCTTAAAAATCTACATGGGATTAATTTGATGAAAAATAAAGCTGATGAAAATGATATCTTAGATACTGGGCCTAACACGTCAAAAAAAAAAAAATATTAAAAGCCAAACTGTTATTTTAAATTATGTCAAAAGGCAACACATGAAATTGTAGCTAGATTAGCTGCCAAAGATAGTTTTTCAATAAATTCCATTACAAATACTGCGTTCATTAGATAAGCTATTATTAATAAAGGGTTATTGTTGCTAAAATATCCAAAAGAGATAATGGAATTGGTACACAATTTTTTTTTGATCGAATAAAACAAAAGATGGTCGAAGAAATAAATGTAGACATAATAAATGGTAAAATGTTTAGCTTAACACTTGACGAGTGGACAATCGTCAGAAATAAGCGATTTTTCAATTTAAATCTACATGACGGGAACATTGATATTTAGGTTTGGTCCCGATTATGGGATCTTGTGATTCAATAACTACATTAGCCATTGTCAAGGATCATTTGAAAGAATTTGGGGTTAATTTTGAGTGTGATGTAATAGCAACAACAAACGATGGTGCCGCAGTTATGGTTAAGTTTGGTAGAATTTCTCCAACAGAACTTCAGCTTTGCCTTAATCATGTCATTCATTTAGCAATCATTGATGTTTTGTATAAAAAAAGGGAAACTTCAGAATCTAAACAACAACAAAGTGAATGTGATAATAATATTGACGAAGATGGAGATGCTACTGACGAGAATTTTAATTTAAGCGTAGGTGAGTATGAGGAATATAATTTAGAATAATCAATTTATATATACGATGTTCTTACAAATAGTCGAAAACTAGTGATTTTTTTTCGAAAATCGCCAGTTCGGAACAGTATTTTACAAAAATACGTACTGGAGCAAGAAGGAAAAGAATTGAATTAAATGTTAGATTGTAGAACGAGATGGAATTCACGCGAGCCAATGATCACTAGAATTTTATTGTTGAATTGCTGTATTAAACAAGCTTTATCTGATCTAGATGCTTTATATCTTTGGAACGAAGAACACACAACTATTTTACAAGAAATTTCGGAAATTCTCTAATCAACTATGCTGACAGTAGAAGCCTAAAGTAACAAAAATGCCAATATTATATCTAGAGAAGCAGCTATTCTATTTTTATTTAATGTTCTTTTTGACCTTCAATCAGAAATAAGCCGTGATATGCTAAAATAACTAAAGAAACGTTTAGGTGATAGACGAAATAAAAACTTAATTTTTTTAGCAAAATATCTTCAAAATCCAGTTTCCGTTAAAAGACCAGATATGCAGTATAATTTTTTCAACTTCCTACCCCACTCTGGGATCATAAATTTCGCAAAAACACTTGCAGAAAGAATATTTCCAAATATATTTCAGGATTCATAACAGCAGTTTAATTTCTATCTCAATACCATTAGATCAGCAGCCAAATAAAGTAATTGCGGAATCAACAAAAGAAGCTGAACCGGTCAAAAACTTTTCTAAAAAAAATGTACAGAAAGAATTTAATCTATTTGAGGCTACTGGTGAGCGTATTAAAAATATTGAATTAATTTTTGATGCTTTAAAAACAGTATAACCTACTTCTACCGAAAGTGATAGGACGTTTTCCGTTGCCGGAAATTTTGCAACAAAAATTCGAAGCAGACTCAGTGATAAATTACTAAATTCTTTATTGCTCCTAAAATACTATTTTATTTCTATTGATAAGAAGTAAAATATTATTTTGATATTAAATTATAATTTTTTATAATAAAGTTTAAATTAATATTTTACATTTTAAATAAAGTTAAACATTGTGATCTAAGAAGTAAAATGAAAGATATTTTTATTAACCCAACAATGTTTTTAAAATTTAGTATATTTTGTCCAAAATCTATATTTTTACCGAAAACCGGTTTTTTATCGATATTTTCAGATTTTAAATACCGAAAACCGGTTTGAGTAAAAACCCGGTAAATCATAAACCCTAATAGTTTCGTTTTATTATTTCCTTTAATGAGGATGTGATCAATTTTGTGTAATAATTGAATAAATTATGTCCAACCACGCAGTTATTATTTTAAAAAAAAATTTCGAATGAACTTACAAGTCGAATTATTAAAATACAAATTTAATAGTCAAATTCTAGTTCAGCTACTTATCTTCTTGAATGCCATCTATACGCGGTAATCAAAAGTTAATTTTACTAGGTTAACAGCGTATACTACTAAGTGTCGACAGTTCATAGTTTAACCTGTCTCATCGCCTCCAATAACAAGCAATGGTTATTTAAGGTTACCATGCTAGTCTAGATTATAGTTATATATCTTAAACGCCCCCTGACCAGATATTTATATTGCAAAAGAATTATGTACGAATAAATTAAACGCATTGTTATGGCGTATATGTACGAAAACTATAATCTCGAATACAACTAATAACAATAAATTTTTTTTATAGGCGACAGTAACATTTCCGATATATCAGTAAGATATGTGTGTTTATCTGTATAGCGTTTTCAAAGTGTTCATGTAATCTATAAATGTGTACATAAAATGATATAAAATAAACCACTTGTTTGCCTCTTATATGTATGTAGGTACATGATTTTCCTATTAACATTTTCATTTTATTATCAGCCCATGAATTGATTATGTTAGCGTGAAGATACGATAATGGTATTATAAGAGTCTTACGAAGGTGTGGATTTTATAAAATTTCCTATATGAATATGTTAAGATCTTATGTCGAATATAATTTTAAAATGTTTATTGCGCTTAATATTTTATTTAAGTGTCGTGGTACAATGAAACTGAATTGCTTCAACCAGGTGGTTTTTACATTTATGGGTAGATATTATCCTTAAAATTTAATGGTACAAAGTGGTCACGTTGATTCAGATGTTTATACAGATGTCATTTAAGATTTAAAAAATTTAGAAAAATGTATTTTTTATATTTTGGTCAAATGCTTTCGACTTTCGCATGGAATTTAAGGATATATTGATTAGAGGACAACGTTGAATTTATTGCTGTGTCGAATTAGTTCATCAAATACCGAAAGATTAAAGGTAAATTGATAGATTTATTTTGAGCATGTGAAGAAACTTGAGTTGAACCCTTATGAAAGGGTAAACAAACGATGGATTATTTATTTAAATCAATCTTATTTATTTTTTGAATTATTATATTAGAGTAAAAATTGCTTTTCAATGTGTAGCGTAGCGATATCTGTCAATCATTAGATTAAACTAATAATAATATTAGTTCATGACGTGTATGTCGGAGCATCTATATAAGTCACTAGATTGAAGCAGATTAATCTGTGACAATTTGGAATCTTGGCGAACATTAAAGTAGTAAAAATAAATTTAAAAAAAAAAAACAATTAAAATTGTGTAAAGTCATTTATTTTTTTTCAACCAATACTTGAGTGAACTGTGGTGTTCGTATGCCAGTTTTCGCATAATCCACAAATTGTTTTTCAAAAGAAATTGTGGTGAACATTTTTGATGCAATTTGTTCATGGTCCTTTGAGCCTCATTCATGAGAGTCATATATATTGTGCAGTAAAATTTTTATTGATCTGTGATATTTTGAGTTACGAAAGCGGGATATTGTAATATATACTGTGCAATAAAATGTTCCGTCGATCTGTTTAATATTGTGAACTTACCGCGAATCATTAATTTAGACTGTGTATTGAAAAATTTGTGAATTGCGAAAAAAATAATATAAATAAAACTATAGGGTGATAATTATGGCGACAGCTAGAGAAAATAGAATTTTTAAACGAACATTAATACGTCAGCGGATGACATACAGCTTCATTTACAGTTACTCAAGGAGGAGTAGTCTGAATTTAAAACATTTGAAGTTGGTCTTGATGAAGATTTCTTTCATGAAAACTTAAAAACCGTTGAAGCTATAGAACAATTACAATTTGTAATTAAAGAGAAGCTAAATCGCTTAGATAT
Source organism: Tipula confusa (assembly GCA_963556175.1). Taxonomy (NCBI): domain Eukaryota; kingdom Metazoa; phylum Arthropoda; class Insecta; order Diptera; family Tipulidae; genus Tipula; species Tipula confusa. Next base: position 126,063,464 of record OY744475.1, read on the forward strand.
AGCTACCACAACTGACGATGGGTCAAGCGCGAACGTCACTAGAGACTATTTCCTGAATCAGCAACAAAAGTTTTTGGAGAGTTTTGCGGAAACTACTCGTAAGAAAAATACAATTAGCTTCCACCATTCGATATCCCGGCTTTTACCGGTCATGAAAAACTAAAATTTCGGTCATTTCGCGATTTATTTGTACAGATAGTAGATAATGTGAAACGAATGGGCTATCGGAAAATCTTATATACCGGAATTCACTTACTGAAGAAAATTATGAGGCAACCTGGTAAAAAGTTTTAGATCGTTACGATAAGGTCAAACCAATCATTCGATAGTTAGTGCAAACATTTTTAGACGTGCCACACATAACTCAGCCATCAGCATAAGAACTTAGTCAATTCTATGACACGATAGATCAGAAGTGATAAGAGGATTAGATGCTTTAGGAGAAGATGGGAAAAAACGCGATCTTTGGTTAATCCATTTGCATTTACGAAAGTTGGACGCAATTTAGGCAACTAACCGAGAGTGGGCTACAGAAACGTCGCAAACCGATTTTCCCAAATTGAAAGATTTCTTGAAGTTTCTGAAACGACGAACTGATGAAGTAGAATTGTTGAAATTTATATATTTCCGGCCGCACGACTAAACCAAGAACTGCAGTGTTAACTAGTTAGAATTATCAAGCCAAAGTCCGGTGTGTGACGAGATTCATTGTCCAACATTTTCCAATTTGTCAGTGATTGAGGGACGTGAGTTAGTTGCTAAAAATAAATTATGTTTCATGTGTTTGTCGACTATACATCGTGCTGCGGACTGTCGGTAGAGAAAAAGATGCTAAAAATGTCAAAGAAAACACCACACAATGTTACAGGAACCGAGAGTGTCAACTAATTCAAAAGAAACGTGCTCGCCAGCGGGGGCTGCAGATACGAATATTTGCAGTGCAGTTGTGGTACCAGAACCAAATCGAGCATACCGTATACAACATTACTTTAGCAACCGCTATAATCATAGTATGTGACTTCAATGGAAAATGGCATGAATGCAGAATTTTAATGGATTTAGGGTCGGAACATTCATTTATAACCAAAGTTCAAATGAATTAATGCTGCAGCGTAGGAAAAACAACATGGTGGAAAACTAAAGGGATCGGTGCATCTCTTAGTCAAGTCTCAGGTATTCGAATTTGAACCACTCTGTATCGAGTCTTTCATATTGGCTAAGTTACCAACAAGGATCCCAAGCCAAAGTGGACAGTATAGGCATCGTGGATAATTTCAGAAGCTAGAACTGGCTGATAGACATCATTCTCGGTTATGCACATACATTTAACATTTTTTTGATGATAAGATGGTTCAAGGTGACTAAATTGCGAGGAAAAGTCAATTTGGTTGGATTATAGGTCACAATACCGGACCGCAAATGGAAAAATGTTGCATATCAACTGTTTTGATTTTTTTTGAAGAATTCAACGAGGAAGATACATTGAACAAATTTTGGACAATGGAAGATATGCCAACATATACACAAAAAACCAAACATTATGAACGATGTGAGAAGTGGTACTCCGAAACTACAAAGAGAGATTGAGATTGAAATGTTTATCAAGGAATGCTACCGTCGTACGAGTTCATGGACTCTGCCATGTTAAAAGAATATTTTTCGTTCTGAAATTGAAGAATCTGATTGTTTCGGAGCTCAAAGAAACGCTAGACGAAATAAAGGAAGCTTGATGCAAAGTACAGTTGGTGACGATACAGCCTTCAATCAAAGTTCAATCATTCCCTGTGTGATTAAACCACATTTCAATATTTAAAATTGTCACTCGGAGGTGTCACTGCTAGTGCTATGTTTGCAGTGGAAATGACCGAAGCAAATTTGAAATAGCTCATTGATTAATTTAAAAAACCAATAATTATATATGCAAGCAATATGTATACCAAATTTTTGATATTAAAACGATTGACAGACCTGATTTCAAAAAGATTATGAGGTTACTTGATTATTATCGATCCCACGTTTGATCTCTTGAAGCACTTAAAAGATCTGTGAAACAATTGTACGATTAACAGTCTATATGATGGTTTTCAAACTGGATCTTATTACAAAGAGCAGATGGAATGGAGCTGCTCCAACGATAACCCTACCCGTGATAGATGATAGATGACCAGTTTCTTAGTCCCGAGTTCATCGACTAGAATACTTCACCAAAGCGAAGATAAATTAATTAAAGCAAAACTGCATTATAAATCAGCTATTTGTTCTTCCGCCACATTGGTCCGCTAAATATTCCTCTGCATACCAGTTGCATTAAAATTTATGGAATCGGTGCTATAATGCCATCGGAGTTACAAGAACTTTGAACAATTCAATCGAACAATACGAATTATCGTAACACTCTAGACGTGAAAGTTATACCAAAAATAGCCATTGCTATCAGCCAACAGTTTCAATTAATAATTTTAAGTTGTTTGGAACTGCATCATCAATATGCTACTGCTTGAACAAGATAAATTAGCTGACCATTTGCGAAAGCTATAAATACCATATTGGGATGGGTAATTTCTGGTAAAATGTGGATTTAGAATCTAATCATGTATCTCATATGGCTTTCCTAGGTTCGACTGCTCTAACCGATAAAGAATTCTTGAGAAATCTGGACTAATAAAAAACATTGGCATTCCACTAAGAATACGCCTTTTCAATAATCTGAATGTGAAATACATTTTAAAAAACTTAAGTGCACGCATCATTAAGTGACTCCAATGTTCTGGCTATCCGAAAATTCAGTCACCAGAATTGATGTACAGAATTCAGTTATTCGTTATTTATTCTTGAATATAAATTGCGAGGTCATATGGAAGTGGCAGATCCAAAGGAAAAATCACCCATTTATTATTTTTCGCATCACTGTGTTCTAAAACCAGGAAGTTCAGCTAAAGCGCCCAATGGAAAATCACTTAATGAAATAATAATTGTGGCAATTGATCTACTTGTTTAATTTGAATGTTGCCTGATGGCTTTAAATAATCTTGTATAAAAACTGTCCATGCTCTGCACTTTTTGGTAAGTAATAATAATAAGAATACTTGGTTTTTAAAAGCCATTGCCTGCCCATACGGTATGGGCAGGGTAACAATTTGGCTCTATCGGTTTTGGGTTCAAGCTAATTTGGTTAATTGTTTTAGATAACCCGAGTGCCTTTCAGAGGGAGGCTTTCCACTCAGAGATTGTTATATTTTTCTTTAAGGATCAGATCACAGAACCTGACCAAGCCAGCATATTTGTTGTCCTCTTACTTAATGAACAACATCAGAAATTTTAATCGAATTCCTGATCTCGTGGTTGAAAAGAACTAAACAAGTGTCGCCTTCGTCGTGTTTATAGGGCCAAACACCATGCATCTGACTCTTGTCTCGAATGTCACCAGTTGTCTCTCATACCGATCCATCACTGTACAATTTTCCATATACAATTTGAGCTTATCGATATTTGCAAAGTATTTAAAGTATCTTAAGACTAAGTTAAGTTCGTCTCTTCCAAATTTATCTCTGATTCTTCCCATAGTAAAAATACATATAGTACTACCATCATAAGAAAAAAACAGTTTACCCATTGATGTTCCAGATGGCGGGTCGATTGAATATAGTCAAAAATTAAAATCAATATATGACATTTAGGCGATTATACATATAAAATAATTTTGATTATTTTAAAACGATACCAGTAGCGAAATCTAGCACGTCAATGAGCTAACATACCATGGTAGTACTATGTGTACTTATATTATGATTAAATGTCATAAAATTTTAGCTGAATACATTTTTAAATGATTTTAGTCGGTAAATTTAAATATGCGATAAATGTTTAATATTTTTTATGCTGACCATATAAAAAAAACAGATTAGGGTATAACCTGTATATCGCAGATAAGAAATGTTGCCCATTCTAAATTCTAAACCGATAATTGTGTTATAATGAATGACAATTCCACTAAACCATCTATATGTATATCGTAACCATAAATTGATGATCCATCTATCAGATTTCATTAAAGAGCCTATTCTAATTTATAATCCCCTTTCCTATAGATTTCCATCTCAATTATTATTATTTTCATTTTCATTTCATTCTAACGAAATACAAATCGTTTAATTAAATTTGTTGATGTTGTTGTTATTGTTGCTGTGTACAGATTTTAACAGTACCAAAAACATAATGTCACACAAAACAAAGAAGTAGCTGCCTTCTTACAAAATACACAAGAAAAAACAAAAAAAAAATTATTTTTGACAATAGAATTAAAAATGTATAATAACAATAATCATAATCATAATAATAATAAGGATATACAATTTGTTTAGGGAGATATAATAAGCGAGAAAAAATTTAAACAGCCAGAATGTGCCCAGACGATGGTGTTGGTTAATTAAATATGAAAATATTTTCCTTTTAAATCTTATTTGCGTTTATTCTTTAAAGGGGGACCAACATTTTGGGTTCAGTTGAAAATTAACGGGTTTAATAGAGTCAGTTTGTTTATTTTATATTCTGAACTTTTTACAAATTATGTAGTGAAGCTGTCATATTTTCGCAAGTTTTTCATTTTTACCATTTTACATATATGGTAATAAAACCTTAAATGGTATTTTAAAAAGGCCTTGATCTGCCTTAATATTTTAATATTTTACATCTAATTTAGATCTTAGCTTTATCAAAACAAAACTGAAATGGTTCTCTACTCCGAGCAGATAGTAATTCGACAACTATTCCAAATGATTGAAAACAATCTTTAAGGATATTCGATATATTTTTACTTCCTGGACGAAATAAGTAATCCTCAAAAAAATCATCAAATCCCTGTTTTTAAGACAATGTAAAATCGATAAGGGATAATTATAAAGATTCCTGAATATTCTTACCTTTAACGAAACTTGCTTGTTTGAAAAAGTTTTTCTTCAGTATGTATTTGTCACATATTGAGTATTGAGTAAAAATGTCAGCTACAAGACTTGTGCTTAGTATTGCAACTATTTTGGCACAAAAGTCTCCATCGTGTTACAAGACGCGTGTTAGATTTGAAGGTATAGTGCAGTTCTGTAATTATTTCAAAGTAATTATACGAAGTCAGCTCATTTATGTTATTATGTTACTTTACGAACGGAAAAGCTTCCAGCTTTCAAGCTTTTTCATAAAAACTCATAAAAACGTTACGTAATTGAAAACTTAATATAAAAGGTAGAAGTCTATCAATACCATCTTAAGATTTTTAATCAGGTATCGCTAAATTTTTATTCACGTATCGCTAAAACAAAAGAAGACAAGCCACTCATGACAATGTCTTACGCGAGTTTTTGTATTGGCAGTTAGTTACATTTTTCTCCTTTTCAAAGATTAAGTAGTCAAGAGACAATGAAGAGAAATAACGAAAGATAGCAACCTGATAGCATTACCCAAAGCAGCTTTAATTGCCATATATTTTTCGTTGTTGGAAACTTTGCAGTTACATTTATCTTATACCATATGACTGAAGCTGTCGAACCTAGGTTGACCTAGGTATACATAAATGTCCATATTATATGGCCTACGTTTTAGATATTTCAAGTTTAAAATTTAAAATTTAAAGTTTTAAAATTTGCCACGTTATGGTATTATCATTTACTATACGTTCTACTATTTTTTACGTAATAGCAAAACGCTCATGTATTGGTTATTGAGCCAACATCAAGATAAACGAGTGTGTCACTCATCGATCTTGAAGTTGATAAGGAATAAACCGATCCATCAACTTCAAAAATCTGGAAAAGGCTTTTTATTTACCTTTTTCATGTTTCGTTGCAGGTAATACAGCCTAATCATTGTTTGAACTGTTCATTTTGAAGCTTACAAAAGTTTGCTTTTAGTATAGTTTTTTTTTGTCCGGAACTTAAAAGTAACATATTTTGACATGACTGTCGAAGATATTTTAAAAAATACTTTACAAGAAATTAGTTAAGGGGGTTTTATTGAATTCCGGACAGTATTTTAGAGTTTCACAGTTGACAAGTAAAATCGATACAATTGCAAAAAGATTTTAACAGTAGTCTTCAAAATTGGCTTATTATTGAAATATTTGTCATTTACTTATGTTGTGTGCCTCAGAAAACTTTTCAACCTAACATTTTCAATATACTATTAGTTTCTACAACATGTCGACAGATGCTACTAGTATAAAAGACTTGGCTAGTCAAATTTGACCAAATCTATTTAAAAAAAATTTAAGAGTTTAAAAGAATTTAAGTGAAATGCAACAAAAACATGATATTTTTGTTTACAAAAATCGTTCAAGTTGTTCACAAAAATTGAGTTTTCTCAATTACCGCGGACTTACCAAACTTAATTCCGCAATTACTACTATTTTACGGTTGATTTTCTGAATTTGACGCTTAGTATTCTTGCTATTTGATTTTAATTATGATAGATTTTCACAAAATTATAAAATGAAAATGTAGCTTTTCTCAATTATTAATCTGAATTTAATAAAGATGGTTTTTTTTGAAATTTTTAATTATTTATCGAAATAATTACAAAAAAGTAATAAAATAATTATTTTGGCAATTGTATCTGTGATCATATTTAGCTAATATTTCCTTAACTTTTTTATTATTTAGTTCTTTAAACTATTAATAGATGACAGTTTAAATTATAAACTATTTTTTTGTCAATATGTTCATAATATGCACATAACAAAAACTGTACGCAGAAGTATGTATACATTAGTATTTACATATGGGCTAGTAAATAACATCAACATTCAGTGCATTATATTGTTTATTTCGTTCATAAATAATTGAGTTTAGAAAATTACTCCATCTATCGTAAGTTAATGTAGCTGTAAAACCAGGCGCCCCAATCTTAGCCCGGCACTAAAAGTTGTTCGTGACAAAATCATAACATAAATGAATTTCTCTACTGTAAGTAATATGTATGTAAACAAATAACAATAGTTTCCATATATTAAAAATATTACAAATAAAATATAAAATATTAAAATAAAAATAACATACATAATAAAAATATTAAATTGATTTTCTGTATAAAGAACGTTAATTCAAATATGAAATCTTAAAAGAGATCGAAGTCGGCTTTGATATGCAACACGACTGCATATACATACAATATTTAATATAAAATATGTGTGCGTGTGTTGTATAATAGCGTATAAAAGTTGTTTAGCCTATATGGCACTAAAATTTAAAATCGAAAATAGTGCACCATTCGCACACATATATATAAAAAAATTTCATAAGATATTATCATATCATTTGTTTTCATTTTCTTAAATCGGGCTATGGAACACAGATTGAATTTTGCACCACCAATGTTTTAATACAAATTTGCCTCAAATTTTAATTGGAAATTTTTTTGTTTGTATCTTATTGGAATTGGTGTATATTACTTAAATGACGTATGGTAAGTATTATTTTTTTATTTTTAACAATATAATATGTATATTTTCTAATTTTTGGATTTATAAATCATGTATTAAATTAAATGACACAAAACAACATACTAGATCTAAAACTCATTTGTGATCCAAAAACAAAATTTGTTCAATTTGCATCGTGGCTTACTATGTAATTCGTGCTCTGATTTGGATCACATTTCGTCAAAAAATGCTGCTTATATAAAAACGTATGTCTTCGATGGAAATGCTATGCCGTCATTTTGTGAACTTATCACTTAAAAGTCACCTTTAAAAATTGATAGAGATAAAAAGTACTAACAAAAGTAATTTATGAAAAATATAATTAGGATGCAACATTAATTTAATGGCGGTATGTGATAGTTCTGAGAAATTTATAAACTTCTGTTGCAGCTATCTGGGTTCTGTACATGATGAGGTCTTACGGCATAGTTAATAATATCTTTAAGTTAAAACACGATTTCCACCAAACGGCTATTTTCATTTATTAGAAGAAGTAATCTAACTGCATTAGAGTAGGAGTCCCTTGAGTGGGTAAAGGACAACGGACAGCTTGTAAGTAAAGAGTGGTTTACTTATAAGAATAAGATAAGAATAATCGCCTAATTAAATTTACAATAAAGAGTAAATTAGAGTATATTCCAACAAAATTACAAATTGGCAGCGTTACTTATATATTATGCGGTAAAATACAATACAAGCCTGGTCCAAAAGGTCATTACTTAGCATACTGCCGTAATATTAATAATTTGTGGACTGAGAAAAATGACCTGTGTAAATACAGCAAGAATGCTAATCCAATAAGGACAAAAATAAAAGTAAGCACACTTTTTTATGTTAAGGTAAAATAAAATTTTAAATCAAGACTAAAATAAATGTATACATAATTAGGCTTGTTTATTATATTATTGATTATTATAAATGTATTCCTCTTTCCTTACGCATATACTAACTTCGTTGTTTTTACGGGTATCTCCCATCAGCATGTGGAGGGTAATAATCCTAAATCCAATCTTTTTCTCTAATCCCCACTAGTCCGGCATTTAATCTAGCTGAAACGGAGCAGTGCTCTGTGGTAAACAAAAACTTCTTCCACGAGTGGAAAACTTCCTCAAAATTATTAATTCGTCTATCTTCTCGTTTGTGACTTAATCCACTTTCTTTAATAATTAAAAACGAAATACTTGTTTATTTTTAAAAAAATTTTATTATAAATTTCCTTAAATTTTAAGTTTGGAAATATATAAATAGTTTTTTAATACGTATTTTGTATACGTAAATATGTAAATACATTTAAATATCTGAGCTTTTGTGTGTGTTTGGATTCGCAGTTGGCCCCTTATAATTTTCATATTTCAATGCAATCACAATTATTGTTTATAATAAAACCATTTACATAATTAATCAAAAATGTGAAGATCGCTCAATTATTTTACAAATAGGTTTAGTTGTAATATATAGGGTGTTTTTACAAACCTTGCATGCATTGTTTTAAACCTCAATAATACAAAAATGGCACTCAAAACTTCACTAAAAATATATTAAAGAACCTGATCGTTCGATTAACTAAGACCTCGCGTATAGAGCAGGAAGTATAAATTATTTTATATATAACTTGCAACTAGATATTAAAAATGTATATTTATTTGCCATGTATGACATCTACTTAAGTAAAGATGAATTAAAAAATAGTCGATATATAGTTGAGTTGCAAACCATTTTTCATCAAAGAAATTAATTTATCGATAAATACATTTTTGTGCATCGATCTAAATATCGACATAATCTATTTTACAATTAAAACGATATAAATAATCAAAAATCTGAACATTGATCAATTATTTTTCAAATAGGTTCAGTTAAATAAGGAGGGTTGAAAAAAACTTTCATTATTCAAGATATCGTCGAGTTAAAATGACGTAACTTTGATATTTTTTTATGGAAAACTGAGAGGAGTTCAAATTTTGTTATTTGCATAACTTTGTCGGGCTGGGAGAGGGGGTGGAAATTTTAGTACAAAAACATAAAATTCTAGAAATAAATTCTAGGTAGGACATCAGTGATTGTAGATCAAAAACAAAATTTTGGGAGTTAGCCGAGAAATAACCTTTGAAGAAGTGCGTTATAAAAAGTATTATTTTATCAAAAAAAATAGAAAACCAAAAAAAAAAAAATGTCGGTGGGCAATTAAAATAAAAAAATTCAAAACGTGAGAATAACATGAAGTAAGAACTCAATAACGAAGTTATTGGAGTTTATCTATTACCAAGAAGTTGTGTCATGTGTTTTTTTTTAATAAAGAAAATATAAAATAAATAGGCGTTCAAATTGGAAATATACACCTAAAATAACTAAAACTATACTCAGCATGATAAATTTGGCTACATTTTGGAAGTTGGATGCTGAGTAGAAAAACACTTTATTATTACTTACATAATGAGTAAGGACAAAATTAGAATCTTCATCATCATGAAGCTTACAAAACTAAGCCATATGAAGGTAGTTTCAAAGAGAGGTGTTGGACAGTCATTTTTTTTTACCACATCTTGTGCTTTAAAACCAGATAGTTCCATAAAAAATTTAGAGTGGTATTCGATGATGCTACTGGTAAGTCCTCAAACGGTATCTTCGTGGTAGAATCGGGGTTTCAAACCCATCTTTTCAACGTCCTTATTCAATTCAGAGCGCATATAAATTTGTAAAGATTACAGACGTATCAAAAATGTAAAGACAAATATGGATTAATAACGAATCAGATTCCCATGGCATGATACACCGCACCGTTAACTAGAAATCTACTGGCTCAAACTTATGGAACTGCATCGGCTACTTACCTTGCAACACGCTGTAGGAATCGGTAATTTCCACTTGAAAGTTCTACGGTTCAAAATGACATGTAGGTAGATGATATTTTATCTGTGTCAAACTCTGTATCAGAGTTACAGGATATTAAAACAAAAGATATTTCCATGCTCAATACAGCTTAAATGGTACTGTAAAAATGGTGCTCAGTTATTCTAAAGAATGTCCCTCCAGGAGACCGTTGGTAATTTCTTCGGAACGACAATCTTAACTATATAAAAACTTTAGGTAAGAACTGACAAGTTTAAGCAGTTAAATTACATTTTAATATTACGCTTGTGGAAAGATTTCAAATCCCAAAGAAACTGCTCAAATCATTTTAAAGTTTTAACTTCTCCAGTTTAACTCGTTCAACATTCAACATCACTTCTGCAATAGAGAAGGCTCCAATTAACGTACAGATCTTAGCTTACTGATTTGCGCTGCTTCACTTTGCTGATCGGACACTGCGGAAATTATCAATAATTAACTTTTTAAAGTAAGCGACACATCCTATTGGTCCGATTTAATCATAGTTTTGAAAATTCATCTTAAAATTCATTGCCTACAGGGTTTTCAGTGCTTAACAATTAACAGATGTTGCTTCATGAGGAAGGATGCTATCTGATATGCTTAACTATTTGGTTCGATGAACCTCAATTTGTATGTACAAATAACTTTGATTGGCAAATACCAAGCAATATAGAAACAATTATAAAAATAACGTAATCGATTAAATAAAATTCTCGACCACTTATTTTGTTGTAAAATGTATGGCCTTTCTTGAGAAAGATATAAAAAAAATTGAACTGAATACAAGGACGTATACCGTTGGATATCAAGTTCTGCAAATATAACGACAGTTCTGGTTTTTTCTGGTCAAAGAAGTATTTAAATAGCTCCATTATAGAACAAAATGGTAAACTATACTGCGAAATCTTTATCCGTTGGTGAACCAGCATTCATTAGAGAAATTTTCCTCCATCAAAATCTAAAGAGTCTTAGAAACACATGCTGGTGATTATGGACACAAAAGAGTTGCTTCTATTAAAACAGCTTATGAAACCCTTAAGTGATAGGTGTACCGTTTTTTATTATGGTAGAATGGATAAATCACACTCACGTTACTTTTTTTAAAAATTATGAAAACAATCTTAATATTTACTAAGATTTCGAGGGATTATTGCTTTACAGCAAATCCCTGTTTATTTTAATCCAGCACAGATAATATCGGAATTGCCTAGATACTGCCATTTTCGACTTGCACTTTTCCCGGATAATAATATTGCATGCAAATATATTACAAAACAAAATATTTATCCGGTTTATATAAATATATGCACTTCAACTAAAACATGAAACCGACTAATCTAAAAGATGATATAGCATGATAATAATTTCAACAATGCACACACACAATATGCAGTATATCAGATAGATAAGAAAATCTAAATAATAGCAACATTAAAATCATATACCTTGTACATTGTAAACAGCATAAAATTCTGAAAAAAAACTACTTTAAATTATTATTAAATTCCATTCCAACTTTTATACTCATACCAGAACGAGAGCCAAGAAAGTATTTTTGTTGCTGCTTCGAATTTTCAATTTTTTAGTATTCTTCCTTGTATGAATCGGTTACAACCACGACGTTGTGTATTTTTTCCCATGTCTTCTTACACTCCATAACATTATTTCGTTTTCTTGTCTCCTCGTATATAGCATATTAGTTTTTCTTTTTTTTCTTGTTAAATATTCTTATGGTGGTACGGTTTTTTTTTTGTACGGTTGGCATATACGTTATACAATTCCTTTGAGTAGACTGTGTATTATGTGGTCGTACAAATGCAAAAGGTTTTGTCATGTTACTGAATATTTTATTTTGAAATTGATTAAAATTGGAAAATATGGCGAAACTGTGTTAGTTAATTGAACTGAGCACTTTATTTATTTAATTTTTCTCTTTTTTTTTTTTGAGAAGTTTAATGAGAATTTTATTCATTATATAACGAAAATTTTACCAAATAGTGCTATCATTTACATTTATACGTCGCATATACTTGTTGTCTCAAAGGATGATTTTTATGCTATTTTTTTTTGTTCGTAAATTTCAAATAGGAAATGGAAAATATGGTTGGATTTAAGAACGAGAAATAATAAATGATGACGCTTGCAAGTCTGTTGATTTTATTTTTTTAAACCTACAAAAAATGTAATTTTCTTGGGTAACATTTGTTTATTTCCTGTTCTTTTTCAAATGGCAGTGTGAGAAAATGGAAAATCGCAAAACTTGGTATTTTTCTATTTTAAAATTGCATGTACCAGATTGTTACAAGATATGACGTAATTTAATTACTAAAATGAGAATAAAATATATGTTTACGTTACTTTGGTTTTTGATATAAAATTATTGCTTAATGGATTAAGTGGAATTACGTTTTGCTCTCATTACCTGTTGTTGTCGTTCTAACAGAGTTAAGAGTTTATAATTGTTATGTCCTTAAAATATGTGAACTATTAAATCTGTCATTGTACAACGGAAAACAGATTCGTTCCTTACAGTACTGTGAAATGAAAATCGAACATTATGTGTATCATACCACATCCTACACAATTGTATATATGTAAAAGTATACAGATCTGAAACAAAAAATTTAAATGAATAACTAAATATACAGTATTCCAGGACTGAGAGCTACACCTGAAACAAGAATTCCGGGTGACCGTAAAAATTATTACTAATAAAAAATTAATATAGTATAGACTCACACTAATACTAATAATGCAAACTTATAGTTACTCTCATAAACCATACATTTATAATATTTTTTCCTTTTTCCCAATAATTTTGCCAAAGATAATTTAAAGAGATGCGAAAATTATGATTCTTGGCGTTTTGCTGTTCAAATGTATTTAGAACACGAACTTTTATTGAAATATGTTCCTGTTGAAGCTGTTATTAATGCGGCAAAGAAGGGTGGCAGTATCGCTCCTGCTGATTGGAGGGAGGTGGAAAGGGCTTTAACTGCTTCCTTCCTCGGTATTATCATACGGGAGAACCCTGGGGTTGCCTCTTCTTGTCGCGATGGTGGTTGGTACAGGAAACATATCAAGTTGACAGACTGTGCCAACCAGAGGTCTCTTGGCCTATATAAACAGGCAATTATCAGCCTAGGGGAAGTCTGGCCTGAACCCAGAATGGAAGTTACTGCTGTAGAGAACATACCAAGCAGGCCGAGGGCTCGTGCGTGGATTTCGGCTGTGCCTTGTGATCCCACAGAGATTCTGGAACAGATAAGGATTGGCAACCCGGAGCTACCTTCCCACAATTGGATGATTTCCAAGATGGAGGAGGTTAAGAATGACTTTAGATCTGTTGTGATCATTGTCAATAAAGAATCGCAGGCGAAGCTGGCTAAGACTGGTGGCACTATAAGCTATGGTTATGGCTCTCTAACGCTTCAGGTTTATAAGAAGGATGAGGTCATAATGTCAGGAACACCATAATCAGTCGAAGGTACATCCGCTATGTCCGGTTGAGGCTGAGTGTCCTAACGACAATAACACAATTCTTATTAATTTGGACCATGAGTTAGTTGTCCAGGTCAATGGAGTCACTCAGCTGTGAACCACTAATATCTCCTGATTCTGGGAATTCAGAATTGAACGTGGAGAAGGATGATCTTAAGCAGGATGCTTAAGATACTACAAATAAATCTTCATCACTGAAAGGCAGCATCGGCTGCTCAAATTGCAGGAAGATGATGTAGATATCGTCTTGATTCAAAAACCAGGAGTCAATAAAGATCGGGTTCTTGGGCCTAGAGCTACTAACTATAAGCTGTTGTATGTGTAAGGTTAAGGTAGGATTCGTTCGTGAGCTTAAGATTTTTCTACTTTCCGGTTACAGAGATGCAGATGTGCTAGCAGTTAGCATTGAGGTCAACAGAAAAAACCTCTGGCTTGTATCAGCATACTTACCGCATGATGGGGAAATCGTTCCTCCGGCTAACATGCGCGTCTTTATAGCGGTTGCTCAGGTACGTAGAGTTGGGATCATCCTTGGATGTGATGCGAACTCACACCATACGATCTGGGGAAGCACCGACACAAATGAAAGAGATGAGTAACTATCTGTAACATAGGCTGTAAGCCTATTTTTATTACTGACAATAGACAGGAAGCTTTGGTCACCCTTGTCTCAAACTTCTTGTCGAATATGTTAATAAATTGGAAGGTGTCTGATGAACACTCCTTTTCTGATCATTGTTATCTACAATATGGAGTGGACATAAAGTACTCTACGACTCCTACCTTTAAAAAACAGGAGGAATACCAACTGGGATACATTTAGAACTATTCTTGTTAAGTCTTTATCTGTTGTGGTTCCTAGATCACCCAAATCTACACAGGGATTAGATGTCCTGGTTAATAGGATGTATAATGCTTTCAATGAAACTATTTCAGGTTCGTGTTCTCACAGCAGGCCTAATGCCAAATCTCATGGCATTATTCCAGCCGACATTTAACAGACCTATAATTTAACGGTTCCCTGGTTGAGGTGATCTTCAAAAGAAGCCTGGAACTATATCACATTCCAAAAAAATGGACTGAAGCTAATTTTATTTTCATACCTAAGGCGGGAAAATGCTCTCACTGCGATCCGAAAGACCTTAGCTCAATTAGCTTATCATCTTTTTTATTAAAAATTCTGGAGGGACAAATAGAAGCTTATATTAGAGGCTCGATTGAGCCGGTTAAGATTTCTGCATTTTAGCATGCTTACTGTAAAGGAAAATCAGTAGAATTGGCACTGCACTCCCTCATATGCCCTATCGAGAAATCGCTCGAACATAACTTGGCGACTTTTTCTGGTATAGAAGCTGCCTTTAACAATATCAAACCTGAGGCAATCACGCAGAAAGAAGCTGCCTTTAACAATATCAAACCTGAGGCAAACCTGAGGCAATCACTCTCACATTTGGGGAAGGATGTATTACTAGGCGGCTGGATTGATGCTTAGGAGCAGGGTCATTTTGGCTAATTTTGGTGAAGCACCCGTCCGTAGATTTGTGTGTAGAGGTACACCGCAAGGAGGTGTATTATCCCCCCTTTTTTGAAACTTGGTCATAAATGGCCTGTTACTAAACCTGGAGGAGGAGGGCTTTAAAGAGTGGTTGCTTATGCGGATCACGTTTCAATTGGTATGTTCGGCAAATATCCAAGTACCCTGAGAGATGCAGAATGCCCTTGATCTCATGCAGTATGCCCTTGGTATTCTAATCAAATTACCCAATAGGTGCGGTCTAAATGTTAACCCACTTAAAACTGAAGTGGTTATCTTTTCCAGGAAGTGTAAATTTCACTTTTTTGACCCACCCACTCTTTACGGAGTTGGTTTGAAAATTACTGATAAAGTAAAATTCTAGGGTCTTATTCTGGACAACAAACTGAATTGGAAGCCTAATATTTTGGAAAGAGTAAAGAAAGCTACTATGGCACTATACTCCTGTAAAAATGCCGTTGGGAAAGGATGAGGGCTTAGTCCCCGTATCGTACATTTGCTGTATACCTCTGTAGTTAGACCTGTTCTAATGTAAGGAGTCTCAGTTGTTGATGAAAGTTCAAAGAAATGCCACTCTGTGTATTAGTGGTGCACTTAGGAGCACTTCTAATCAAGCACTGGAGATTCTCTTTCATCTTATCCCTCTTGATAGTTTAGCTAAACAGATGGCTGCTTGTACAGCTGCTAGGCTCATATCAATTTCCCTGTGGACTTGAACTACTTAGGGACACTTGTCTATTTCAAATAATAAAATCAATCGACTATACCATCCCGTCATCCTACCTCGAGGCTAAATTTATAACTGATATTCCCTTCAGGGAGGACTGGGTGAGTGATGCAGTTATGAAGCCTGATGCGATTAATTTGTTCACGAATGGCTCGAGGATGGGTGGTAAAGCTGACTGTGGGATTTTCTGCGAGGAATTAAATCTAAACCTCTCTTTTCGCCTTCCTGACCACTGTAGTATTTTTCAGGCAGAGCTTATTGCAATTTGCAATGAGCAAATTGGAGGCCTTAGATTGGATGAAGTATAATGTAATATCTGTAAGAGACATTGGAATTTTTACGGATAGTCAGGCTGCAATTAAGGTCCTACAATCAGACTTGCTAAGGTCGAAAGTAGCCCGGAACTGTCTCTCATCTCTTAACGAGATGGCTGAACAGTTCAACATCCATCTTACGTGGGTGCCAGAGCATTTCAACATAACGGGGAATATTAAAGCCAATGGACTCGCTAGAGTGGGTACCTCCTGGAGCGTATTCCCTGGTACAGCTGACATAGGGGTACCACTTTCTACGTGTAAGCTACTTCTTAAGAAAGAAGCATACAAAATCACAAATGAAAGAGGGCCAAAGCATAACTCATGCGTCATCACGCGGCTGAATTGGCCTATACTCGACTAAGTCAGGGCTTACCAACTAATATCTATGAAGCGTTGTAGTATTTGTAAAATTGTAGGTGTCATCACTGGACACTGTCTCGTTTGTAAGCATGCAAGTAGACTTGGTGTTCTCTCTCATGATTACTGTCGTGGTTGCATGGATGAAGAGGAGGAAACTATTCTCGACTATCTCTGCACCTGCCCTAGCCTGGCTCTGCACAGGCTTAAGTTTCTAGGAGCTCGTATCCTGTGCAATCATACAGACCTCAGCAGAGTGAGTTTTAGGGATATTTATTCCTTCGTCAGGAGCTCGAATTGGTTTCAGTAGCGAGGTGGAGAAGATAATTTGTTGTGGGGGGGCTACGGGCCATTTTTGTGTCTATGATACGTTTCTCAATGACAGCCATGTAAACCTAACCTAATCTATAAATTATGTTCATTTTCGGTTGTGCATATACAGCTAAATATGTTAGGAGGCTCATGATAACGCATCCTTGGATTCTGGTCTTACGCGAAAGTATAAGTCTTTTGCGATTATTAATTAATCGGCATTTTCGGAAAATTGAGCATCAGTGAAATATTATGTCAATTATTTCAACAGCTCACACATTAAGAAATACTAGCATGAGTCTGATTGACGAATGGGTTAAAACAGTATTGTTGGCTGGGTTGCCGGATAAATTCAAGATCATGATTATGGGCATCGAGAGCTCAGATGCTTTAGTTTACATTGCAAATATCATCTTGCGGACGATTTACAAATTTATAATTTTTGAATTCCAAAAGACATTTAAGTCAGTTTAGCAAAAGTATATTCGGATATCTTTTCAATAACGCAGTGGCCTGTGGAAAAAAGACTTAAAATATAAAAACTTTGCGCGTCATAATATATGCGTTGCCACATAACAAAATTTCTGACGTTTTTTTTGTCAAAGGCTCCTTATTTCAATGATATGTTTTTATATTTTATGTATTTAAGCTTAGTAATTTTGTTGTGTAATGTATAAAAAATAAATAATGTGACAGACAATCTGTCAGTTAATTTATAAGTTAGTTGGGCCTTATCCGTGGTAACCCAAACACATTACAAATTAACAATATGGTTGAAAAAAGTGAGAATAAGAAGTGGACTAATGTTTTGCTACAACTCAACTTAAGAAACAAATGTATGTTCCGCCATCTAGCGCATAAATGAAGTTGCTTTCACAAGGTGAAGTGACATCTAACAGCAAATTGTTTTATTATGAAATTTTAGATTTTCTATTTGTAAATTTCCACCTATACAGATGATTTAAAATATAAATAAACAGAAAGACTAAAAATAACAACAACGAATTTACGAGTTTATTTGATACGATAACATATTATTGCATTTTCTATCTGCAATATTAATTTTTTTTTAAATTCCAACTAAATATGGCCATTCAAACTAGCCAATTCTGAGTTTAATAAACCTAGTTTATTTTTTGGAGCAGAATTCTTCCTAGATATTTTCATAGAATTGTAAATTTCATTTGTCAACTGTTTAGTTCAATATTTCTATGATTATGGTGGTGAATAAAATTTAAATGGTTTGGATCTCTGCTATTCATATTAGTTTCTATTACCGCAAGGATCGCAAATTTTTTATTTACAAATAAACACAAGAATTGCACAACAATATACGACTGCGTTATCATTAATATGGTTTTGTTTCAGCAAATTCAGAACGATTACACAAAGATGTATATTGTGATTGAATTATGAAACATGACAATATAAACACAATAAAAAATAAATGTGAATTTTAGAATTTTTAAAATAATTTTTATTAAAAGTTCAATCGTTTTACGGTGAGAATATTAATTAAAATGGAAATTAGTATTTTTAGTACCGAATTATTTGGTAAATATTCTAAAATTATTTAATTCTAATAGACCAAAAATTTAAATGAAAATAGAACGACATCCCAATATATAAAACAATAATGTGTGCAAAATAAGTGATTAAATTATCAAAAAAAAATACGAATCCCATTCTAAACATCTTAGCTATCAGGATTACAATGCACCATACTGTATTTGCAACAAAAAATAATTATGGTACATACTTGTAGATGCATCAACGATTACATTTATGTATATTTACCTACTTGAGACCATGTTGACTCGGTACATTTGTAACTTGTTGTATATAAAATATATAATTTCACGCTAAGTGTATTTGAGCTGTTATTGTGACATGAAAAAAAGTTACTTACGAAATTAAATTTTTCAAGAATTGTTATTGTGTAACTAAAGTTTTACGTCGATATTTAATCGTATTGATCGATCGTAATGCAAGTTTTCAAAATAAGTTATGACTTTTAAGAAGTAAAATTTCTTACAATGAATACTATACAGTTTGAAATATTTTATTTATATAAACCATCGATTCCATAAGTATTTTCGAGCTGGGCAAGGAAATGGGTAAAAACATTTACAAACAAAAACCAAACTTTATCGGACAAAGATGCAACAAAGTAAAAATGTTCTTTCCAAGAAATGAATTGTTCAGGTTTTGTTCACAAAGTAAAATAAAAAATGGTGGAAATAAAACATCAATGTGAAAACCGCAATAGGGATTGGTCCTTCCTTAATTAGTCCGTGACCAAATTATGTATGAAATCGTCCGTTGGGTTGACCACCTACAACGATCACCAATTGTAGAAATATGATCTGAAAGATCTTGTAAACGATCTCAGTAAGCGTCAATTTTGACCTGTAATGCTGTTGTTTTTTATCCAATTTAGAGTAAAGCAATCTTAAAATAACTCCATGTTAAAATAATAAATCTTATCAGTTTTTTTAGTTATCAGTTTGTTTCAGAGGTTCATTGTCCTTATCATAGCAATGACCGTCCTTTCTGTAAGATATAGTGGAGCCAAAAACGAACTAGATTCTGATATTTTCTTAATTCATTTTGAGAAATATTATTTTTATTCCGGCAGGTTGTAAAATAACAAAGTTGCAGCATTGCTAGAAAAACCAAGTCCCACGTGATATAAAAAGAAAACGACCAAATATTTTGCTGAGTTCGGCTTTTGTTTTCAACATTATTTAATCCATCAGGTTCATCGCATAGTCCTAGATATCCAAACAGATCAAAAAAATTTGGAAAAACATCTAACGTGGTTCTTCTTAACTTTTCAAATGCCGGCGATTCGGTTTAAAGCGTCTCTTACCTTAAATAAATAGATATCCTCGGTAAATGGTAAAGAACCGTGAGAATGGAGAAAACACATATTAGATATAATCTGTCACAGGTATAGAATATTTTTTATCTTTGTTGACACAATTTTTGACAATGTGAAAACGCCATTATAACGTATTCAACAGCTGAGAGCCTTATTGCCAGTAAAGTAACATATGCTCAAAGCACTTAATGATAAAAGGCCGACGGTTTTTTCATGAAACAGTTTAAGTCTAAAAGGATTGTGGCTATGGAACATAAACTTAAACTTCACTTCGAAAACATCAATCCTCTTACAACACACTATATACGGAAAAATAGTACGAAATGTTCAAATACATAATAGGTCACTTAATTTGGTCGCCGCAATAGTTTAAACAACGGAATGAAAATCAAAATTTTCAGAGGCATCTAGTAAAATTAAGTTTTTTTTTGTGATAACTTTCTTGTGATAAAGCGGAGTGTCCTAGAAGTAACCTTCCATCATAGCAACTCGTAGAAACCCAAATGAAAAATTTGAAATCGAAAAGTTTAAAACAAATACATATTAAAGGATGGTCACACTTCTTAAGCATCACACATCAGTAATCACCCGATGATCAGTGGTGGGTATTGTGAACCAGTTGACATTTCAGGAGAAGCCTGCAGACATTATCCAAGCTACAGTGTTCTCAAAAGTTACTGTTAGAAAAAACGTAGGGAGCTTAAGCGGGAATTGAACGATGTTTGATCGTTAGAAAAAGCAATGTTTCGCAAAAGAAGTACCACCTCAACCATCAAAAGGGTTACCATAACCAAATGAACTTGATATACTTAAGGTTCAAGCAGAAGGAGGCAAATTAGCAGAATCTGCAAAACAGAACAATGCTATCAATATAAAACAACATCAGTTGTTAGAAGACAGACGAATAGTTTCAGGTTATGCTCAAAAGAAAACGAGAGAGACCTCTATTGACTTACAGTCTTATACGGAGTTAGTCACATCAGTGAACAACGATACGGATTCGGCTCTTCCGGTGAACTTCACTAACAAACAAGCATTTTGGTCTTGATCTTCTCTTGGAATCTTATCCTAAAGAGAAACAGGAAGAAAAACAAAGATAAAAAGGAAGATAAAAAAACCTAGATAAACAAGGAAAAAGGGCAAGAAAAAGAAGAGACATAATCAAATCGAGAGTGCCGAAACTAGAAGTGAAAACCGATGCGGAAACGGTTAAGAAAACGACCAGTTACGCTGGTAATAAAATTGGATCAAGGACAAACTTATACAGAAATATTAAAAGAAGTAAAAAACAAAAAACAAATTTAGAAGAGATAAATGTCAGAAAAAGTGCGATACGATACACTAAAACTAGAAACCTACTCCTGAAACTGGATTATAACATTGAAGGTAAAAAAGCGTTTTGCGATACTCTCACAAATATTGTTAGAAATATAGCTACTGTCGTACCATGACAGAAGAGAAAGAAATTTTCTAAGCAAAACTTAGAGCTTAAAGTTTCCCTCTTGAATATAAATAGCAAACTGTTTCGATCAAGCAAACTGCGAAAACTAGTGGCTGTCACGTGTTTTCAACGCATTTTTAGATGCACTGGAGGACGATAGCGCCATCATAGCCGCAGGAAATTTCAATGCTAGGGTACTTGAGTGGGATATGTCTTTTCCTAGCTCCCGAATACTGTATCAACGTACTGGAGATTGTTGCTAGATTGGCCTGAACTTGGTGCACGAGAAAATATATCTACATTTGGTAGACTAGAAAATACCGTATCTATACTCTGGCGTCTGGAAGCCAAAACAGGTGAACTGGAGAATTATAGAAGACTTCCGTGATAGGGACCAACAATACATCGTCTCCGGTATACTGAAATACCGATGCACCATAGTAGAGCAGCAACTCAGTTTTAACACGAAACGAGGCTACTGACACTACAATCTGTGCTATACGATGGGATTGAAACGTATATGACTAGGCATCAATGCTGCGGAAGAAGATGCTACATGGAAATAAAAAGCCTGTATATTGTTAGACAGACCGGCCAAAAAAAAGTCGTGAAAAGTGATTCTTAAAAAAGAAGCAATCGAGCTGGAAGAAACTAACTTGCATCTGCAGATATATTCATTTATATAATGAATGAAAAATAACCAAAACTTTTTTGTTAACCCTTGATGTATAAAATGTGTTCCATTTGGCACGCTGGCCCATCATATGTATGCATTGAAGCTCATTTTTAGAGTCATAAAATTATTACTACGTAAATTAGAGAGCTACCCGCGTATTTTATTCGTCAACACCTCTAATAGATCCCATTAAAAGAAAACAACGGCTTTTGCTGCCAAGACTGACGGCCCCTCACATTTGTGGAATGTCATGTCTATGCATTGGTCATGCATAGGTGGATAGAACGACAGTCAGGAGGGATAATCTAATTATCTGACGTAGTTCCTGAGCGGACATTACTACTTTGCAGACTACTTGTGCAAAATGAGGAAAAAATCAAATCTAAATCAAAATTTAGATTATTGCATCAATATGTTTGTCTCCCTTTCTAATTACTGCTCTTCAGTTTGCAAAACATTGTCCAAAAATCGTATAAAGTTTAATTAAATTAAAATAAATGTTTAGGGATAACTTGAAACCGCGAACCATATGTGAAAAACAAAAGCAAAATAAAAAATTCCCCGGATATGGAAAATTCACAATCCACTGTCACACATGACTACTGTGTTTAAGTTATTTGAACTGAAAAAATATACCATCATCGATGTTGGTGTTGTTGATTTTAATGTTTTAATTAACTTTCCTTTTTTTTGGGGATGGCAAACCGACGAAAATAAAAATTGTACAGTACCAAAATAATCCTCTAAATACGTTACCATTGTGCTGGTATTGTTGTTGTCATTCTACGTAGATGGATATTTTCGAAAGAAATTAATTTTGTGTTTTGTACATATTTCACTTTAAACAAAAAGTTGAATATAATAATGATGGTGATGACGATGATAATGGTGGTGATATGTTGTGACGTTAAAAGTCACAATTGTTTTGTCAGGTTATAATTTTCAAATTTTTTGTTGTTTTATTTTTAGAAAATTCCTACATTATACTTTAAGGATAATGTTATGATTATATGGTTATAAGTTTTATTTACATTTTTTTGGTTTTAAAATATTTAACAAAGTTTTAATCGTGTACCATAATCGGCATATGTACAATACGTTTAAGAACATATTTTCTTTGATCTCCTTATTTGCTTGTACTTGTTCAAGCTTGTTTAGGAAGAACAAAGAACCTAATTTGTTGAACGTTTTATTTTGGTTATGTATGACGTTTGTATATGATAAAAGTGATAAAAATGGTATTCAATTATAAAAGTATAACACACAAACATATATTCGACACACAATAAAGGTATATTTTGTGTTCGTTTTTAATGGGAAAATTTTCTTATTTTGTCTTCATTTTCTTTTTCTTTTTTTTTGTTATCGGTATATAGGTATTTATGTTTAAGCTTTCAACGGAACCTTTTTATCAATTTCTGTTATTCGAAGTCAATTTATTTTAGTCAAAATGGGAATTAAAGTTTACCTTTTTAGGTGCTTTGCTTTGAATTGATTTGGAAAATTGCTAAAACGAATTATATTTCACTTAATTGATTTTGCAAAGGTAATTTTTTTTATTTTATTCCATGTTTTTTGTTCGAAGTCTTAAAATATTTAAAAGGCCAAAATAAATGAAAAATCTTCGATTTTAATTGAATGGTTAGGTTAAATATGAATAGTTAAATAAATATTGGTTATATGTATTCGATTAATGAAAGAGATACTAACGGTTAGGTACAAATATTGTGTACGAGTACATAAACATTATAATTTTTGATTCATAGTTTATTTAAGAAAAAGAATACTCGGTATAGTGATTAAGTCTGCTGGGCTTTGATCGAGGGGTAATGATTTCAAATGCCAAAAAGAGACTAAACAATTTATAAAATACTGGACCTTTCAGATTTTTACCTAACAAAAATTAAATATATATATTTAATTTTTAAATCCTGCAATGTATACATAGAAAACATTGCAGGATTTATCATAAGATGATTCTTCTTTTATTATGCGTAACTTGCCCAATTTAACCAAAAACACAAAGAATTGAAAATATTTCATCAAAAAGAGACAACGTCAATTTCCGATATGCCAATTAAGAACTCGGCACAACTGGAGGACCATCAACAACAAATATACAATAAAGAACTTGGAATAGTACGACTAATAGACATAAAAAAAACAAACCCATACTAATTTCACATTGGAAGTTACAGAATTTGTTAGAGAAAAATACAGAGCAGGAAAAACTTCACAGAGATACCCGCCTCAACAAAGTAAAACTATTAATTATCCAAGCAATAAGCTACAACTCCGACGCATAGATGGCGGTGGTTTGAAGTTAACTGAAAATAATTACTATGGTAGAAAGTACCAACCTTGTAAAGATTGAAATTTAACGAAAGAGTGAGAATCGGATCCAAAGAAGGCGTACACAGTTCCATTTGCAGGCAAAGTCCTAACGTCAGTTAGACGGAATGCACGTGGGATAGATTTCATTCATTACTTTTAGAAAGAAAAAAAACAAAGGCGAGTATTATGCTAACTTAATGCAGGGTTCGAGTGAAGAAATCAAGAAAATTTACCGCGTTTGACCAAGAAGACATTTTCGGTTCGTCAAGACAATGCACCAGTTCACATATCCTTAATCGCGATGGCCAAAATCAGTGAGGTAAAGTTCAAATTGATTGGTGTCACATACTCCCTATTCGCCAAAGTTAGCTTCTTGAAAATCTTCTGTTTCTAAACTGAAGGAAATGATTTGGTGGTAAAAAATTTACTAACACTAAAGTAGTGGAGTCTACGTTTGATGGATATTTTGAGGAACTAGACGACTCTCAATATAAACATGATATCAAAGCTATAGAATAATCTTCCAAATAATAAAACAAACTGGGACCTACTTCAGGCTATAACTCAAGACCAAATAAACCAACAAGCCACAATTATAGGACATAGACCATTAGAAATGATAACCTATATTAGGATTTTAACTTAGCAAAGTCATTTCACCGAACTTGAAAAGTGACATTTTCGAAGTTAATTCAAATGACGTACCTGAAAATAAATCAGGCACTGTTGCATTTTTGCCTTATAACATTGTCAATATTTAATGTAAAAAATTATATTTCTTCGAAGTGATCATTCTTTCAGGCCGAAATAATAAATGTTGAAGCAATAAATGTTGCTTTTACCAATTACTAATATTGCAGTGCTAAAAGAATCATAGATCGATATCTATCTTTTATATACCGGGTCGAGTGTGCGTTGACCTGTCAAGAAGCAAAAAAATAGCATGATACATTTTTTGTGAAATACATAATATAATTTTCTATTTATATTTTTAGGTTTTTCGTTTTTTTTTAATTTATTTTATTTTGGTGGACTAACCCGATGTTATTTGTAGCGGTATTCAATTAGAAGGTCTCGTCACTGTACGTGAGTTAAGCTGCACAAGGGCTCCATATTAAATCGGTCCCTAAAATTTGTTTTATTGTTCTCATTGTTTACGTTGTTTACGTCATTCTGTTTTGATCTATTTTTCGTTTGTAAAATGAATTTTTATTTTGAAATTCATTTTACAAATCTTCGGGGATTTAAAACTAATTTCAATTCCATTTTAACTCACCTGGAGTTAACCAAATCTGCCATTCTTAGTTTAGGTGAAGTTCAGGTTTCCTACTTAGGCGATCCAAAGGACTTCAATTGTCCGGGTTATTCGCGTATTGACTATTTGATTCCAGATCGAGGGGTGATTCTTTTTGTAAGGGATGATCTCCACTTTAATGTACTTAAATGTATTTTACCTAGTTCCAATCCTGCGTTTAATACTTTGTAGATTGAAATTAAATTCCAATCTCGCTCTATTTGTATTTGTTCCCTGTACCGTAGTCCAAATCTACCACATGCAGAGACATGTCACGAGGTTGATATAATTTTAAGTTCAATTGATATAATTTTCCAGATCTCTCCAATGTCTGAAGTGCTTGTCTTGGGGGATTTTAATATTCATAATGACACTTGGTTGGGATTTTCTCAACCAAGAGATCATACAGATGGATATGTTGAATTGTTTGCGGGGATGAATAGTCTTGTCCAACTTGTAGACAAACCAACTCGATACCCTGACATATTAGGTCATTCATCTCATTTGTTGGATTTATTTTTGATTACCATACCTGACAAATATTCTATTGATGTTAATGCTCTTCTAGGTCTTTCTGACCGTGCATTGGTCTCAGCGAAATTTCCGATTGTTCCAACTACTTGTAAGCTTATTACATGTACACCTAGACTAATCTGGAATTTCAATGATGCTGATTGGCAAAGTCTCAATCTATTTTTCTCTTCTTTGATTGGTCTGTGTGTTTTAAAAGTAATAATGCTGATACAGTAATCCAAGTTTATAACTTCGGTGATTTTAAAAGGAATGAAGTTATTCATTCCTAGCTTTTATAAAAGGAATCGGTCCCTCAAAACTCAATGATTTATTGTAAGTCTGCTATCTCCGAGAAAAAATGTGCTCATTTAAGTTATCTCAGTAATCCTAATGAAAATCTTATTAAATTTAGAATAGCCCTTAATAAATCGAATGCTATCATAATCAGGTCTAAATTAAACCATGACCTCAAAATTTGTAATCAAATACGAAATGTATTAGATTCTAAAGCAAACAACCGAACTTTTTGGTCGTTTGCTAGCTTGGTGAAACGGAATTTTAGCAGTAAGATATCTTCTATCCCCCTATTGTTTTATAATAATTACTATTATAAAACCACCATTCAACAATCTAATTTATTAGCGTCTCACTTTGCTTCCGCATTGACTCTCTCTTTTCTCCCTAACCAATCCCCACCAGCAAGCACTACTGTTTCTTCATCTATGCCCAAAATTTATTTTCGTTCTCGAGTTGTTTCTAAAGTTCTTAGTAATCTGAGTCCATACAAAGCAACTGGGCCTGATGCGAAACTGTTTAAATTATCAGTAAACTCTGACATTTTTTCCTCTATTTGGAAAACAGCAAATATTCAACCGGTTCCTAAGAAAGGTGATAAAACTTATCGTTTAAAACTATCTCGAAAGGAACTTGCTTTTATCAGATTTTCAATTTATGGGTGTCGTAAGAATCGCTCTTCAGGTGATCTTATTGCTTATTTAACTCATTTGTGGGGAAAAAGTATTGAAAAATATGGTGAGTCAAGTGTCGTATCTCTAGATACTTAAAAAGCATTTGATATAGTATGGCATCAATGTCTGATCATTTAAATTCGGTCACTGAATCTTGATAGTTCTCTAATTCAATGGATAGAGAGTTATTTAATGAGTTATTTAATGGTATTTAATGGTATTTCATCAGGCTCGAATGAAATTAATGCTGGTGTACCGCAAGGTTCATCTTTGTCGCCTACCTTATTTTTGATCTATTTCAATGATATTTTTAAATTGGCATCATGTGATATCCACTATTTTGCTGATGATACTATAGTTTCTGCTTCTATTGAGTTTAATAGCCAAAAGGGCTGAAATTATCATTTAACTTGCTCTCGTCAAATTATGAATAGTTCACTTCTAACTTGCATTGACAAGGCCATTGAATGGGGCAAATCTAATAGGGTAGAATTTAATCCACAGAAATTCCAAGAGTGTCTTTTTTCACAAAAAATATTCAAAATAATGTTCCACCCTTAATAAACGGCATTCAAATTAATAGGTCCTCCGCTCTTAAAATGTTGGGCTTAGACATTTCGAGTGATCTTTTTTGGAAAAAAACATATACATTCTATTGCAAAAAAAGCTAGTCAGTATCTGGGTTTTATTAGACGGTGTAACTTTTATTTTACCCCTATAGAAGTTCTTAAATTATACAAGGCTTATGTTAGGCCTATTATGGAATTTAATTTATTTGTCTGGGGTGGTGCTCTAAAATCAAATCTCAAATGTCTTGATAGAATTCAAAATAGAGTTGTTCACATGATTAACGATAAAAATATTGCTTTATCAATTGACTCATTAGAGCACAGACGCAAAGTAGATGCTTTATCGCTTTTTTACAAATATTATTTTGGTCACTGTTCTTTCGAAATTAAATCTCTAATACCATCGGCATTTGTCAGCAGGGCTCCTACTCGTTTTAGTTCAAAGCAACATAGCTTCGCCTTAGATATAACCAGATGTAGAACTAACCATTTTAAATCTTCATTTTTCCCCAGAGTCACCTCTCTGTGGAATCAAATAGATCCGTCGGTCTTTCCTGCAATATTTAATTTACAGGTGTTCAAGAGGAACCTACACGCCTACTTAAAGAAATAAGCAACTTTACTTGTAATGTTTTCTCGGTTAGAGTTTTATGTAGTTTTCCCTGACAATATTGCATTAATCGTAGACGATGTATTTTTGTGAGCGTTATTCACCTTAAAATCAAAATCAATGCATTACGGAAATCTAAGAAAATAAATTGAAACCGGCTACATACATAATGAATATAATGTTTATTGTAAATTACATTCATTCCGTCTTTAAATTAATTTTAATAAAGGGTTTTAATCCACCATGTTGCCGTGGCGTAAGCCATTACAGGGATTATCCCTAGGCAATGTGTTAATCTATAAAAAAAAGTATCCCGCCTATGACGAATTTTGCAAATATTTAAAAAAATATGTGTTTTACAAAAAAAAAAACAACAATAAAGGACCAAGTTGACGAAAGAAAGGAGGCCAAAAGATGGTGCTATATTTATTGGTAAAGTTATAATACAGTCGGTAATTTTACCGAAAGATAAAACTCTAATTTAGAGTTAACTTTTTTAATCAAATAACTTTATCTTTTTATGGCAGAATATAGTTATGCATCACCCCAAAAAAGTACAGACAAATAAAAATGTTCAAAGTCGTTCATTTTCCTTGTACCCGCAATAACAAAAATTTAAACGGTTTTGGAAGTCGTCCCTACTAAGTTCTTGATGCAATGATATAGGGATAAAATTTGTGTCGACCAGTGAACACTGGTTTTTGAGATTCCAGCATCTTGTTCAATTTGTCTAGAACTTACATGAAGATATTAAGCTGCTATTAGAATATCGATTTATGCATCTTTGTTTATTACATGTTTTCTTCTTTTATGCTTGATGTTTCCAGTCTTAATAAATAAATTTAGATACGTTGGATCATCGAAACACTTATGAATGATTTTTTGATGTTATCCTGATATAGTATCAAAATAGTTATACACAGTTTCATAAGATATTTTTAAAGGGGTCAAAAACATAGAATGATCCTTGAGCTGAATTTAATACTACTTTTAAGGAAAAATTCAACACATCACTTAATATGTGTTTCACGA
Organism: Tipula confusa; assembly: GCA_963556175.1. Classification (NCBI taxonomy): domain Eukaryota; kingdom Metazoa; phylum Arthropoda; class Insecta; order Diptera; family Tipulidae; genus Tipula; species Tipula confusa. The sequence goes on from OY744475.1 coordinate 126,092,869, forward strand.
ATCATATTGTACGTACGTACATGCAATTATATATGGCAGACGATCGATAAATATATAATCAAAAATATATTAGGGAATTAAAACAACAACAACAACATAATGCCGCACATCAGACAGCATTGAAACACGAAAAAAATGTATATATATGTACAATAAAAAAATCGAAAAGCATACAAGAGAAATTCAGGACGGATACGAAAACTAAACATCCCAAAATAATCATAATAATGAATTTGATTATTTGAAAAAAAAAGAAAAAAAAATTTAAATGAAAAAAGGAAATGAATTCAAATATAATAAAATAAACCAAGGAAAACATTAATCATCACACCTCTAAAACAGATATAACTTGTTTTTTCCCACTTATATATTATGGTCTCCTTTTTTTGTAACAATATTCCTCCTGCTTGGTTTATTTCGTAAAGTAATCTTTGGCCTTTATTATTTTCATTTTTAGGATTCAAAACATCATCTTTATAAATTGTATTTGAAAGGAGGACGATCTGATTGGGATATAAAATTAGACTTGAATGTATCCTGCAATTTATTAAAAATTTGAAATTATTTCGTTACTTTTAAAATTTGGACACTCGTTTTTATCTTTTGTGAAATCACCATGATAAATGTCTGATGCATTGTGTGGGAGGAAAACAACATTTAGAGATAGTATGAAATACTGGAGTGATAATCATTTGAATAACATATTGATAATTTTGCTTGTTCTATTCGTTTACCTGACTTTCCAGTTTCTGAAGGCTCAAGTTTTATATATATATATATATATATATATATATATATATATATATATATATATATATATATATATATATAATCACTTAATATCACTTTAAGAGGTTTTGCATTGTATTTATTAATATTCTTTATCATCCCTTTTCTAATCATGCCAATTTACTTCACCTTTAACAATTTCACCTAATTCGCATCACTTTTCACCTAGTGATGTTATTTTGAACAAAAAACACTCAACTACAATACACCCCATTATAATTTTGAAAAAACCACTTATCTCGCAGTTTTCATTTAAGGTATAATATCAAATTGTATTTAAATGCATATAAAACAATTTTGAGTTAGAAAAAAATAACTTATTAGTGTTTAAGTAACACGTATTTTTAAAGTAAATACCGAAAATAAATCAACAAAAAAAACTTAAGTAGGTTAAAAAGTTAAGTAACTTAACAGTAAGTCGTTTTATCAAAGTTCAGTTATGTAATGACATTTGTATAATAGCGTTTAAGTTGTTTTCCATAAACAACTACAGTTAAATAAATTTCACAGTCGTTACTAATTCAGTTAAGTAATTTTATAATAAATAAAATGTTTACTTGAAGTAAGTTAAGTTTTTCTGTTAAAAGTGACATATACTTTAATTTTATAATTTTTCTTGAAGAGTTATAAAAATCAACTGAATAAACTTAAGTACTATTGAAGTAAAATTTGTGAAAAAATTATGTTGGCTAAAAAATGTTATGTTGCCTAAAATTATGTAGACTCAAACTAATTAAAAAAAGTCAGACTTAGATCAACGTGCTGTAAAAATGGAAGTGCCAGACTTAGATCAATGTTCTGACAATTATACTAAAGAAGAAATTATGATAGTATAATTAAAACCTATTTCTAGATTCTTACCATGCCAAAATTCCATTTTGCATTGCATGCTTTAAACTGTTAAGACAACATGAGTGATTACGATGATTTCTCCGATGATGACCCAAATCTTGTTTCAAATTCTTGATTATTCATCAATTTATTCATAAAGTAATATTAAAATTATAAATCAATTGAATTAACCGTTTTATGACAAATTCGTCATGTAATCGCCGAAAATCTAATTATACACTTTATTTGACACCATAAAAGTATAAAATATAAAATATGAAAATATAGAATTATAAAAATATAAAATGTAAAATATTAAAATATTAAAAACATAATAAATTTATAAATAATAACATAATATAATATTAGTATCATGAGTATGCCAGAACCCGAATTTAAAGCCTAATTTTTTTGGCTGTAACCTTTCCGCATTTTCTACTCGGTCACAAATAAATTAGAACCGGGTTTAAATTATGTAAACAACAATTTAGTTATGGCCATAACTATGCTTGTCTATGCTGCAACTACAAATTATTAATAACATCATATAAAAATAAAACTATTTAAATATTTCGATGTGTGCATAAGAAATAATAATAAAATGGATATGTATAAGATTATGTTGGTGAATAAAAATTAAATGGTTTGGATCTATGCTAGACATATTTGTTTCTATTACCGCAAGGATCGCACATTTTTTATTTATAATTAAATACGGGAATCGCACAACAATATGCCACTATAAACTTTTAATATCGTTTTGTTTCGATACACAAAGATGCACAATGTAATTTATGTAACATCCCGTCAAACAATTTTAGCGAATTCGCAAAACATTTCGCATAAACGTAATATAAATGAAACATTTTTTTTGCTCTACACAAATACATTAACAGAATTAAATAAAATTTGTATAAACTTAAGATATTTCGCAAACAATTTTAATTGTCATAGGATAGGAACGACATAAGTTTTTCGTTTATGCTACATCAAAACGTAACATTAGCGAAGATTGGTACATAACAAATTCTTTGCTAACGGTTCGCAAACGTAACACTTTTTTGGTAAACGTAATAGAAAATTTACATGTAGATGCATATTATTTTGCTTTATAGATAAATAAATTATACGTCATTTACTGTTGAGTTATCGAACCATTTTATTTTTTTATAATTTTAACTAATATAGTGTTTAGAATTAATTGTGGAATTAAGTGTAATTAATTTTAGTGTAAACATAAATAAATATAAAATAAAAAAATAAAATTTTAGTGTAGGAACAATTTTAGTATAATTACAGTTTTATCAAAGTTAGGAACATTCTAGAACATAGTGAAAAATTTAACATTCTATTTTCATAGTTTGAAAATTATAAAAGTGTACATATACGTATATTTTATTCACACCGATCTTAATTGTCCAAGAGATTATTACGAGGTGAATCGCGAAATTTAAAAATTATGTGCTGTAAAACATAAAATCGACGTCTGCGAAAGAAATGATAATGTACCTTTTCAATGAAAAATATTGAAGAACATGAAGGGTTAAGCTTCGATAACCAGTTCTCACTTGGGAATTTTAAGTTTTTAAATTTTAAGTTTTTTGAGTATAATGATATGATCGATAGTAATATATCAAGAGAACTGGCGCAACGGCTTGTTGAATTTAATGTTTCGATGAAATGTGGCAATGCTCTATTGCAAATTCTAAATAATTATAATTAAAACCTTCCTCATGATGTTCGAACGTTAACAAGGCATACTCAGAAATCTTGTGAAATAATTAATGTTAAAAATGGTGAATACACACATATTGGGTTAAAAACTTCTGTGGAAATGTTTTTAAAAAATATGGAATATAATAAAAATGAAATAAATGTTGATTTTGGAATAGATGGGGTGCCATTAGCTAAGAGTTGAAATAGTCAACTTTGGCCAATCTAGGAAACATTTAAGAAAGTTTTTGTTATCGTAGTATATCATGGTAATAAAAAACCTTTATGTGCTAATGCTCTTTTGGAACCATTTGTAAACGAGATTAAATCAATAAACAACACCGGGATTCAATATAAGGATACAATTCTTAAAATTTATTTGAGATCTTTTATTTGTGATTCACCTGCTCGAGCATTTATATTAGGTATTATCTTATCAATATTTTCCATTTTATTTAGTTTTACTTATCAATGTAATTTTTTTAGGGGTAAAATCGCATTCTGGTTACCTTAGCTATACAAATAGCACGATTAAAAGAAATTACTTGTGCCATAAAGTAGGTTTTCCAGAAACTGAAAACTTCCTTACTTAACTAAGTTAAGAACTAACTTAGGTTTAAAAGAAAAACTCCACAAAGAATCACATAAAAGATAGTATATTGGAGTCATTAGGTATTGGATGCGTCATTAATTTCCCGATCGATTATTTGCATTGTGCATTATTAGGTGTTACAAGACAGCTACTTCATTTGCATACCAAAATTAAGCGGAAACCGTTTTCTTTAAAAGACAATGCAATACAAGCTATTAATTTAAAAGCAATACGACATTGCATTCCATCGGAGTTTGCTGGAAAGCAAGGGACATTGGACATTGCTTTCCAGTGTTGAAGATCGTCCAACTTCAATACTGGAAAGCAACAGAGTTCAGGCTATTTCTGTTGTACACTGGTATTGTAGCACTAAAAGGAATATTACCTGATGAATATTATTCCCACTTTCTGCTTCTGGTTTGCGGGATTCGAATATTGTGTCATCCTGAAAATTATAAACATAATAATACATGTGCAGCGGACATGTTATCAGAGTTTGTCAGGGTTTTCGCTATTTTATTTGGCATTGAAAATACGTCATATAACGTGCATATGCTTCTTCATTTATCAGAAGACGCCAAGTTGTATGGCAGCTTAGATGGGTATAGCGCTTTTAAATTTGAGAATTACCTACAGAAAATTAAAAAAATGGTTAAAAAAGGCTCTTATCCATTGCAACAGATTGTTAACAAAACTAATCAAATGGATGAATTGTTATCCAATCTAGAAGAAAACATTCCAAATAAGGAACCTTGTTTTAATAAAAACCAAGAATTCAATACTTCTATATATAAAAATAAAAATTATTTCAGGAAAGAAGTAAAACTTGCTTTAATGTGATAATAAAAATAATAATATAATAATAATATTTTTATTATCACATTAAAGAAAGTTTTACTTCTTTTATGAAATAGTTTTTATTTTTATATATAAAACAAGAAGTATTGAATTCTTGGTTTTTATTAAAACAAAGTTCCTTATGTCGTTTTATTAAAATTAAAAAAATAATATTTATATTGTGATAAAAATACAAATACAGGACAGAATGGTATTCTCACGCAACAATTTATAAATAATAAAGATACACACTTTCAAAACCAGCACATTTGCGGATCTGTTCTAAAGAATATTGGAATTTTTTTTAATTATCCGATAGGATCTAATAATGTGGGAATTTATTCGATAGATAAGGGAAGAAACGTATTTTCTAAGGGAAGAAACGTCTACTCACTTACAAAGTATCTAATTTTCAGAAATTGATAGTAAAATTATGAAGATTTCTACAAATTCGAATTTAGTTTATATATCTTTGCAGCACCTGGAGTAAAATGGCAGGACCTGACAGTAAAGATTTTTTTAATACGGAACTTTTCCAGTCAGACGTAGAAGCAAACTACGCAAATTGAGTGCCGATGACAATATCAATCCGTCCACAAGCACACAACTACCAGCCTCTCAGAAAAAATGTCACTGTAAGCCATATGAAATAAATAAACAGCCTACTGTACTAAGAAGCTCAAATACAGTACCACCATCGACCCCCTCATTAACCGACGTCTTTAAAGTACTAAACGATTTAGGCAATATTATGCGAGTTTTACTACGTGAAGTAAAATTATTGCGACGAGAGTAACGTTCTAAATGAAGAAATTTCCGACCTGTGAAACAGTTGAAGTTGTAAATGTTGATAAACGGTGGTTTCAGTATGCGAAAGGTCGCGTAAGAAAATCAAATTTGTAAAATTATGATATAATTTTGTTATCTACTAGGTTATATAAGTGATGTATATTAAATTATCTACTTGTTTATTATTGATAATTTATTAATATTATAACATATATGAATTAGAAACATATATGAATTCCTATTAAGGAAACATGAACTATTGAAGAAGATATTTTTATAATATCTATTTAAACGATTAAATTAATTAAAATGATTATTGAATTTGAAATAACTAAAACAATATTTATTATTATTATATAGTCTGTAAAGATATGAATTATTGTAGATAGCTATTATAAAATGAAATTTAGATTTTTTTTTAAATATTTTGAATAGACCTACACTTACAATAAAATTAAATATTATGAACTTTGATTTTTATCAAGTTAAAAAATAATGTGGTATTAAATATTCATTCGCAATTTGACTACCGTCAAGTAAACATTAAAAAATATAATTAAAATTGATTAAATAAAATAGTTCCGTGTGAATTGCTGATATCAGATTTTTATTTTAAATTAAATTTAAATATGTAAAAATGGTGATCAGAACTCCACCAAAAAAACATATCGCGCCATCACCACCAGTACAACAGCGGACTATGTTCACTGGTGATTTAATAAATATCATACGTCATCGTTAGATGTAGGAAAAATCAGCCAAATTTCGAATCGCCCAATAACACAACAAAAAGTGATCGAACAAAAAATTGCTTCAACAGCAAATTCCTCTATACAAAGTGAAAACAAAGTTAATATAATTGAACAAAGTGCAATGAACATAAATGTAACTGATAGTGCATCGTTGACAAAAAACAATAATACTAAAAGTGATGTAGGTCAATGCGAACAAAAACTTGTGCAAACAGGTATGGACAGATATATAACTGTTCAAAATAAAAGAAAAAGAAGCTCAAGATCAGAGGCAAGTGCTAGTGTAAACAAATTTAGTAGAGTGGCCAGTGTTGAGTTACTACAAGAAAACCGTTTTTCTGTCTTGCAAACTAACGAGACTTCTGAAGATCCACCTACTGAAAATAAGGGGAAAACTGAAAAATCGCCATCAATATATTTGAGAGAAGAATCAAATAGAGTCTTAATAAAACCAATTGAAGTGCTTACGGAGGGTAACTTTTAAGTTTCTTCGATAAAAAGAGGAAACATTAAAGAAACTAAAATTCATCCACTAAACATTGATGCTTATAGAACGCTAATCAACCATTTCGATAAGGCTGGTAAGCGATTCTATACATATCAACTAAAAAGCTAAAAAGGTTTAGTCGTTATAATAAAAGGAATCGATAGTTACGTAGACACTAACCATATTCATGCTGCGCTCGCTGCTGAGCAATAACCAACATCATCAATCGAGATAAGTTGCCACAGCCAATGTTCCGCATCGAATTAGAAACTGATAACAAACCAGTTAAAATGAAGCATAGAATATATAACTTAAGATCTACTGCATTGTCGCATCACTGTCAAAGAACCTAAAAAAAGAACCGGTCCAGTACAGTGTATAAAGTGTCAAGAATACAGGCACAAAAGAGCCTACTGCACGCTAAATGATGTGTGTTATTTGTGGTGAACTTCATAGTTCTAAACAATGCAACAAAACTAAAACTGATGAGTCTGCTAAAAGATGCAGTAACTGCGCTGGAAATCATACGGCAAACTATAGAGGGTGCCCAGTATATATAGACCTGGAAAGAAGAATCAATGCTAATCAAAGGGCTGAACAACGCATGTTTAAGCTACATCAAACTAATATTGAAGTGCAACCAGAAGAAGTTTATACTAATAGAAACCATAAACCGACCGTCAATAGTGTTGTGCATCCAAACTTTTCATATGCAAGTATACTTAAAGGCATATCTCCAAAAGTTCAAACTAATGAAGAAGGAAACATCTCAACTGCGTTAAACTAGCTTACAGATATGATGCAGAGCTTTATGTCAATGATGGAGAGAATCATTGATCTAATGATGCAAAATATGAACACAATGATACAGTTAGTAGTGAAAAACCAAATATGACTGCCCTTAAAATAGCCATATGGAATGCAAACGGCCTTGCCCAACACAAAACAGAGGTACAAGCATTCCTTATCGAGCACAATATTGACATAATGTTAATATCAGAAACACACTTCACCAAAAAAAACTTTTTAAAAATTAATGGATATTCAGTATACGACACAAAACATCCTGATGGTAAAGCACATGGTGGTACAGCTGTGTTGATTAAAAGAAGACTAAAACACTTTGAACTTGAGAAATATGACAAAGATCATATCCAAGCGACAAATATCTGCCTGGAGGAGTGGTCTAGAAACTGTGTAATATCATCAGTCTATTGCCCACCGAAACACGCAATAAAAAAGAAGCAATTATTAGATTATTTTAACCATCTAGGCAATAAATTCATTGTGGGAGGTGATTATAATGCAAAACATACTCAATGGGGTTCAAGATTGACGACTCCAAAAGGAAAGCAACTCTATGAAGCTATGGATGAGCTTTGTTTGGATTCTCTATCAGCGCGGCACCCAACATATTGGCCTACGGATAAAAATAAAATTCCTGATCTAATAGACTTCTGTATAACTAAAGGCATTGCACGTACAAATGCTATGGCAACAGATTGTTACGATTTATAATCCGATCATTCACCAGTAATTATAACAGTGAGTACTGATGCCCTAAAGACTGAAGCACTGAAACGCCTGACAAATAAAAAAACTAAATGGGATCAATACAGTAGACAAATTGAAGAGAATTACCTACTGGATATTCCTCTTAGCACACCAGCAAATATTGATACAGCAGAAGATAACTCAGAGATCTACTGGAAGTAGCAGCAAAAAAAGCAACACCTAACATCAGTGTTTTTGAAAAAGTTAATAAACTTCCTAAGAACATCCAAGAATTAATAAAAGACAAGCAAAAAATTCGACGACAGTGGCAGTAGCAAAGATCGCCGATATTAAAATGGAAATTAAATCGAGCAATTAAATCCCTCAAAGTAGCTTTGAGCGAAGAAGAAAATGAAGGTATACAAAACTATTTAAGTGAACTCTCGGCAACAGAGAGAACAGACTATTCCTTGTGGAAAGCTACTAAAAGTTTTAAGAGGCCGGCAAACTCGTGTTCGCCCATTAGACTGCCAAGTGGCAACTGGGCAAGAAGTGATGAAGAAAAAGCCAATGCTTTCGTTGTTCATCTAAAAAGCGTATTCTCACCACATGAAGAAGTTAACATCTACATGCTACCAAACCAAACGGTGAACGATCCAAATTATAAACCTATAAAGTTCAAGTGGAAGGAAGTTAAAAGCACAATAAAAAACTGTATAAGTCCGAAAAAAGCACCAGGACATGATCTTATTACCGGGAAAATTGGTAAATAATTACCAGACAAAAGCATTAAACTAATCCTCAACGCAATCATGCGCACTGGATACATTCCTCAAAAATGGAAGATATCGCAAATTACAATGATACCAAAGCTTTCCACGATATCAAAGCTATTTGAAAAATTGTTACTAAGGAAACTGAAACCAGTACTAGAAGACCGGCATATTATACCAGATCTACATTTTGGTTTCCGAAATCAGCACAGCACTATAGAGCAAGTTTACAAGATTGTCAACGCAATCAAACTCGCCTTCGAAGAAAAAAAATATTGTTCTGCTGTCTTCTTGGATATTGCACAAGCCTTCGACAAAGTTTGGCATAGAGGTTTAATATACAAAGTTAAAGAACTTTTGCCGAAGCAGTTCCATGTAGTTCTTGAAAACTATCTTCTTCAAAGGAAATACTTGGTTAAACAAAACGCAGCAACCACTGGTTTAAATGATATTAGCGCAGGTGTTCCACAAGGAAGTGTCTTGGGACCAATTTTATACTTGTTGTATACAGCCGATTTTCCCATTTGCAATGAAGCTATAATATCAACATTTGCTGATGATACAGCCATATTAGTATCTTGTAAAAATCCTCAAACTGCCTCAACGCAATTGCAAAATCATCTGAATAAAATTGAAAATTGGCTAAAGACTTGGCGAATAAAAGTCAATGAAAATAAATCAACACATGTTACATTCACACTTAATAAACTCACCTGCCCACAAGTTAAATTGAACGGTGTAACTATTCCGCAGCAATCTAGTGTCAAATACTTAGGGTTACATCTGGACAGAAGGGGTTGACATGGAAAAAGCATATAGAAGCAAAGCGTAATCAAATAAAAATAAAATTTGCTAAGATGTGTTGGCTAATAGGAAGAAAATCAAGATTATCACTCGACAATAAAGTTTTACTATATAAAGCGATACTAATGCCCATATGGACGTATGGTATTCAGTTATGGGGATCCACCAGCGCCTCAAATAGAGAATTTTTGCAACGTACACAATCAAAAATACTTCGTAGGATCATGAATGCTTCCTGGTATATTCGAAACACCAAATTACTTCATGACCTCGGTATTTTAACCATTATAGATACAATTATGTTTCGTTAATGCTGCTCTAAACACGTAACATTACTGTTTCATTTAAAATGGTTCGTTAATGCAACACTAATAGCGAGCTGCTTGCGAAGTACTAACACAAATACAACTTTTCGCAAAAATTCTAATTATCATTGGATGGGGACGACATAAACATTCCGTTTTTACAACACCAAAGTGTTACGTTTCCGAAGAGAAGTATGAATAATACTCCTCGCTAGTGTTATGTAAACGCAACGCTTTGTTTGTCTGAAACATAATACAAATGTAAAAATAAAAATTTATGCCAATTTTAAAACCAATGTTTATTAATAATTCAATCATTTTACGATCAGAATATTAATTTAAAATTAAATTTAGTAATTTTGGCACCGAATTATTTTCATAATATTCTTCACTTATTTAATTCTATTAACCAAAAATTTAAATGAAAATTAACGATGTTCCGGTATATAAAACAAAAGTATAAAGAATAAATTGATTGAATATCAATACTTATCTGCTTTCTAGTCTGACCTCTAAAATGCCTTTATCTAAAGTGGATAAAATCCACTTTACTAGATATTATGTAATTAAAACAAATATGAAATAATACAAAATAAATTTAGTAAATGGCAATAAAATCAAAATAATTTAAAAATTGACGACAAATTTTTCTGGTAAAAAATATAACTACAATCACGAAATGGCTAAGAGCTAGGGTTACCCAAGTTCATCAAGGTAAAGATGGATTAATTAGACTCTATCATGTTTTATGGTGGAAGAATGTCTGAAACTATAAATGTTGCACGGTATCAAATCAACAAATGAACAAATCCAACAAATAATTATAATAAGATAACTTACCAATTACACCTGAACCAACTATCAATAATTAATAATTTAATTTGAAACTATAAATATTTTGCATATTTTAAGTAATTTAAATTATAATTCTTCTTAATTTGTTCTTTTTTACAATATACCTTCGAGGAAACAACACCTTCTTAGTATATAAAAATAAAACCGATTAATATCGGCAATATAATTATATTATATTTTGGTTTACCAAAAAAAAAAAATACTTAATACATGATAATATTAACATTAAATTGCATGAGTATTATTTACAATTTCCGAGAAAGAACAACACTATTAATTCCATGATTCTAACTTATTACAAAATTAATGGTTTGCCTTATAATTCTTTATTACTAATATCATTCCAATACAAGTAAAATGAAATCTGGTCATCGTGATATATTCATATCATTTTCCACTAATTGAGGATTTTATCAAACCAAACCCAAAAAAGAGCAAACACAAACCAAAACAAAAAAAAAAAACAAGCAAAAAACAGATTTATCCAATTAATCTTCCACCAAAAATCTTCTTCTACACACATACACTTGGATAAAATTACGTATATACGTATCCATAAAATTTTATTTAGATTAATTTGATTTAATTTATCTCATTTTCTCGTACAAACGAAATCAATGCGTCTAAATTAGATAAAAATTGATTGATTTATTGATTAGCAATATAAACACACAGTGTTAGAGTATGTGTTCTTTTTCCCACCCCAAATTTTTCATATCTCGTTTGCTCGTATACCAAAAAATTAATTAATTTTTCATTTTGAGTTTGTTTGTAAATTTTAGTTTGTTTTACCTCCCCGCTCACCCACACCATGTTTATCGTACGTAATCTAGTTTCGAAAATAGTTTTCATCAAAATCTCACAAAACTATTTAAAATTAAATTTTATGCATGTCAAATTGTTATAGTTTGTTATACATACATGAAAAGTATGTACATATTTACTTCGAAATGACAGTGACATTTTCTTTCTGGTTGGAACTTTAATTTGTCATTTCTGTTTTATTTTCTTAAAGTATATGTGGATATACTTTAAGAAAATGAGATATGAGGTTTATTTATTTTTTTTATAACAACTTAAATAAACAAGTCGTAATGTAAAGAATTAAAGAGAAGGGAAATATTTTTTTTTCATATACTTTTTCATGACTGTCAAAAAAATATACATATGAGAGTTGAGATATATGTAGTTTGTAGCTTACCCGAAAAGTTCTTTCGCAAGAAAAAACTTGCTCCACGGATTTATTTATTTTATTCGATCATTAAGCCCATTGGCCGTTTCCTTAATATAATAAAATACATTAATTTTATACTAACATTTAATAATCATAATAATAACAAAATAATAAAAATAAAAGTAATAATCATACTAACGGCAATAAAATATAAATATAAAAACAATAAATTTGACTAAAAATACTATAACATAATAACATAAATAGCAACATAATAAAGCACAATAGCAATAATTTGACTAGTTGCTATATTTACATCACTAGTAAAAACATCAACAATAACGATGACATAATACCCTAATTCAATACATGGTTTTTTAAACTGCATTTATGGAATTCGAATATTTAATTATTTCAGGCAATATCATAAACAAAAATAGTTGAAGCAAATTGGTTGGTAACCCTGGATGATTAACTGTAGGATAACATTGAATACAAATACGATGGATGTTTGATATAAACTAAGTTTGATATCGAACAAACTACTCTAATCTGAAGATATGTCAATAAAGGTATGCCAACTACAGAATTGTAAAACTCCTTAATATGATCATACTTCCGTAGAAGTATGACTTTTTTACAAACTTTATTGCAGGGTCACGAACCCGACAATTTTGGGTATGGGTTCAGGTTTTGGAACAAGAATATAGTGGGTTCGGGATCAGAGGTGCTTGTTCGAGTTCGGGTTCAAAAGAAATCTAACTTATTTTTTTTTGTTATTTATTTAAAAAATAAATTCATTTAAACGTACAAATAAAATGTTTTTAAGGAATTTTCATTTAATTAGACACGCTGTAGCGTAAAAAATTAATTAAGGGGCAGCAAAGTCCGCTCCACATTGACTTGTGTTGCTGGACCAGCAACTTCTTAAATAGAGTAGTCAATTTATGGTTTTACCAGAGCTCCAAAATATTTTTTTCATTTAAAACTCTGGGAAAAGTTTGATATACAGCAAACTCTTTTTTTATAATAAAATCAACGCAGTTGGCGGTGTCTTTTTCTTAGCTTTATCTACCCAGCAGGAAAGTTATGCAAGGACTCACGCAAGGACTGTCTCTCATGACACGTATATAGAAATTTATCAGAATCGCAGCATGCGATTCATGCGTGACATGTCTGAGATGAATCGTATGTGACAATTCATAGAAGAATCGTATGTGACAAGTCAAAAATGATTAATATGTCATTATTGACGATGGTAGGACAGTTCATACGTTTATCGTATGTGATTTATCTTGTATGATTATTTGGCGACCCGTTTCGATAATTCAATATCTAAGGTTGTTTAAATTAGGGTTCTTGCAATTTTTAATTTATTTAAAATTTTTATTTAAAATTTTTAATTTTTATTTTTTTTAAATATTATTTTATATATTTTGTTTAAAATCAGTAAACCTAGTAGTATCACTAATAGTATCTTTTGATGATCTGATGATTCAGTATTATTCAAAAATATAATATTTCACTTATTATTAAAAACAAGCTATATATATACATATTATGTAAAAATAAATATTTTGTTTTTTATAAACACCAGAAAAAAATGGAGGACTATAATATGTTTTAATAAAATAAACAGAAATTTATATGTGTACAACTGTTTCTAAACGTTATAACTTTATTTCATTAATCATTAAAATAATTTAATTTTAATATATATTTATATATATATATATATACATACATATATAATTGTGATTATATTATCGTAAATAATTATATATTATAACAAAGCAATATTGAAACAATAAAAATTAAATTCTCAAAGCAACGCAAACTAGATATTAGATTCATATAAGACAAGTCATCAATCAGTCTATTAGTCAACATGCTATCAATCTACGAAATATGAATATAATCTTTCTCTTTCTTATGCATTGGAGAAATTAAAGAACAAACGAAATCGTATTTTTTCCCCAAAAATTGAATTTATATGCATGTTGACAAATTTCCTACTGGGTAGCTGGCATTAAACTATTTTGTTTGGTCTTCAAGATTTCTTTCAACACATCGCAATCATTTTCATCATCCGATGAACTGGAGAATATTCTTGAAACATTAATATTTTCCCCAATTGTTTCCGCAAATTAATTATTTATTTTATTTTTTTAAAGCAAAATTATCTTGAACTCGAACCCGAATTTTACTTTAGTTCAGGTTTAGGTTCGGGTTCGCAAAATTATGAAAAAATCTTTGAATGGGAATGGGTTCAGTCTCGGTTCGAAACCCTGCTTTATTGAAATGATTGTGTATTCCAAATTAACGTGCTATTAAATAAAACGCTATGATTACGAACAACTCAGAAACAGGCAAGTTCTTACCAGAAATTCGTAATAGAGACATATCAATATCTTTCGCTTATGAATTGGAAGAACTTGAGTTTTTTTGCATTTAAAATCAAGCCGTTAGATTCAGCCCAAGGAGAAATCGATACCAAATCATGATTCTAATTATTGAAAATGTCATGGATTTTATTCATGGGATCAAATACACTTGAATCTCGATTATCCGGGATGAGTGGGACCGGAGCCCTCCCGGATAATCAAAAAACCCGGTTAATCGAGTTTTTCGTTTTTATAGAGTAAAATACAAAGGAATACCTCGTAGTCTTCAATTTTTTTATTTTTAATAATAAAATCAATCAACATTGAATAAAAATCATATACATAAATTAAAATATAATAAAAAAATATGTAACTTAAAACAAAACTATGTATGTAAATACATATGTATGTAATTACGAATTCATATACATATGTATGTATGTACATACTTACTACGTACGTATGTACACACTATGTAAATTGTACCATTTCATTTATAAATCCTGATTGAAACGATAACAAAATAAAATAAAAATGTGTATCACAAAAAAATATGTTGCTTTCATCAGCTTTGGAATTAAGTGTAACAAGTTTAAATTTTACTGAAAAATTCGATCACTTTGGTCTGTCGTTGACTTTTGCGCCGATGCTCAATTAAATTGGCCTGTATCCTGTCAACGTGCATTTTATCTTGCACACTTGTTTCGTCGATGTCATGATTCTCTAAGTGATTTAAGAGAGTTTCACAAGCAGTTATAGCATCGTTCGTCTTAACGTTTATTAGAAGTTCTTCATCAACATTGTCATCACTGCTGAGCTCCTCTTGATTTTCCTGAGGATTTAATACCCCTTCCACTATTTCAGCATCAGTTAGCGTTGCGAATGTGGGTGCTTCAATGTCCGAATCTACCCAGTTAACAAATTCATCTCTATTCATTTGACTCATTATACCCTGATTTAATTCATCAATTAGAGTGTCTTCAATGTTGTCCGCTTCATAATCCAAATATTACGTTTGATTATCATTTTCATACAAAATACTGCTTCAAGATGATTTTAAAACAGCTTCCGTAAAGTCATTCCAAGCTCGAAAAAGGCACCATATTGCGTGTTTTAAATTAAAAATTTTAATGAAAGAAGTCACGTCGCCTTCTGTCTGCAAGTTTATTAATTTCCTTACCATTCCCTTGCGATAATGACACTTCCAGCATCGAATCACACCCTGATCCATCGGTTGTATTAAGCTCGTACAGTTATTGTCTACTTTTTCTTTAATAGATAAAACCTTTCTTGATCGTTTAGATGACGCTGATGTTGATGGAAGCATAGTGTTACCTAAATGAGAACAGTTTTCTACAGATACAAATTTATATCCAACGTGGATTAATATTAAGTGTAAGAAATGGTTTTACCGTTGGTCTTTATGTATGTATCAAATTGTAATTAAAAATTAAAACTGTAAATCTACGCAACGAATTTCACCTACTAAATATAAACTGTACTAGATTAAACTGCAATATGATCTAAAATTATTTTTCACAAGTTATAGGTTTGTAACGGTAATCATATTCCTTTTTTTTATGCACATCACAATATTCCATAAAATACAACCGGTACATATTAGAAAAAATAGTACTTTTATCGAAATTTCAAAAAAACAAAAGATGAAAAGGAAATGTAAATATCACGGTTAATGATATGAAATACCGGTTAACCGAGATTTAAAAAAAATCGGATGCGTAGCAAAATTCCCGGATAATAGAGGTTCACGGATAATCGGATCCCGGATAATCGAGATTCAAGTGTATATAGTTCTAGATATAAAATCATAAATTAAAGTTTCAGCTTCTGTGCAAGAAAAATAAGTCTGATCCATACTTTGTAATAAATTGTAGTAAAGGGTTACCCAATAAGAAGTTCCATTTTGAATAGCCTGCTAATTGGACACCTGTCCAATTGGACACCTGCAATGAAATTAAAATTCCCTACAAAAATGGTGAAAATTTTGGAGTCACAGTTTGCAAAATGAAAGCACTTTTTGGTCGTCGTGAAGCAACTTCTCGGCCGGCAATAGTGCAACTGGTGGAAAAATTTGAGCTGTTGGGACAAGTTAGTGATGTGAAGAATCGAAATCGTGTGCGTCGCTCAAGAACAACTGAGAATATTGCTGCTGTAGCCCGTAGTGTTGAAGAAAACTGTGTTCAACTGTTACGGTGAATGGATTGCACTACCGATCTATGATTAATGATTTTTCATGGCGGAATTGGAAGATATTGATGTGAATAACATTTATTTTCAGCAAGACGGCGCTACGTACCACACAAGCAGCAAAACAATCGCAATTTTGCAAGAAAAGTTTCCTGACAGTGTTATTTCTCGAAGAGGTGATCACAATTGGCCACTGAGATCTTGTGATTTAACACCTTTAGACTTTTTTCTTTGGGCCCACGTAAAAGATAAGGTCTATTCCAATGCTCCACAATCGATTTTATACCTTAAAAATGGAATTCGCGAAATTATCAAGGACATACATCCGCAATTGATCATGGACAATTTCATGAAAAGAATATGGAGCTACAAACGTAGCCGTGGTGGCCATTTGGGTGATATCGTTTTCAAATGTTAATAGCATACCTTCCTCTTTACAATGAAATAAATATTCATTGATTTCTCTTTTCGTTTTTTTTAAATATCAAAATGAAACCTCTTATTGGAAAACTCGTTACTTTAGCAAAAGCAGTAAGTGATTGCATTTATAATCAGACTGAAATGGATCTAACCAGTTATTTTCATCAAGATATTGCCTCATTTGTCGACATACAAGAATCTGAAATATATTAGATGAATAAGGTAAAATACTTATCGCGCGAAAATCAGATGTTTGTGATGGTTTGGAGAATTTATGTATAGGGATAACAGTTGCTATCTTTCACAAATCAGGAAAAATACACGAAGTAATTATGTGATTGAAAATATGTGTATAATAAGATAAAGTAACAGGTAATAATATTTGTGAAGGGTGTTCCAGTAAGAAGTTCAAATTTAAAAATTTAATAAAACAAAAACGGCTTAATATATTTCCAAATTTATTTTTTTGTTTAAAAGTACAATCGTCCTGGTTATTTATGGAAAATAATTTGGCTGGCCTTGGCGTACTCCATTTGGTCGGTTCAATTTCTGAGCACATTTTGGATTGTGTGCGGATCTATTTCGGTAATGGTTGCTTGGATTTTGTCCGTATAACAGATACGCGTTGGATTCATGCACTTTATGCACAAACTTCTTGATAGCGTTGGGTGTGAGTCCCATGTTTTGACCAAATTTTGTGACATTTTTTTGGAACCAATTGTCTTTGTTGTGGAAGTAAATTTCTAACATTTCCCACTTTTGTTGAAGCGTTAAGCGACTCATTTCGTACTAGAAATAATATACTGAGTTTCTGTCAAAGAAAGAATGGCATTAGTGTTGTCTGAGCCAAAATAACCGATATGTCACATCTGAACCGGTTATTGGGATACCCTATTTGAGGTTAGGTACTATACTGTCATGCACAGTCGCATTACAATTAACTTGAAGAAGTGCCATCGCAACCTTAGTTTCATTAAATCTTGCAAAATTAAACTCAATACCGTGATTGTTATCATGCAATTTACGCTTAATGGGGAAGTTTTGAATAAATAATTTTGTAAAAATGTGATTAAAACATTTAACTTTACTATTTACAGCAGAACAGTTAAAACTGCAAAGTGCCTAGCTACCACTATTCGATCGACTATTATAAATTGAAATCATCCATAATCACAATACGATGATATTCATTCACCGAGTTCGGAACACATGTAGCGGGTGAGTATATATAAAATACTCATCCGTACATATGATTACAACACAATCACAACACATATTATTTGTAAATATATAATCAACTTGATTATATATATTTACATCATAATAAAACAAAAACACGACTGTCAAAATTGGTCGTCTATTTACATAACGTTGACAGTCAAGCAATTTCGGAGTTGGATTGAAATTGCTGAGTACACCAGTTCATGGTGTGCACCGATAGATGGTGCGATGGCGAAAAATAAAATTCGAAGACAACTAAGAACGCTAGATGGTGCGATATATTATTTGTATTAAACAAGTAAAATAAATAATTGATACTCGGCCATTCCATTTTGAACCAGCGAAGTAAAGACATCGTTCGACCATCATAATCAACAGCATCATCATCTAAACAACAACAACAATATAAATAAATTTCGTAATTATAATTATTACGACGTGTAATTGTAAGTTCATAAACCAGTGCGCAAATAAAATAAATTAAGTTATTATAATTGTTGTATTGCATACAACAATTATTTTTATAAATAGTGAGTTTTATTTTCCTATCCCAACTTGGGATAAAATAAGAAATCAACACTTGCTATATTTGGAATAAGAAGAAGACGACACACATCCGCCGTCGTTATAATGGTGACCCCGACGTGATATGCAACATGCAACACTTCTTCTGATTCATTCTTCTTCTCTCTTAACTCAACATGGGTTCGTCACATACCGCAACAAGCCTATCTAAGAGTTCTCCCTAACCACTGGTTACCTACGAGATCGCGATGGCTTTCACCAACGGTGTTAAGCTTCAAAGAAGCACTTTTCATATACGGTATTACCTTCAATTCAGAGTAAGAACAATCACTCGCAGAGGACTACTGTAGCGACCATCGCTACACACACAATTAAAATTATTCAGATATTTCGTGCAATTTTCATATAATTCGCTAACACTACATGTACACTGTACATAAATATATATAGAGCGTAAAGTAGCTATTACACATAGCACTCGGTCGCCATGGCCTGATGAGATGACAAATAATTTTTAACAAAATTATTTACGATTCCTCATCAGATCGAAACTGAGCTTTGCTTTGCACAACATCTACATCTGAATAATTAAAATAATGACGTCAACCGCCGTCGTTATACACACACGTGGATTATATAAAATGCTAACAACAAATTTAATACTGGATATTATAATCTCAGCCAACAGGGCATCAAACCGTGCCACACTACTTTTTCTTACTATTTTCACTTAAAGGTATTCTCGTATATAAAATACCACTCCACCTTCCTCATATAATGGCATTCATTTCTGAATAAGGAAAATTCAAGAATCTCGAATGCGCATTTTGGCATACCTTTACGATGTTATGTCTCTGATACAACGACAATATGTAAACTGGTGGATGATATTATCTGTGCAAGTTCGTCAATTTAAGGAGGTATTCGACGTATGTTAATATGACAAATACTGAAGTGGTTAATGAATCAATACCATCATTCTCACGAATACAATATGACCATATTTAAGTGATTGCAAATATGTATCTAAAAGCTATTAATGTACCAAATAATTAAGTAAACATACTGTACTAAACTATATATTATGTATAATTGAAAACTATTACGAAAAGTACATCTATGTATTTAATAAATAAATAAATATATAGATGCAAATATTTACTTTAAAAAACCAATCATAATCATTTAACGCAAAAGCATCTATGCGGATAGAAATTATAAAAATCATTTGAACTCCTACCAATAAAATCAATATATCTAAACCATGTGACGAGCTTCACCAATTAAATCGCACTTTTTCGGATAAAATGGTTGAGTACAACAGAAATAAAAACAAAGTAAAAACAGGGAAACAAATGTTTTAAATTTGTTTTTACATAGAGTACGGATCATTTTTATTCGCAAACTTGTGATTTAATTGGTGTAGCATGTCACGTGCTTTAGATGTGTTGATTTGATTGGTCAGTGTGCGAATGATTTTTATATTTTTCATCCGCATACGTACTTTCGTCTTTAGGGGATTAACATTTGTTATAGGAAAATTGAATTTAACAAATTTTGCTTATAATGTTAAAATAAAAATACGTTAGATCATATAATTTATTGCAGATGGAAGGATAACTAAAAGCATGTTCACAAGTTTCCAAATAACCAACTTCAATTTGACATTACCATAAACATGAAAACAAATAATAATAACAAAATTAAAAAAGTTTATACAAAAAAGATACTTATAATTAATTTGTGCTGTGGTTTTCCATTTAAATAAATTTCATAGTCCAAAGTGATTGGAATAAATGAAGATATTTTTAAGATGAAGAGTATTTATTGTTGCTGTTATTGATGTTATTAACTGACCTAATATAATATATTTTAGATTATTTAGTTTTCAGAATATAATAAAGCCGTCCTTGACGTCCTTACTTGGTTGTATAATTTTGACTGTAAAGGTGTTGATTTATGTATTTCAAGCTTTTTGGATCCACTGTTACTAAATTTGATGCATAAATCATCCGTACATTAGTGAAAATGTTTCATCTTTTTATTATATTTTTTAAGTTAGTCGAGGACAGCTTTAGAATATACGGGAGCCATGCAAACCATGCAAGTACAAAATCTTGCATTACAAAATCTTGCAAATCCAAAATCTTGTAATTACAAAATCTTTCTTTACTAAATCTTGCCGTTTTATTATTAACATCAACATAATCTTGCTTTTCAAATTTTATAAATTCTCAATTATAAATTTAAATAAACACTCAATAGATGTTTGTTGGACACACGATGTTGGACGATATTTTGTCATTGATGTCATTTACAGGAATCCCGCACATTGCGCGGGTAAAAACTACGTGTTTTTATTTCACATGGTGCAGTTATTTAGTTAAAAAGTAAAAGAAAAGCAAACGTACATATTTATTTTTATTTAGGTATTTATGGAATATGTACATAATGTATGTTCACTTATTTGCCAATTGAACAAAATTCCTTTTTTTTTGCTTAAAGAATTCACCAATAGAAGCCAACCACGCAAAAAAAGGAATAATAATGCGAGAATACAAAAAATTTAATTTTTTCATATAGAATAGATACGAAAATAAAAACAAAAACTGAAATAAGGTGGTAAATTTTTATATGACGGGAAAAATGTTACTTTGATTAAATTATATTGTAATGTAAAATATCAAACGCGGTTGTCGATTGCAATAATCATATCACAGTGTAGATTTTTATCTTGCATATAAGAATTTCCCGTGCATAAATGCACGGAAAATTCTTATATGCAAGATTTTGTATAGCAAGATTATGTAATGCAAGAATTTGTAACGCAAGATTTTGTATTGCAAGATTATGTATTGCAAGATTACGTATTGAAAGATTAAAGGGCTTACCCATTATGCTGTCTCTTTTACTGGATGTTTGTTCAAACAAAAATGTAAAATTAAAGCAACTCTTGTGAACATTTTCTTAAGAATGTCACATGACTGTTGAGCTATATAATTTGTTGAAAAAATTGTTTGAATGAATGAATGAACGAAGAAATTGAACTGCGAAGTCCCCTTAAGAGACTAGTTAAGGAAATTATATTAAAAAATAAAAAGAATACTAATGAAATTACTTATCTATGTGAATGAAATTCTTACTGTTAAAATAAAGCCCAAGACCAGACAAATGACGCTTCATGTTTTGTGTATGACCATTAAACTAAACCTTTGAGATTTTATTTTGTTTCACGAGTTTACGGCCTTTTGTATAATATATTTGAGTAAACTGTAGTTAAGCGATGACTAATATTTACGGATGCTATTCCCTCATGTTGACCAGGTAGATTAATGTTTAATTTTTTATTAAAGCCGACATTATAGAATTTTTAGTTGATTGATATTTGAACTTGATGACTAGTTGAGCCTTTTGACGTTAGCCATTATACCGCTTTATGATAAAATATGTATCAATATCATCCACGTTAATTTTAAAAATGTTTAGTCAGTTTATTCATGACAAGCTTATAATTGTCCATAATTGATAGACCAGAGACTATGATATCTTTCGAATATAGCTGCTGTAATAAATTCTCATTTTAGCTTTTGACATTCTACTATTTCATCTTGACGTCTTCTAATTGTGTTGTCTGATCAATACAATATTATGATCAATAGTTATTGCAATTTTACCAAAAACGTGATAACATAGCACATTAAACAAGATACAATTTTTCCTTGATTTTTTATCAGCAAAATTTCGCTCAAAGCGTAAATTTTTTTGTCACTTTTTTGCTAAAATTGCAATAACTTTACAAGGAGTTGTCGTACATTTTGCAAGGCGTTATTTTCAAAGGTTTTAAATTATCTGTTTGCAAATAAATGATTGAGAAAGTTCGTTTATAGTCTCAAAGTTGGCAGATTTTTTTTCTTGATAAGAACATTTTTCTTTAACTTAAAAAAGTGAAACTTAAAATGAACCCCACCATTAGAAAGAGGGCTAAATTTTCTTCAAGTTACCACCAATTTTTTTTTTTTTGCGATTTAGATATAAGTGGTTAAAAATTAGGTATTTTTTCGAAACATTTTGGTGTTGCGTTCATTTTTTGGCGGTGTGTATTTTAATTTCTTATAATAGTCCAATTTGTGGTACTTCCAGAATTCTAAGATATTTTGCTGTTTTGAAACTCGTGGGAACGATACCTTTTGATTTTTGAGAAAATCATACTCAGAAAAATTCATAATATATACATTTTAAATATAAGAATATGTTAAAAATCAAAAGACTATACATTTTTATTGTTAAAATTTTTGAAAATTTTTAAACTGAAATTTTTACTGTGTTTTGGTTCGGGCTCATCAAAATAGGAAAAAAATTTAAACGAAGGGTCATCTTCAGATACGAAACCCTGATTTTAAACATCTACTGATTGTAAATATTAAGTTTGGACTGCAAAAAGAGACTAGATATAGATAAGACCAAACAGCAATTCTCTCGTTTCACTCAACAACTTGCCAATTCTCTTGTTTTAAAGTTAACTAAAAACAACTCGTGCAATAAATAAAGTAAACTTAACTGTTCCTTTTTAGGAACTTATCATCCGTTTTTCTTTAATTGTTTTCTTAATTAATTAAATTGTCTAATCTTTATGATGTGATTACAGCTTCTAAGAATACATACTTTAAAAACTTGGAAGACATACAAATACCATATACTGAAGCTGCAATCATCAAATTTAAATGGAATCAAACATTAATGAAAAAGTTTATATGTATTATATTTCTGTGTGTCTGTTAAATGTTCATATGTTTTTATGTCACTTCTCAGAACAAGCTTAAAAAATGGCTTCAATTGAACAAAAATATGCTCAAAGCAAGTAGGTGAAGGCCCTTTATTTGGTTCATTGACGATTAGTTATAACCCAAAGCTAGACATCATGGATACATAAATGTTGACTAAATCAAATTTCGATTTTATAAAAATATTTATGTTGAAATCGCCCAATAAAAATATATTCTTAGTATGAACTGAGGACAAATATACAGAAATATCATTGACGAAAACATCAATAGCATAAAAATTAAAGCGATATACCTAAATGGTTGAGAAATTTTCAAAACTTAAATGAAGATTTGTTTTTAGTATCATTAAAACAATAATTTGTACTGAAGTTAGCCATAATTAACAAATTTAAAGCATTGCTAGAAAAGCTCCTCGATGTTACACAACTTTAAAAAAAATTACTAAATTGTATATTCAAACTTTTTTGCAATAACTTTTAACGTAATGATCAATTTTAGAATTATTGGTTTAGGATATGCAAATTTCAATTATCGTTGTTTTAATCAAAGTAATTTTTTTTTTGTAACATTTTCAGAATAAAAAAAACCGGGCCAAAGCACAAGAATTCGCATGTTAACTGTTATACGAGTCATACTGACTATATGATGTGTTAAAATAAAAGAGTCAGTTGATGGCGTTCAAGTTTAAACAAAACAAACTACCGTTTATTGGTGAATTACAGAAATGGTTTGATAACCTATTTCTTAATATAGTTAAAAAAAACACATACCGCAAAATTTATATTATATCACATGCGATATAAAGTTCTTTTTGTGTTTCTCAACTCCATATGACTGAATTTTGTAAAATATTCTTTACGAAAAGATCTGGTCGGATTAAAACTGTTTTGACTCTTAATACTTTAGAAAGCCTGAAGCAAATCTTTCCGTTTGTAAAAGTTGGTCTAACCTCTTTTTTTATAAGTATCTCCACGTTCTAATTTTTGAAGCGAATCGACCGTCAGTAATTAATTCACAAATACCACTAAATTGTATGGTTTGGTGATTTTTAACCGTAATTAGAACCGTCATTTTAAAGTGCCGATTTAAGTTATAGTCAAAGATTTCGATTACTACAATCGACAATTCATTTTGAAGTCTAATTCCAAATTTCCAACTCCAACTCTTAAAATATTTTTTTCAACTTTATGGAAAAAATTCCCAGACAGCAAACTTAATCATACAAAAAACCTCGCGTTTTGTTTGATTTTCTTACAAATGACCACTATGATGTCACAGTAAGAATTTAAAATGCAAGCATAATATTCGATGTCATGAAGTCGCCTTTAAGGGTAAACGGTTACACATACTTAAAAATGTTAATCTGCATTTTTATTTTGGTTTGTCTCAATTCATTGGTTTGTCTTTGAATCCTGGTACCTTGGTTGTCAACTTTGATGAATTTAAATTAATTATGAAGAAGGTTAACTTTCAATTGCAATTGCTTTATCTGAAACTTGGTTTAAAACCAAGCATTCTAGGCAGTGCTACCATCTCGATGATTACACTTTACTCCGTAAAGACCGTGCGGGTCGATGGAGTGGAGGTGTCGAAAACAATATACTCGTCCATTAGTAAAAAGTCTAAAAACCATCGATAACTGTCTAAACAAAATAAAAGTTAAAAAAATAAAATATTGTTCTAGTTTATTACATTTATTTCAATTTTACCTACTAAATTAAGAATATTAAATGTTTTTTAGTTCCATATAAACTATTTTTCACCAAATAATTATTAAATATAAGATCACAAAATATGAATAACATAATTTCATATTATTCCAACTTGCATTTGTAACTAGCTTCATTTAATAACCGTACATAAATATTTAATTGGACGACTATGAAGAGAGTACACAAAAAATTAAAAGCATAGAGAAAAAAACGGAAAAAATGGACAGAACTGGTTTTACGCTTTTTTCTAGCATACACTCTCATTATATATCTTTAAGCTCGAAGAATAAAAGCCAAACTAATCACGTAGCACACGCCGATATGTAAAAAAATTAAATAAATTTCTCGATTTGGTGTGGTCTAATTAAATAAATCTAATTTTTCTTCGTCATTTTCATTCTCACTGTAATATTCTAACAAATCAGCCTACGAATTTGTACAGCCTACGAATTGGAGGAATTCGGTTTTTCTTACTTAGTAAAAGCCGAATTCATCCAATACGTAGACTGTTAAATTCTTGGTTTGCTAAAATGGTAGTGAAATACGAGTATGAAGGCTATGAAGAAAAATTAGATTTATATTAGTGTAAGTTACTTATTGAAGTTGTCATAGTAACGAAAAAATTCAAAATTTTTGTTTAATGGTTTTGAATTTATTTATTTTTTTTATATATATTGGTGTGTGCTACTTGATGAGTTTGGCTTTTATTATAGACAGTTTTAGTTGTAAGACAGTTTAGTTGTAAATCTTGTTAGATTTTAGATGTTTTCAAAATAACCAATCAAAACGCATTATTAAAATCGCAAATCGGCTGCTTAACATTTTGGTATGATAGGTTTTTTTTGTTATACCACATAATGCTATACCAACATTTTGTATGGCTAAAAGTTTCTAACCGAAGTCTAACCAAACGAAAAATAGATGTTCATATAAAAACACATATTTTCGTCCTTTACGTTTTTTTTGTGCAAACGATTATTTTATTTTATAAAAAATAAAACAAAAATTTTCATGTTTTTTGCATTTGTATATTTTGCGGTTTGGTTTTTTGTTTTATATTTTTTATACACTGAATAATTGTTGTGCGCCAAAATAAAAGAAAATAAATGAAAATATGCGTTTTTATATGTACATCTATTTTTCGTTTGGTTAGATTTCGGTTGCATTATTTTACGTAGTATGAATTTACTTGGGTAAATTTGAGTCATATTAGAAGTTCATTTGGTATAATTATCTGTGGTTATACTAACCAAAATTGGGAACGGTAATGTGCTTACATTATATCCGAAGAGATCGATCGGATAACTCAATTGATGTAAATCGATTGATATAGATTCGTCTTTTTTTTTGGAAAATGTTACATTAAAAATTAAACGGAGTTTTCAAGAGCGTACGAATGCAAATTATTACACCGATGGAGATTTTAAAAGGTACGATTTTTGAAACGAAATATGAATCATTTGGAAAAACACAACGAGAAGAAAATATCTGGCACAGTGGTTAAAGCTGCGGTGTTTGGGATGAGAGGTACTAGGTTCGAATCCAAACGGGGGAGGGTTACAAAAGGAATTTTTCATCACCTGATTACGATCGGTGATGACGAATAACACAACTATGCCCCCTGTTGGAGTACAGAATCCATGGGCCGAACCATCGTCCATGTCAATACAGGCTGACTGGAGCAATGCAATGTGCAGATTGATTCGTGCGTCCTCAATTTGGCTGGTGAGGGCGTAAGGTAGGACGATAAAGATTAACCACGAGAGAATTGGAAGCTTCGGCCCTAGAAAACATTGCAGGGTTCAAAAACAAAACAAAATATCACATTTAAAATCACGGTTATCCACTTACAGCTACCGTTTAAGCTACCATAAGCATGAATTAATTGACAATTAGTTGACAGTAGTATTGTTTTAAAACACGGAATCCGACCTTCAATTACGAAAAATCACCAACTACGACTAAAAGTTGTAGTAATGTTTGGCGATTCGACCCTTAGTCTTTAGTGTGCCTTTATAGCTGGATAGTATTATAATCGCATTCAGACTACCAAATCATCAGATCATATTAATTAAATTTAAATTTTCAGCAGTAGATTATAATGCTTATAATGTATTGGGGAAACAGTTCAAAACTGCTACTATTATACTTGCATCTCACTTGATACTGGAAAGGTGTTATCAGACGCTTTAGTTTCCAATACGTCGTTTAATATCTTACATCGACTAGTAGAGGCTAAAAGAAGGATGTAAAACGACAGTATTGAAGATACTAAGTGAACTAACCTCCGCATATTTCCCAGCACCAATATTTTGGTTCAATATTTTACTATATATCAGTGGTCACATCATCAAGACGATGATTGGGTGCCTTAATGCTACTGCTAAGAAGATTTTGATATTTTGTTTTTTCAATTAATCGTAAGGAGGGACGTATATTTTCACATAATTAAGTTTAACTTTTGCTAGCCTTAGCATAAAAGTCATCAATCACTATTCTGACATCGTGCAATGATTAACAGGTTGGCTAGTCGCATGCTTAAACGAAGCTAATCTGCATTTTTTCAAAACCAAGACTGCTGATCCTAAACTAAGATTAGTCATGGTCATCTCTATAAAGCATCTTGAAGTTTTAAGAATCATTGTATTCCACGTATCATGAAGAGCAACGAGATGTAAACGATATTTTGTATGGCTGATGAAGTACCATTAAACACGCCTGGTTTCCTTATTCAAAATTTGTGGCTGATTTTAATGGTTAATTATGGAGTGTTACAATGTGTCATGTTTTATTCTTCCGAATACATTTAAAACACAACCCAAATTTGTATGTTAATGTGAGAATAAAAAAGCATGTGAAGTTACCCCAGTTTTTCATCCCAGAAAAAACTAAAACTTTTATCAGGCAATACAACTCCATCCCATCCCAGTTTTTTTAAATCATTTATGCATGAGACATAAAATTTAAAAAAAAATTTTTTTCAAAACAATTTTGTTTTAAGTTCCATAAAAATACAGAATTAAAAATAACCTATCTCCTATGATCTTCACGGGGCTGAAAATATTCTATATGTTTTAAGATACTAATATAAAACGGTGACCAACTCGCCAGAATCATTCTATGTTTCATATTGCCACACTCAGCCAATTTGTAATGACCCAATATATGATATGGAATATTATATTGCCAGCTCCTCGGAACTACACGGGCCTGAAAATATTCTATATGTTTTGAGATGGCTATACTAATATTAAACTGTGACGAGGCTTTTCTAAATAAAACAAACACTACAAACGTTAAATCATTAGATGTATTACGAAAAATACGATCTGAAGCGCTAAAGGCAGACAACAATGGTAATGATTTAATGGATTTAATTGAAGAAATTTCAAAAAACATCAATTTAAGTTTAGTATAAAACCATTTTTGTTAATAACATACGGCAAAACCCAAATCGAAATGTTAAAAATGATAAAGAAGGAAAGTGGGAATAATTTAGTGGCACATATCGATGCTACGGGAGGTTTAGTGAGAAACCCATTAAAAACGAAAGCATGTATCTTATATTACGCCCTTGTAGTGGCAATAAAAATACACGACAGTGAACGCAACGATCCATTCCCATTAACTGATATGGTTAGTTCAAGCCACAATTTGGATGCTATTGGAGGTTGGTTAAGGTCATACCGCATTCAAATTGAAAAACAATTCAAAATTTGGCCCATAATAAAAACAATCGTAACAGATTTTAATTTTGCCCAAATAAATGCTGTATTAGACTCATTCAACAGGATGGATATCGTTCAGTATTTAAATTCATGTCATAAATCATTAAACTCGCCAAATGCTGGAAATAATTTAGTTAGCATTAGATTATGTGTTTCGCATTTAATGCATTGCATGACTGCAGATGTTAATAAAACTTTGGCGAAATCAATAAAAACAAAAGTTTTAAAAGAAATTTTAGCTGGTTTATATATGATTGATGATTATTATCTATTAAAACAAGTATGGTTAAACATACTTATCTGTATATAATGCACTGGACTTGGTTTTAAAATACACAACCGCACCTTCACAATATGAATCGGATGCTAAACAACAAACAGATTATGAAGGCGATGGTACATATAGCCGGCAATTAAATGAAACGCTTTATTCGCAAAGTAAATTTTTTCATGACTTAAAATCCATCACAGAATCTGTTTCTGCCGAAGATATTTTTAAAAATGATAATATCCTAAATTGCAATTACAATCCGATATTTTTAGAATTATTTTTAAAGAAATACTTAACGTATTTGCCTCTTTGGTCGATAATTTTTAGTGAAAAAATTTACAGTAATGGAAATGTTGAGAACTATTTTTCCGTTATAAAACGTAAAATGGGACGAACAATGTCACTTGGAAATCTCCCAGCAAAACCATTAAAATTTCTTAAAGAAATTGAAAAACGCAATGAATATTTACTTAAGAGAAAACGACTAAAAATACCAAAGATATTTGAAAAGCCTGAATTGTCCAAAAAAAATCAGTTAAAAATAAAAGAGGAGGAGAAGTTCAAAGTTTGTCAGCGGTGCTCGGAGAGGAAGAAGTGTGGCGTGGACAACCGAAATGTTCCAGAAATAACTTTTATTTGAACTGTATCAAAAAAATAAGTGAGTCAAAAGAAAATGAAGGGAAGGGTTCAATAATCGAATGTTTAAGTAGAACAAAAGAGCAATGCGAAACACGAAAATGAATAAAAAACATAACAAGTTTAAAAATTTTCAAAAATTTGGAAACTGACCATTTATTCTTTTAAAAGAACGGAAGACTAACATTTGATGCATTCGTACATTGCATTTTGAATATAAATTCTTCGGATTTTCAAAATAAGGATAGACATTTTTCTGGTTTAATAAATGCCTTATTGAACTGGAAAGAAGATTCAGCAAAAACATATCGCCATTCCATATTAGCGAAGCTAAATGGATTGAATTGGGATTGTACAAGCAATATTACAAAAATATCAGACACTTTTTTAAAAGAATTGAAATATTCTAGTATTCTAGTATTAATTGCAACATAGTCAGCAAAACCCACCATTTAACGTTTCAGAGAATAATAAATTGACATAAATAAATAAGAAATAACATTGGTCCCAGCACGGAGTCCTGTGAAACACCACACGAAATAGATCGATGGTCACTAAATTTCTTAGAAACTTTTACAATTTGGGTTCAGGGCAACAAAACCTTATATTCCAGCACACTATAATTTGTATAGTAACAGTTTATGGTATAGCCATCTCAAAACAAAAAATATTTTCAGGCCTGTGTAGGTCCGAGGAGCTGGCAATATAATATCCCATATCATATATTGGGTGATTACAAATTGGCCGAGGGTGGCAACATGAAACATAGAATGATTCTGGCGAGTTGGTCACAGTTTAATATTAGTATAGCCATCTCAAAACATAAAGAATATTTTCAGGCCCGTATAGTTCCTAGGAGCTGGAAATAAAATATTCCATATCATATATTGGGTGATTACAAATTGGCCGAGTGTGGCAACATGAAACATAGAATGATTCTGGCGAGTTGGTCACAGTTTAATATTAGTATAGCCATCTCAAAACATAAAGAATATTTTCAGGCCCGTATAGTTCCTAGGAGCTGGAAATAAAATATTCCATATCATATATTGGGTCATTACAAATTGGCCGAGTGTGGCAACATGAAACATAGAATGATTCTGGCGAGTTGGTCACAGTTTAATATTAGTATAGCCATCTCAAAACATAAAGAATATTTTCAGGCCCGTGTAGTTCCTAGGAGCTGGAAATAAAATATTCCTTATCATATATTGGGTGATTACAAATTGGCCGAGTGTGGCAACATGAAACATAGAATGATTCTGGCGGGTTGGTCACAGTTTAATATTAGTATAGCCATCTCAAAACATAAACATTATTTTCAGGCCTGTGTAGTTCCTAGGAGCTGGCAATATAATATTCCATACCATATATTGGGTCATTACAAATTGGCTGAGTGTGGAAATATGAAACATAGAATGATTCTTAGTATAGCCATCTCAAAAAATATAGAATATTTCAGCCCCGTGAAGATTATAGGAGATAGGATATTTTTTATGCTCTAATTTTATGAAACTTAAAACAAAATTGCTTTCAAAAAAAAAAAAAAAATTTTTTTTACTTTATATCTCATGCATAAATGATTAAAAAAACTGGGATGGGATGGAATTGTATTGCCTGATGAAAGTTTTAGTTTTTTCTGGGATGAACAACTGGGATAACTTTACATGATTGATTAAAAGATTACAAGTAATCACCGAAAACAAAAATAGAGCTTCGCTTATAACTTATAGTGGTGAATAGTAGTTATGGGATCTCTGTTCAACAGTACTTTTATCTATTTATTGTGTAGATCGAATAGTTTCTATTCTACGAGCAAATCTGTAGCAAGAATTCCATATAAAAATACAACTTCAAACTGTTCGAAAACAACTTCAGAACCTTTTTATAAACATAATATAATTAGGTCTTCACTAGTTCGGATTTAAATCTTAACAATTTAAATCCGATCATTTGCCCAATCAAATCACTGGTATAATATCATGTTATCAAAAGCAGAGCTAGTTCTTCCACATTTAATGTTTGGTGAGCTTCTTATCCTAAAGCCTGTCAACTAGGCCTTTTAATTTACACGGTTAGTAACAAACTAACCACACTTACAGCAACTAAGACTAAAAATGTAATTTTAAATTAAAAATTACGACAGAAACTATAAAATCAGCAACGCCACAACAATTTAAATCGTTGGATAAAGCTGTAATGTATCACACGTGGTAATAATTAGCAAATTGTAGTTTGTCAATCAAACTATAAATCCAAAAATTACGCTAGATTTTCCATCATGTCGTTTTTGTTGTCGAGCACCTAATAAATCATTTTTTTGCAATCCTAAAGAATTAATATTTACCCAGCCAATACGACCAATGATAATTTTGAAGTGACAGCGTGACAGTGCATCTATTCAGTAATTCCAACATATCTCATAAATTAATCATGTTTGCTGCAGTAGTACAATATTCTTGCAGTCATTCAAATTTGAATTTAACTCTTAAGACTTAACATATTTTTTTGTATTTTAATTTAGTTAAATCAATTATGATGCACAAATAATCAATCAAATTTATTTGCACTATATACATACAAAAGAAATTATGAAAATTTATTTATTTAAATCAGAACCAGATATTTGGATTGTGCTTTGGTATATGAAAATATTTTATTCATATTTTGGTCTATATCACCGAGTATATCATTGAAAAATGAAGCTTTAAACGAGAAGCACAAATAAAAGCCATAAAGCATTTCATACATAGTTTTTGTGACAAAACAAAAAAATAAAAAAAAAATAAACACAAATCATTCACAAATGAATGAAGTAAATTTTTAAATTTATTAAATTTTTTTTGGTTTTGTTTGGAAAATGGAAAATGGAGTTGGATAAATTATAAAAATTTTTGTTTTGTGTAAAATATTTGGCAAAAAAAATCTATATGATTTAAAAGCAATTTCCATATTGTATTCTGACTAAAATTATATTGTGAATTCATTGTATTGTGTGTGTCCGTCCTGCGATGATTATTTTTATTAGGAAAATTTTTAAATTTTTTTTCGATAAATGAAAATGATTTATGTAAATAAAATAAATTATTAAATTATTTACAAAATAAAAACGAAATAATGATAATAATTTTATGAAATGAAAAATCACTGCTGTATATTCAATAATTGATTGCATATACGTACAGTGATTCATAATAAAAATGGTCCAGCATAAACAAAAATCACACAATAAAATCATTTACGTCATTTTAATAGGAATGGTAACGTAGAAGTGATCTTTTATGATATACCGAAACGATTTTTTATATTTGTAAATAAAAAAGATAAACACACGTCTATCAGAGGATCCTATTCAGAATAGAGGATCCAATTAACTATCACGAAAATTATAAATGTGTTAGACGGTCTAAATACTATAGGTAAAGTACCGGCCTCGATGGGATTACCCCATTGACCTTGAATCAGTGTGGATTATTGCCCTTTTGTAGTTATCTCGGTTCATTGCCACCTCGATTACATATGTGTTGATAGATCCAGGGAAAAGATAAGTTTATGATGTTCAGGAGCTTGGAGTGGTTTTTCAGCACAATCTCACATTTAATAAACATGTCGTCTAGACATTAGCTAAAGGATAGTGTTTTTTGAGATTTATTAAACGTAAAGGAAGGAAATTTTGTGATTATTTTACTTTATAGTCCATTTATGGTACGTATGTTAGTTAAATTAGCACACGCTTCTGTAATTTGATATTCGTTGTATCAAACGCATTCAAATAAAATTGAAAGTGTTCAGAAACAATTTCGCAGTTTACCTAATTTGATTCACAGTTTTGTTTGGAAACAATACGAGACTCTTTAAAGGCATTTAAAAATTTGCTAGAAAATTTCTTTTAGCTCAATTAAAATGCATTCAAATGAAATTTGTTCAAAACACTACAACAGATTGTGCACATGATCAAGAATTTCAAAATTCAATTTTAACTTTAATCTTATCTTCTTGATAACTTATTACTTTAGTACTTTGTACTAAAAGTGTTAAAGCAGAGGAAAAAGTAAATGGAACATTTGATTATAGATCTTCTGAGGACGGAAAATCAAATTAATTAGATAGAGTGTAGCAGGTTAATAGATATGCAAATTTAAAGGTTTTTGTAAATATTTTAAGGAGCCTTGCAATTAAACTCGAATTTTAGTACTTCATTAC
The DNA here is from genome assembly GCA_963556175.1 of Tipula confusa. Taxonomy (NCBI): domain Eukaryota; kingdom Metazoa; phylum Arthropoda; class Insecta; order Diptera; family Tipulidae; genus Tipula; species Tipula confusa. Next base: position 126,127,156 of record OY744475.1, read on the forward strand.
CCTAAACTTCTGAGTGTCGCGTCAATGAGTCCTTGTCGTTTCCACGAAAACTTCATATAAATCAAATAAATGCTAAATTACCGGTTGCTACAAAACTTAACGAAAATTCAACAATTATTAGCATCTTTGTTAGTTTAACAAGTTACTATTTGGTTTGTAAACTTTGTTAGACTAGCGAAGTGATCTAATTAAATTACCACGGGTGGGGTTTAATTAGATTTGCGAGAAGTAAAACTGTATTTCTTTTATGGTCAATTTTATTCTTCTTTTATTTAATCATTTACATGAGTATTTATATAAATTTTAAACCTAAAACTGCTGATCTACACAATAAAACCGTATTATTTCCTGTGGCATATGATATTCATGTTTTTTCGTCAACAGGAAACAAAACTGCTTATATTGCAGTTTTATATTATTTGATTTAAAGTTAAAACCCATGTTGAGTAGTCAACAATCTTAATAATTCTATTTTATTTTTGGTTTTTCTTTTTTAACGCGTTCCCATTAAGTTAACTTAACGAAACTTCAGTTACACAAAAAATATTTCTATTTTTCGATTTTGTCTATAAAACGTTTTTAAAAAAAATAACAAATATTTGTTTTTATTTTTACTCAAACAAATTATCGAGTAATTAACGAAATATTAAAAAAAATCACCTCAAATCTCTATTTAAGATAAATTGGCAATACTGTAGAGCCAACAACCCTGTATAGTGACGAAAATTTTTACGAAATTGTTACAGATTATGACAACCCATATCAGTGTGGTATTTATATCCATAAACTTTTTTCTGTTTGAACCAAAAAGCCAAGAACAATTTAAAAACAGAAATAACAAAAATAAATTTAAAAAAATTAGCAATTTAAACCATAGTTAAATCAAAGGTATTTATAGTATTAGTTTATTTAAACCATCGAATTTGTTTACTTTCAAAAAATTCATTTTCGTTAAGTTAACTGGACGAAAGTTTTCAAGTTAAACGAACCAACGAATAATTTTGGTTATTTTGACTGTAACACTATTCAAAAATTAACCAATAAAAATTATTAAAATTGTTCGCAAATAACTTAACGAGTATTTAACGAAACCTATTAAACCTATTAAAAATACATCCTATTAGTTTTTGAAAGTAAATTGACGAATTATGAATCCTAATCAATTTTTACATACAAGTATATATAGTTAAAGGTGTGGAAAATTACCGTTTAGAAACACTAAAAATATAATAGCTATCGGTATGAAAAATACAACCTAAAGCTGACAAGTTTTAATATTCATTAAAAATATATTTGAATAACATATTTAAACGTGTTTATGAAGCTAGTGATGGTTTTGAATGGCAATTGGAAGTATCATTGCAAAATAATACTTTTAATTAAATATTGAAAAACTTAACGAAATAACTGTTGTATTTAATTTCAGCGTGAACAATGATCCAAGTAACTTAACGAAAAATTTAAGAATTTTAAACTAAAATTGTTTTTTCACTTGATAGAGATCATTAATCTCGAAATCTCTGGGCATATTGTAAAATTAATTTATAACTATAAAATCATAAAAGCTATCTGTAGTAGAAGATACATTGTTAGCAAGGTCGTAAAAAATTTGCTAAATTATTCGGAAATCGTGAAAATATCAAATGTTTTTATTTTTAACCCAATAGATGGCTAGCACTTCGGTTACAAAGACTTCCACCTGCGAGACTACAATATGTTTTCTATTTGTGCCATTTAGACTAATTTAGAATGATTTAAAATCGAATCCATTTCATCAATCAATACGAAAATCAATCTTAACGAAAATAAATTAACGAAAATTTTTAATGTCGATTAAGCACTTCATTCAAAAATTATTGGAATTTCAGTGTATTCCAATATTTTTCAAATTTTTTATGCTGCCTCATAATGTTAGTGCCCGTTTTTACTGCACCATCAATGGAAGCGCCGACTCTGCTTTAATTAAGTGTATGTTGTTTGAATTAAAAAAATGAATCTAGATTTTTGGTCTAAAACAGTATTTCGACCATAAAAATTGGACAAATTGCACTTAAAATGTATGTAGATACAAGACCACATATGAAAGACCACAAGATCTTACACAGAATTCAACACAAATTCAATTTAACTTGAAGTATTCACAAATTAGTAAAGAAATTACAAATATTTGACCAAAACACTATGCTATAAATACATTTATAAGAACATATTTTGTACGAAAAAAAGAAGAAAAATTGTGCAAATATTGCGGTCGTAAGCTTTTCTTATATCGATGACTTACTGTAGTAGAAAACAGAGTTGTGCAAATTGTTGAGGTTAGTTGATATTTGATGCAAATATTATAATATAATAATGACCAAATTTATAAGGCAATAAATCAATTATTTATATCAATAAATCAATCATTTATATCAATAAATCAAAGAATAATAAATAAATATTGATTTGTTATGAAATTGTGGGAGCGTGTTCCGATGTTTAAAGAGCTTTCGGCATATTAACCAATCTTTAATAGATGCACATATAAAAATTCATATTTTGTGCATAAAAAGTGGAAACACCTTTTCTTTTTTATTTGCACACGACCCTTTTGTTGTATAAAAAAATAAAACAAAAATTTCAGATTTTTTTTATATGAATGCAAGTCGAAAGAGATTCCCGATTTAATAAACTAATTTACAATTTTGTTTTGGATTTTTGTTTTATTTTTATACAATAAAAAAGTCGTGTGCAAAAAATAAAAGAACATATCCTGTTTTCGTATACCTAGTTTTCGTTTGGTTAGGTTTCGGTTGCTTTAATTTGCGTAGTATGAATTTACTTGTGTACATTTTACCCATACAAGATGTTCATCTGGTATAATTATCTGTGCTTAAACTATAAGAAGAGTTCACTAAAATTTGATTCAACTGACTTACATATGAAGTATTTAAAACAATTGTACTGAAGTAAAGACCAAAGTTAGTTCCAGCCATAAATTAAACAAAATTAAAAACTCTTTTGGGACACTATTTTATGTTTTACATGGTTCATTTTTATTATGATCCACTGTATATGTATTTCAAGCATATTGTGTTTGCACTATACTCGACTATATCCAAAATTCTACATACAAACCTAAATACAATATATATCGTTGAAAAAAGTTTTATGAACTTATATTTACCCTAAAATTATTGTATGGTGTTTGAAAATCTCTGATGTTATGGTATTACATAATTCATTTATATAAAGAGTTGCCTAACAGGGGTGCACAGTTTTTGACTTTTTTGGGGTATCGGATATAAAAATGTCAATTACAGGGCAGTTGGGCACACAGTTTGAAGCTTTTCTCATCTTTATTTCGTTCGTTAATGACAAGGGTCACATCTTTGCAGAATTTCTAGACCAAACCATCGTCCAGGACGAGTGAAGTTCGACAAAACAACGTAATCAAAGTTTTAGTTCACTATAGTGAAATTTTAGCAGTCACAAAATGTTTACTGCTCTTTCAATAATACGACTGTGTTATACAATTTATCCAAAATTGGAGGAATAAAGCAACGCTCCTGCAAGTTAGAAAATAATGTGGTGAATGATAAAACAAAATATTTATAAAAATGCAACGACAAGATTGATAGTAGATAATCGATCTTCATTTGAGTATTCTCAAGGTTGAATTTCTGGGAAAGAGAGAAAATAGAGATAAGAAAAAGAGGAATTGAAAATTATCAATTAAATTTTTCCACGGCATCGGCGACTTGAGTCATTCAATGTAATAAAAAATTTAGCTTCCTAGATCCAATGTTGGCTATTCGTGTTGTTTATGTTTATTTGTGATGACATAAGTGACCTCTCAGAGGATAAGTACAAAGTGTAGTATTTTACTTTCGTTCGAAAAAGTTGAGAGGAGGCAACGAAACGGAGGTCACACCTCGTTACGGACCAGAAAGCGTCGATGTGATAGTGTAATCAGCTAGTTTTACAGTAACTTTAAATTTTTAAATTTTGATATAACAACAGATTTTGGGATTGAAATGTATCTTAAGTTGGCCTAAAAGATGGGCTACAGGAACCAGTGGAAAACCTAAAGCAACACATACAGCAACCTACAAATATTAAGGTGTCATATACATAGACACTGAAGAACGCAATTGTGGTACTTGAGCCGATTGTACCCAGCAAGAACAAGAGTAAGAGAACTCAATGGAAGGCAACTTGGGTAGTCAGAGTTCAACCCATTGTTGGTAACGAAATTTTATTCACTAAAAGCGAGAAAGTTAATACTAAAATGTGATAATTAGTTAACCCACGGCCTCTGAATTAGACTTCAAAAATGTCATGCATTTGAGCATATTGCTAAGTCCCTCAAAGTAAAAGATCAAATTTACGGTCACTGCTCAAAGGTCGTACATTACCACAAATCATGTCTAAAGAAAACGGATTAACAAAGCCTTCGACCACAACTCAAGAAGCATTAATTTAGTAAATTGTATGCAGGAACCCTATATGACTAAAGAAAGAGGAGGTAGCCAAGCGACTTCGACAAGAATTGTCATTTGTGGTGGTTACAACGCAAGGCTGTAATAGATACCGTTGAACAACGATTTAGAGCCTCACAACTCCGCAACTAATATTGAGTATGCTGGACTTCTAGTGATCACAGAGCGATAGTTTTAAATTTAAAATATGAAAGCGCACATGGTAGCAATTAATCCTCCACGATTTAAAGCACAAACTTTATAAGCTCACTTATCGGCATCTGCATGATAAGCATACCACGGAAACATGCTCACTAAGAGAAAATCACTTTGTAAAATAACAAGCTAACCACAAAAGAGAAAAAGCTTATCAGAAAGAGAAGTACCCCACTGCAAGACTGCTAAAAAAAATGCAACTAAGTAGCTTGCCGTATTGAAAACATGAGCCATGTAAACAAAACAATAGCCGCAGTAAGCTTAGTCCGGAGAATATCATACTGAGCATGGAATACCCAAACGGTTTTCGTGTATAAGTTAAGCGCAGAATACTTTAGAAATTTTAAGCACTTTAACACGAAGAGATAGCTTGACAACTACTTATTGAAATGATACCGGAAACGATTTATTGGGTGAAAAGCTTCCTGATGACACTGTGACAAATGACACAGAAGCCAATAAAGAACTTAGCACGTGAGAACTTTGAAAAGAACTTTGAGTGCGGAGATTTTAATGAACCTGGCTAAGCATACTAAGAACAGTAAGAAAGACCAAGCACACATAACAACAAGGTTGACCAAAAACTAGATTTCAAAGAATTAAAACAAAATGTTGGTTATTCAGATAATATATTTGTCAGTTTCAAGTTCTACAGCCATAATGGCATACTCTTTAAATTCATCATATATTCGTTTACTGGTTCATAAAAATTTGTTTATTCATTAAATTAAATTAAAAAGAAAAATTCATTTTGATTCTCGATTGTAACTGCAACTTAATTAATTAATTTTAATTTCAATATGGTGAACGATGAAATTGGAAAAAATTTATACTCGTACATACAGCATAATGTTGCGGTTATTTTAATTTTTTTTTTATGTTTTCTCTAAATATTTGGAATTGAGGAGATGTGAAAATTTACATTGAAATTATACACGATTTTCTTTTGAATATTTTAAATTGTTTGTTACAGAAAATTGCGGCAAATATCCTGACGTATACACAGTAAAGAATGTGTGGGAGGATATAATATGAACAGACATACATATTTTGAAATTCATCGTGCTTAACATCTATGTCCTCATGTTGTATAAATTGGTGTACATATAGCAATCAGATAAAATTAGCTTTTCATTCATTTCCATTTTCAAATAATATCATTCACGTTATAAGGTGACTACTTAAGAGTTTTCTTAATGCTGATAACATTATATTATGATGAAAATAGTTTTTATCAGTTCAATGATTTTTACAATTTAATCGAAAGAAATTTAAAAATGCTTGAGGTTATTTATCCAGACTTAAAAATTTAATAGATTTGTTTTAAATACTTTAAAACTAAAATTGTTATGTACTATAAATAATAGTTGGGCCGCAGGCTAGTTATTTCTACAATATAAGCACATATCGACTACATTTGGGTGGGTAACGGGTGTTTAAATATAAAATACAACTATACATATATTTACTTTTAACACATTTTATATTAAATATTAAAGGTCATAGTGTGTGAGGTCGTACAGAAATGTTCGTTTACAGAAATCTCATACTATTGTTTGTACTAATTTAAAGAACAAAACGTCCCAGGAAAATTGTCAGTTTACTTCGAAAGCTTCAGTTAAATTTAATCAAATGACCGTTGGTGCCTCCAATTGAATGTTGCTTTACGCAGTCAAATCTTACTGGCATAATATTTATTCGATTACATGAAGGCCGATTACAAAATAAGCCACTGTGCGGTCAATTGCAATTGTTATCAGATCGTCTTAGAATTTAAAAGCATACGTTTCTGTTAATAAAAGTTGTCTTACTTTGGTACATGTTATTCCAATTGGGAACAGGAATTAAATTAAATTTAGCCGTATTTTATTTGATTTTTTACAACAAAAATCCCATATATCGAATTCTTTATTGGAATTGGTTGAATTCTTTCTCTATTGATGGTATTGTAATTCAAATACTTCTTTTTAGTTAGTATCTGGAATACCAGGTGCGCCACATCTCATATTTTGATTTCTATAAGTTGGTCATTATTGTCATTTTATTGTTTTGACATTCATTTTAAGTTAGCGATACTTTTTTAAATCTTGGATGTGATTATTTAATCAGTTTTTTAGTGCTTAAATTATTTAGTATTGGAAAGTGAAATCACTTAGATAATTGAAATGGATCAAGATGAAGTTTTCTTTTGTATGTAAGCATGTTATATTAGTTTCATGACGTATTTATTGTCGCACATTGATATTTGTTTAAACCATTTAATATAAATAAAGATTAATTTTTATTATTTTAGAAGCATATGAGTCCTCGAATGCATGCCCTAGTTATAAAAGCGGTGGTGAGAACGTAGGTAGTGTTAAAGAAACTTACGTATTCTTATGGTATGTTGCAAATACCATCACATACCGTCAATTAGGTAATTTGTTTGATATTTGTGATAGTACCGCGTGGGCTATTGTAAATCGAATGTCATCATGTCTCTATCGCAGATCGATTTATTAAATGGCCTAGGTCTCCCGGAAGAGTACAACAAATTACTTCTGGATTCGAAAAAATGAAAGGGATCGATGGTGTTATTGGTGATATTGATGGAACACATAATAAAGTTAAAGCGCCAAAATAAAAATCGACTTGTACTCTAACAGAAAGAAATATTGCAGTATTCTAATGCAAGGACTGGTGGATGATGAAAAAAAATTTATTGACATATATTGTGGCGAGCCCGGATCATACCATGACAGTAGTGTTTTACGTCGATCTCTTTTGTTTAGGAATGCTTCTGAGTAGTATAACACTTATTTCCCTAATAATACGTTCTTACTTTGAGATTCTGCGTATGGTCCAAAACGTTGGTTATTACCGCCATTCAAAGATACGGGTAATTTAACGGCGCAACAACAAAAATGTAATTATCTCCATTCAGCTACACGAATGGAAGTAGAAAATGCGTTTGGTCTGTTAAAAACGCGCTTCCGACGTATTCGTCATTTCACAGAATACTCCAATATCCCTACTGTTATAAATATAACAATCGCTTGTTGTGTTCTTCATAACATGTGTATAGACGAGCATGATGAGTGGAATTACGCCAGAGACCACGATGATAGCGACAGCGTAAGATCGCCGAGCCGAAGTTATAAAAGATCTTTTAAGCAAAGGACTGTTAAATAAAAATTGTATGTAATTAAATAAATAAAACAAAAATAATAAATTATAAAATATAATATATGGTTAATTCAGACTTCATTATTAATTTTAAAATATTTAAATTCTTAAAACTATTATTAAACCTAAATAAATTCATACATTTTAAAACTGATTTTTTTTGATAAAATTTCTATCAATTGGTTATGCCATTTCCGCTTTTCTGCATGCCTTTTTTCTCTACCTGCCTCTCTTTCTACAGCCCTTTTATTTTTATTTTTTTGATTCGAATATGCTTATGTTGAAATTCATTTTTTTCTCTAAAAACCTTTCTTTTGCTGATAATTTTTTTTGCTGAATTCACTCAAGTTGTAGGTATTTCTGTTTCGGTACCAGGACCATTTATTTCGTCAACTCCTGACATCGATACTTTAATTAATGACTCAAATATATCTGGTGTAATTTGAGGTTCCATACGCCAAATCCCTACAGAACGCGCTAAAGATTCCCCACTCCCAGGTGCGGCATTGTCAAAACCATAAATTTCATCCAATAACTCTATAAGCGCCTCCTTTTTATAAGCGCTCTTGAGTTTTTATTTTGTTTTTAATTTCGTCAACCGTAAATGACATTTCCTATATTTCAAAGAAAATTACTAGGTATATAGACTTAACATTAATAATTTATAACGTACCGAAAAACCACTCGAAGTGAGATCTTCTAATAACCGATCGTACACATATTTTTTTTTTGCAATATGGTGAAATTATTCTTTACGACTGCTACCGAAGACCAATAGCATTAACGTCTCTGTTCTAGACCATTATCTTTTTGAGGAACGGTAATTATCAAATTTGTGTTTAACAAATTTTGATTGTAAGTTATTAAACCTAAGCCGAAATTGACGATCTAAATAATACTCACTCTGGTTTTTTTTATAATATTATTTATCTTTTCTCCGTTGCTTGACATTAATTAAAATGTTAATAAAAAATAATGCATTGATAAAAATTTAAAATTTTTGATGATTACCAAAAAAAACTATTTGACAAATCAAATGTAAAAATACAAAATGTACCAACCTTTGAAAATAATATCCAATTCCAAAAAAATAAATTAAAACCTATATTATTTGAATCCTAAATCTAATTTTTGTATCCAAAGTAACAGCCAAGAATAATTTTAATTTTACTTTTAGCAGTTGGTAGAATTTAATTAAAAAACGATCTCGTGTGCACTATAAATTAAAAATTATCGTACAATCTAGGTAGCGTTTAAAACCACTATTTTCTTTGCATGGCAAAACAAATGACAGCAAATGTCAGCATGAAGAATTTATTTTGAATTTTAGTCGTTTTTTCATAAATAAAAACGGAATGACATTTGCATTGCCAGCCTGTATAAGTTATTTATATGGCATTGTTAATTTGTTAGTGTAAATTTACCAAAGTAAGAGGCCTAATGTGAGTGTTTACATTATTTACAGAAAAAAAACGTTCTATAAAATATTTCGATATCTATCACTATTTACTCTAGCAGCATATAATGATGAAGTAGTTGGGTTGGAAAACGGTTCAGAATTTAAATAGGTTAAAATTGATCAGAATCAATTATTTACATACGAGTTCATTACAAAATCTGCAATATCAAAATTACTTTAGCTTTACGAGAAAAGCCCAACCAAACACCCAGGCTGTTTGTCACAAAACATAAAGAATCAGTAAATTGGATAATCTTATAATAAGATGATTTCAAGAGTTGAGATATTGGAAGAGGTAAAAAACTTAAGAATGAAGTATATATCACGAGAATCAGATTGCCTTGGTGGCCAACATACCAAAATAAGACTTGGTGGGAACAGGACTTAATTGAAATAAATGTTTTTTATCGTTTTCCGGGTCAGAAATATGTCTTCGAGAAATATGTCAACTTCCACACATAATAAACAAACAAAATAAACGGCCAATGCGCAACTGATTAATTCTTGCTTTGGACAAATGGATACAAACAGAGGAAGAATTGCAGTAACAAAAAGATTAATTCATTCTACTTATCTGACAATTACAATTTGACCAATAAGAACAACCTTTAACTGGCGGATCTAAATTACAACCCTCTTGGAACTATCAATTTCTTGCTGAAAGCTGACCTTTTTATACAGATCATTAGGGTAGGAAGATTGCTTGAGAAAGCAATCAACCCGTAATGCTTAACTCGCTTTTGGGATGGATTGTTGCTGGTGATACCGCAAAAACTAAAGTCAATACTGACTTCTATTTGCAAAAACTATAGGAGGAAAACCACTTTGAATAGGTAATCTTACAATATGCGGTATTGCAGCGTTTGATATAGAAAGGGTGTATAAATCCTTTCTGTTACGAAGTCTGTTGATGCAGTTGAGTAGGAAAGATTGGAAAGAGGTTCTGAATCAAACGAAAAAAGAAATAATAGCAAAAGCATTAGTCCGACGGAATAATGGCGACAGAGTGGCAAGTAGGTCTCTTAACCTTTCGATTATGAAACTCGCTCAGAAAAATCAGATTTACAGGACCAAAATGCGAAGGATAGAACGTATTATACACAAGTGGCGAAGGATAGAACGTATTATACACAAATAAAGACTGGCACATCAAGACTGAAGTTCATACTACGGTACAGAGAAATTTTGTAAATCAAACAGTATATGACCATTTTATGTAGCACAACAAAATTTAATGGAAAGACCAAAATGGTAAATCACAAAATCGACACTGGAACTGAGATGCTAATTCGTCTAACACCGGGAGATTATCATTATAAACGCAACAAAAGTGGATCAAATGTTTGCAGATATGGGGAAAGCTGAAGTTACCGAATCATAAAGCAATCTATGGAGTATAACAGTGGATTAATCGGAAAGCAAGTTAAGGGCATGAGGTTTTGCTTTGAAGGACAGCTGCTTACTACCAAGAATCGATGATACACTTGACACCTTGTCAGTTGAACAAATTTAATAGATTTTGTATTGGACACAATTTGACAGGTTAAAATAAATTCGAAAAGTGCCTGCTATTACGGACATAATTAAAATATTTTTGGCATACATACAGAAAATATTGCAGCAGTAAAGGAATTACCAAGACCCAAAAATTACATAAATCATGGAGTTTCCTGCAATTATGCACCACATATCATAGACGATTCTTGCCACGATTTGCAACCATCGACAAAAGTCTACATGATCTGACCAGGAAAAACAAAGCATTTAAATGGGAAAGCACCAATAAGACGCGTATATTTTGGACACTGTCGAAACAGTGACGCACTCGTCAAGTTTATTTTGGACACTGACGCAAGCAATGATGGTATTTAGGAGAAGTGCGATCTGAAAAAATGGACGGTCAAAAAGAAAAATTACGTATTATATCTCAAGACTATCGAAACAAGGCGGCCACGTCCAGTCAAATGCAAACATTTCGGATATTTCTTCCAGCCTATGTGATTGTTACTTGATGAAGAATGGACCGAGAAAAAAATCAGAGGAAAAAAAGAATAAATGAGATACTACATCATTCCACAGGATTGCAGATACATCTCTCATTGTAAATGCTTATTGAGCACGATGGGAAAGCTTGTACATGGAGAACGGGTGGTTAAATCGGGTTTGTGAAGTCACAAACGGAAAATTTCCGTAATAAAATTTCCTTAAAGGAAGTGTAATTTTGAAGCATCATTCGAAATAATAGCGGTGGATGTAACAGTGCCGTTTTTAACATCTGAGAATGGACTATTCCAGCATGTGGCAAGAGGTGTATCAGAAGACAATGACGAAAGCTGAATTTCAAATCAGAAGACAACGACGAAAGCTGATTCAGTTATCAACAATTGGATATTAGCAGATTTGGAGTACCAAAAGGGATTTATTTTGATAAATCTCTTTCTTTGGAAAGAAATTGCGAATTGGTCGTTTTCCAAAAAATATGTCAGATATTTGGAATAAATAAAACAGGAAAGAACACCTTTAGATCCAGAGTCAGGAGGATTGGTCGAAAGGTTCAACAAGACATAAGGTCATTCCCAAATACTGAGAGGCGATAAATATTTGCTGGTTTTTATGAACTATTACAGCAAATGAACTGATGTGTTTCCAAAACTAAACCAAGAAACAATAACGATAGATGATGTAGTTATGTTTATAATTGGACTAGCAAATTAGAAGGACCAAAGAAGACTTAGGAATCAAGGAAGAAACTCCATACCAGATGCAAAGAATAAATAAAATACAAACGACACCTTTGCATCCAAAGTCACATGGGATGGTGGAAAGGTACAACGTGACGCTGGAAAAGGTCATAGGAAATAATGAACGCAACTGGGATCGACATATACCTATATAGACATCTATGTAATACTAGCATAAGCAAACACTGATTAAGTACGTAATGAATAAAAAACAATAGAACATCGTAGACCACATATCAAAAAATAGAATTATAAAGAATGCGAAAGAGAAAAACAAGTTAGCGTCATAGGCCCTTAATGTTAATTGGAAGTGAATTAATGTGGTGATAAAATAAAAGTGTTGAAGTGAAGTGGAAATTATTATGTTGTCTATTTATTTGTGAAAAATTAATATATGTGGAATTTATTTAAATCCAGTATTATGAATACTGTGGAATAGGCAAACACGAAACAATATATTTATTATTAACGAAACAATTATTACAAAAAATAATTTACTATACAAAGGAATTTAAACTAAAATGATGACATCAAAAAGTTAAACTTGATACTTTGACCTAATTTATTATGTTAATAAATTGAAAAATTTAAATAGATTAATTATTTTTGGTTTCTTTTTCAATTAATATTAAAATATGTATTATGAAAATTTAAATGTACATATTTATTCTTTATATACAAAATGATACTGAAAAATTTGGAAACATTTATTTGTACATAAAAAATAAATATATCATTTATTTATTTAAATATAAATTGTATTAAGAAATACTTTATTTATGTATAATAACAATTATTTTTATGGTTTTTATATGTTCACTTTAATTTAATATCTAAATAATAATTTTTGTTTTATAAAAGAAAATTATTAAATTATTCTCTTCTTAGATGTTATACAATAATAAATTATTTATATTTCAATTTAAATTTTACAATTTATAACAAACAAAAAATAGAATTATACTGAAATCATGATATTCAATATTCTTTTTAATTAAATATTTGTAAGGTTTTAAATATAGGAATAGGACTAATACTTCATACTCAAGGACTTAATTTCTTGCTCATAATACGAAATAAAAATTCGGGGAATACATCAAACTACTTAAAAATCCAGGCAGAATTATAAAAAATTAAATATATTTTGAACAAGTTTTTTATACAAAAAAAAAAAATCTGTTGGTTCTTCTCTAGCACTCCGGGCTCACCTTTTTTGAGAATTATATTTTTCCATAAAACGAACATTTCTAAAAAACTTACAATTTTATGCATGCAATAAAAATTTTAACGAAACAGAGGAAAACGCCATATACAATTTTCTATTTTTATTTTTAGCTCACATACCACCAAAAAAAAAAAAATTACCACCAAAAACTGGACGAAAATATTTAAAAATATGTGTGAATTCTGTCTTAAAATTTACAGTAAAACCAATAAAGCTTTACCGAGATTTACCTGTAACTTGGCTCATAATGCAACAAAAACCATCTTGTTTAGTTATTTAAAACAAAAGATATTGATGGGTTACCTCAAGGAAGATTAACTCAATAGGCGAGTTGCTTCAAACTCAATTAAATCGTCCTCGTTAACATCTTGTTTCTTTAAAAATGATGACGTCGTAATAATTCTACTAACATATTTGCAATGACACTGCCGTCCACATAATGATACGAATAAAAATAAAATTGTAAAACTTGTGTGATTTCCCGTATTGCGTGGTCAACTAATTATTTTAATTTCAATTAGTTGTTTATTTATATGGATGTTAGCAAAATGTGTATGGCGAATCTGATCCGTCCCTAGCGTTTGATCTTTTTCGGAATATTCTAAATAAGCATCTCAAATATTGCACAAAAAATATTGTAATAGTTTGGTAGAACAGCAATTAAGCTATATGCCTTGAATGATCAACCACTTAATAACTATATATACCCGCATGAGAAATAAAATATGCCAACTTGCTTAATTACACCTAACCAACAATAGGTTATCTAGAGATTACCACATACTTTGTGACATCATCAGTTTCATACTAGACATAGTACTAGATGATCAATAAGTTGATAAATTGGCATTGTAAGTTAAAGGAAATTATAGAACTACATGGCAGATCTCTAGACCTGTAAATTATAGAACTAAATGGTTTCTTTGACTCAAATGCTATTGCCAATTAAGTTAAAAACTTTTTTATGCGTTGAGAGATTCAAATTGATTTACTGTGGCCATAGATGCAAGGATAAAACCCGTTTATTGGCCGAAAACTATAATATAGTGAGAGATTTAATTCCCTCGGTTTTCTTCGGGCTTATGTAATCAATTTCCTTCCCAATAATTCATTACCAGCACGGCTGATTTTCTTGGGGATATTTTAAGTTTTATTATGAATTTAAGTATTTCGTTTGCATTAAAATGAACTCTAGCTCGTGTTTGAATAACTACCGAGCAATACCACTTTTTCCGTATTTGCCAAAATTTCTGATAAGACTGAAAATTGGAATAGTTGTATGCTGGAAAAATAACAATTCCTGAACAATAATTGTCTAATTAGAGGTTGTTTAACTAAAACTGAGCAGCAATTGACATCTGACCTTACTCTTACCTTAATAGTCAGATCCAAGAAGTGCTTGTTGGACCCAATCTAAGAAACGACCTTCTCATCATAATAGGATTTCCTCTTGTAATTTGCGACAACTCTTAATCCGTTTACGTAAAAGGACCTTTCAAACTCTCTTTTCCTGGGTTCTTTACTGCTTTTGCAGATCGTTGGTCTACACTGGATCAAGTAAACAAGCGTTGGTCTACACTGGATCAAGTAAACAAGCTAACATTTCTAGTATAGAACAAGATCTAAATTATCTGGTAAATTGTCTAATTGTTTATCCAAAATAATCCATTTTCGTTTTGCTGAATTTCGTTCATGGCTTTGGCTTTAATAGAGTTCGGGTCTGTATCAAGTACAATGTTAAATATTGGTTGCCTATATAAAAGAGCTAGGTAGCTTTTTACTTGGTAATTTGGAAAATTAACAGAAAAATTCAAAATTCTTCCCTTTAGCTAAAAATACAGCAAAAAGTTCTTTCCAAAACTTTCTAAAATTTGAGGTTAGTGAATTACAGTAAACACTTAAACGAAAGTTAACAGAGTTCTGTTATACAAGGTATATAACAACATACATTACATGTAAAGAACAACATTCCGAAAATTACCGTGGGTGTAAGTACCTAAGGATTAAAAAAAATTAGAAACCGTGCATGAAATTCTGAGCAAAATCAAAGAAACTCTGAAAGCCATTTTAATAGATCTTAATATTGCAAATTACAAGGGTACACTTTCTACCATACTATGCATCCAGCAGAAAGAGCAAGTGGCCATCTTCATTTAAAATAATCTAAAATCCAGATAAGTGGCCATAATCAAAATTCAAAGTAAGAACAAAGATGCTATAATTACATAAAAAGAATATGAATATCTCACACTTGCGAGGATAGTTCATTATTGATAATGACTATAAAGCTAAAAACACTATTTTGAGCACCAGATTTTCAATCTGGTGGCGCATTTACTTAATGACCAACATATTTAAACAAAACTGTAACTATAGGCAAAAACGTAACAATTGGTGACAGTAGTGGGAATGTGAATAATAGAAAAATGATGATTCGCTAAGGGTAATAAAGAGACGTTGGTGGTAAGACTTCATGGGGCTATGGAATATAGATGTAAGCTCGGAAAAATATAAGCTCGAAATAGAAAATGTAAATCATAAGTAGAACCAAATAAAGAACCATCCGGAAATATTCGTGTTTTACTATCCAAACCAAAGTAGAGAAATTACAAGAGGATTTTTAACTAAGAATAAAAAATTAAAATGGATAATCAACATGTTGATAAAATGTAAGAAGCCAAAATTGTACGAGCCTAACAGAAGTTCAACCTCTCGAAAATAAGTTATTTGACATCAAAAAAAACGCAACAACATGTTCAATCAGTCAAATTAAAGCCTCTAGCAAAGGATAGAACAACATCGTTTGGCATTAGCAAGCTACATTTTGAAGAATCAGCCTCTAGAAATTGTTTTAATGAAGAAGATTGCATCGTATCGATGATTGTAGCATGAAACGATAACGAATTTGAGACTTTACTGATCATTTCAGAAAATGAGAGTGACGAAGACGGTAGAGCAATTCAAGTGTTGGGGCGAAAATATGAAGATATAATCATAAGCGCGAACTTATAATGGAGCTCACTACGAATGGAGCAATAAAAGTGGCGACATCAAAATCAATCATGCTTGATATAGGCAGTCAAGAAACGACGAATGTAGATAGATGAACTACCAATGAGACAAACCGCAGTCGCCCATGAAGCTCAGAGAACCGAGCAATTGGTGCAGTAGTTAAACCTGCGGTGTTTGGGACGGGAGGTACCGGGTTCGAATCTCAACGGGGGAGGGTTGCAAAAGGGATTTTACATCACCTGATTTCGATCGGTGATGACGATGAACACAACTATGACCCCCTGTTGGAGTGCAGAATCCATGGGCAGGATTCCATGCTCCAGGCTGGCTGGAGCAATGCAATGTGCAGATGGATTTAAAATCGAACCTGTATTCGTGCGTTCTCAATTTGGCTGATGACGGCGTAAGGTAGGACGTTAAAAATTAACTGCGAAAGAGTTGGGAGAGCTTCGGCCTCAGAACAGATTGCAGAGTTTAGAAACAAAAAAAAAAAAAAAAGCTCAGAGATTTGAATCTAAAGATCATATGCTGGGGTTGTGATGAATTGAGCTAAATCTTAAGATATTGTGTAGAATGGCGTGTAAAGCGATTGAGAACAGCATCGGCAATGTATTGCAGACCAAGAAAAGAAGGTGGAAGATTGTCCAAGAAAGAGGGCTCCCACATAACCAAAAGCGGGAGCCAGCCAGTTTGATAATTAAGGTTACAAACGGATACTGGTGAAAATGAAATTCTGGTGGTTATCTACGGCACCGGTATTGGCGTACCCGGTACCTAGAGTATTATATGTAGAGACACCAATGAAGTAGTATTAGCATAAGTAAAAATTGAGCAAATGAGTTGTATAAAAATCAAAATAATACAAATCTTCGAATAGTAGAATGAAAAAATAGAAAATATAACAAAGTATTCGAAAGACTCGTACATATAATTTTGGTTGTGCATGAAGATAAGCTGTATTTTAAGCGCAAAAAACCCTGAAAGATTAGAGTCATAGCCCCGAACAGTGGCAAGCGGCTAATCTACTGAAATTAAAAGTGTAATATTAAGTGGTTGAAAGTAAACAGTGTTTGAAGTGGAAATTGAGGTATTTGGTATTTATTTGTGAAGTGTTGTGTATTTATTTGTGAACAGAAAATATTACTGGAACTTTTAAAAATACCTATTAGTTCTTAATAATTAATCTACTAGTGGTTTAAAACAAGGCAATTCATGTGAGCAATGGCGATCAAAAAATTAGGTTTTAAATGAAAGCAAACGTGTATCCACTTTTCCATGATTCTACTGGAAACAGAATTTCAAAAAATTACCAACATAGTCCTAACGAAACCAATTTTCATTGACCTGTTCCTGTTTCAGGAATGCCTGTGCAGATACTTTGTTTGGTTTAATTATTTTATTTTATTTTGTTTGATTTATTTTACAAAAATTCAAGATAAATTTAAATGATGTTTCCACCTCAAATCTACAACCTCGTATATCGTAAAAACCCAATGCATATTTTAATTTTTATTTAACCTTCACCATTATTCGACCGTAAACTAAAAAAAAAAGCCTTTGTAAAATGTATTTGAAATGCCCTCTCACGTCACACGAAAAGTTCTTGTTTCCCACATAATATTGCAAAACACAAAAAAATAATTTTATTTACCTCCCTGTTGTTAGCATGACTGTAACAAATTTGTCTGCCATTATTTTTCAAAACCAAATATTAATTTTTGTTGAATAAAAATGACAATGATAAATCACAGTTTATGATAACAAAAAAAAAAAAAAAAAAAATGAAAATGAAAATGAAAAACAGGCCACAATGTAATCAATTTGTTTTTGGTATTTTTGCATTTGATGGAAAAGCAGAAAAAATTTATTGAGCCATAAATCTATATTGTTATAAGGCTTAACTAAAACAAATCGAAGGTAAATTGTCCGCAACCATATCGAAATCATCATTTTGTAATTTCGAATTTTCATTTATTTCTGTGAAAAATAAAAATAAAATAAAAAAAAGTTTTCGCTTACCTGGGAATTTATCTTTCTCATTTGTTATGATCCCCAGTCCTTTTACAATATTTATAGTTGATAAATTTAATAATATTATTAGCATAATTAAATATAATTCGCAAAAAATTTTAAACATTTTTGGAAATTTTTTGTCGATTTTTCTTTTTTCATCTACTTCACTTGTTGTTTTTGCTATATTGTATCTGTTTTAATTAAAAAGTTCTGTTGTTCATCACAATGATTGACACAAGAATTTTCATTTTCACTACACAAAATTTTTAAAGAATTTTTCATCTATGGAAAATTGATTTTGTTTATACATTTTTATGCAGTATATAATATTGTTCGAGCGTGGTAAACGTTGTTAGGATGTTGTTCGATTTTTTAGGCGTGCACATCTAAAATTAGACGAAAACAAAAGTAAATTATTAATTTTAATGTTAAACAAAAACATAAATAAAATGTACAGTTGCTGGATATATATTTTCTTGTAATAAGCTTAACGTTTTTCTTTTAATCTAATGCTCTCCTGGTTGATGGAAATACACAAACTCAAAAATAACTCGTCGCAGATACATAATTTCGTGTATATACATATAATATTATATAAACGAAGCAAGAAAATTTTCATTTTTTTTGAAATGCCACGAATTAAGAAAGGTCAGAATTAAATATGTATTTTTTGGAAGGAAAAGAATAATGAAAAGGAAGCGCACGAATGCCAAAAAATAATGGCAACAACAAGAAAACCTAAATGATTGAGTGTTTAATTGAATTTTTCAGTTTTCATTTTTTCATTTATTTTTAATTATTCAAAAAAAGAAAAATTTCCATTTTTGGGTTTATTAATTTTGTTTTTGTTGCGAATTTTCTGAAATGTTCCTTTGGTTTTTATTTTGTGGTGGTATTTGTATGGATTAAAGGAACTAAATTTTAATCATGTCGTTTTGATAATTTAATTTGACCTAAAATAAATTATTGGTGCCTGTGTCCTCTGGGTGCAATCATATGATTCGTATAATATCAGCTGACTAGCTCGGCATTCTTAACATTTTCCTAGATGGATTGGACAACCAATAAAGTTGGTTGTGTATATAGCATAAGTAGGCAAATATTCTTTGGGAAGAAGAAAACATTTGTTCTACTCTAAGATAGTTTTGCAAGGAAACGTTTCTCCTATGATATTTGGATGTTTGTTTTCTGGTACAACCCAAATTTGAAACCACATCATAAACTAAAGAAATATTTAGACATTCCATATCAGCAAAATGAATAGTTTTCCAGTAGTACTTCTCAATGTTTAGGGCGATGGGTGTTAACTTTTGCAACCTCTGTCCAGTTCAAAATTCAAACTTCTTCACTTAGCCAGTTTTAATATAAAAAATAATCTACATAAACGTATGCGAACTATTAATAATATCCTGAGTGCAAATGGTAAAAAAATAAATTGTTTACAAAGTTACGGTGTTGAATAAAATGTAGATGGTTTGAATCTCTGCTATTCATATTTGTTTCTTTTACCGCAAGGATCGCACATTTTCTATTTACAAATAAACACGGGAATCGCACAATTATATACGATTGCAAGCTTATATCGTTTTGTTTCAGCAAACTCAGAACGATTACATGACTTAAGCACGATAAAAATGTAAAAAGAATAATGAACGTAAATTTAGAATTTTTAAAAACAATTTTTATTAATAATTCAATCGTTTTACGATTAGAATATTAATTAAAATTAAAATTTTGTACTTTCTGTACCGAATTATTGGAAAATATTGTAAAATTATTTAATTTTACAAACATTTAATTGAAAATATAGTACGATGTTCCGATATATAAAACAAAAATGTATGAAGAATAAATTTTTCAATGCCTACTTATCTGTATTCTAACCTTTCTAAAATGCACTTAAAAAAATATTATATAGTGTATACATAGAAAACAAAATAAATGCAAATAATAAATAAATAAAACAATTTTTTTTTCACAAGCACAAATACGTTCTTTACGCACGCAGGTTAAATTCTGGCACTGGCACCCATTCAATCCAATGGTAAAATCCAATTGCAAATGGTATTGTTTAATGGATCATCGATTAAACAATACCATTTTACAATTTTATATAATATCGCATTGTAGAAGCCAGTTATCGGTAAAACTTAGCTTGTCAGTACAACCAAGAGAGACCCATGACAACTACGAATTATGGTTCTTAAAAAAGTTATTGGTTTGGTGTGTTGTCCTGCTAAGGGAATTGCTTAGCAGATTTGCTAATCAAAAAGTATATCTGAAACCTCAAGGAATGTCATTTAGTCACTGTGCGTCACTTTAAAATTCATTTTAGAAATATTATGTTTTTACCAAAAGAAGGCTGTATGTTTAAAGGTCATAGCTTGCATTATACAGCTACTGTAGCGCATATATCGAAATACATAAAGTAAAACATATAATGGTATTATGAACCATAAATCTTGATTAAATTTCCGTTAGTAAATTTTCTTTAAGCGTAGATTATAGAACACATACGTAAAAACCTTATTGGAATGGAATCTATAAATAACCATCAGTTCCATCCTTCCAATTAAATAAGATGACGAGAAATGATAGCATTGAAAAACACATAAAACTACTTCTATAAACATATAGTGTTAGTAAACAGACACCTTTTGATCGTATAAAAGGCATTAAACCAACACAATTGTTTAAATTGAATGAAACCAGATAAAACTATAACATTTAAAAATTGTCTAAATTAAAAAAAAAATAACAAATGAGTCAAAAATAACAAAATCCAAATAAATTTCAACAACCTCAATAATTTAAACAAATTAAATTTAAAACCATATTTACCAATGAAAGTATAAATAAAAATTATCGAGTTCAAGGAATGCAAATAAAAACGACTTCATGGCATCCAGATAATCAACATGATCGACACAAAACCAATTGTTTATATAAAATATGAATATTTAATTGGGAGGGTGAGGATTAGTGGAATTATAAATTATAAAAATTATAATCCTCAATTTAACTGACAACAACGTAATGCAGCATGCAATATCAGGTTTACTATAGGGTTCTGAATCGACGTAGAATATGCAGAGGTTTCATTTGGTCGTAGTATTAAACTAGAATTTTGGCTGTAGTACTTGAACTCTGTGTCCAGAACTAACTATTATTAACCTATCGCTAAAAAATCTCCATTGCACTTGACACAGAAAAATATTGCACACAGCCTTACAAATATATCTCAGCTATTATCAAAATAAGCATGCAACTAGGCTTGCCACCCATCCTCCTTTGTGGAGGACAGTCCTCCTTTCGTAAGAAATTTCCTCCATCCTCCACGAACACAAAAATGTCCTCCACCAGAAAAATAAATACCATATTTTGTGGCGTGCGACCCTTTTTGCAATGTAAATATCAAAGAGAAGGACTGGAAAAGAACGACAGTTTATTCGGGGCTAATTATTTCACTGTTTTAGATCTATTATCAAATCATTACCAGGTAATCCCAAGTAAGATGATCTTAGAGGGAATGGGAAAATTAGAGGGTGGTTAGATAATGGTAATCAAGGTTTGTTGATTAACCTGGAAAATAGCATTTTTGTCAAACGCAATGTAGAATTTTTAAAACATGAAGTGTTAGAATCACGAGTTAGACCCAGAAGATCAAAAACAGATGCCGATGTAAATTTTATACAGCCGAAGAACAGAACTCAGATACAATTGACGGGATTCTGTTGAACGTACATGAAAAACTTAAATATTGTTGCAAAACTTCGGTAGCGCGATACCGCGTTTATATGCTAAATGAGTAAATCGCAAAACGTTAGCAATATATGACGCTACTTTAGAACACGAAGTGGTTACCGATGCTTGATCGAAAGGGTTAGTTGGAATTTTGTTGCAAGCCTATCAGTATAAAAAAGACTACATATGGCCTATTTAAATAGACAGATCACCCAATGTGAAGAAAAGTATCATTCATACGAATTGGAAGCCTTAGCCTTCAAAGTTGTTCAACAGAAAAAAATTTAGTACCCAAAAATTTCAATCTGGTGGCTAAAATTTGCAGATTACGATGCTTTCATGGAATATTTGCCAGGAGTACATATAAAGCATGCGGTGAGTCGGAATACAAACGATACGGAAGAACTGATGCATCCGGCCAGTTTAGATATTTATAAAATTACTAATGGGGAACACGATGAGCTTGATGGTATGCACCTATTGAACGAAAATCTTAGGGAAATATTTATTACGTTGAAACGACCACATCAAATTGCAGATTAACGACAAATACTCCACGATTATTTGGCGAATAAATGTCAACTTGTTTGTAAGCCTTACGCAGGATGCATAAATGTGTCATTCCTAGAATGATCAAGTGGAGATTCGCCTAACTAAATCATGACTATATGTAGGATATGTGGAATTTAGAAGGCAATAAAGATGCTCCAGAAATTTTTTTAGCTTGAACCATTTCCTTATACGTTTATTCGTGTAAGTTGTTCCACGAATAAACTTTTTCACGAATAAACGAATAAAGCTTTTGCGAAGACAATGACATAAAGCATGTGATGAACGCAACCACATCACCGAGAGCGAAAGACCAATTGAAAGAAGATATAAATGCACAATACTATCTAAGCTAAGGGCTACTATATGCGAAGAAGACAACAAATGGGATTTCAAAATTATTCAATTGCAATGGTCATTAAACAAAATACCAAATTCAACTACTAGAAATTTGCCACAATATTTAGTTTTGACCTAAAACCCGATGAGTACATTGAAAAACAAATTATTACTCGCGCCTTAACAGACAAAACCAAATATCGACGAGAAGGTTGTCTTTATTGCCTGCTATAGATACAACTATTATTATTTGGTCAGCTTTATCAAGATATTTCATTAGTAAAGATTTGCCAAAGTGGATTAAAATGGATGGCAAGCCTACATGCAACCAAAATCTCGAGGCTTTTAAAATAAATGATACTAACTGAACTTAAACCAGTATTGGAAGAACGTCAGATTATACCAGACCATCAGTATTGATTCCGAAGCCATAGAGCGATGGAACGATAGAGCAAGTGCACAGGATTGTAAAATTAAGCAAACACTCTTTTAAGGGAAAAAGGACTATTCGGTTATCTTTCTGGATGTTGCCAAGCATTTGAAAAAGTGAGACATACGGGATTAATTTATAAAATTAAAAAACTGTTGCTCAAAAATGTTCTAATAGTTTTGGTAAACTATATTTTTTAACTACAATATGACTTAAGTCAAAATGAATCAACTACTGCCCTAAATAATATTAGAGCAGGTGTTTCACAAAGACTAATGATGTACTTGTTATAGACAGCCAATCTACCTAGTATTAAAAAAGTAATAATATCAACATTTACTGATGATACGGCCATCTTGATGTTACACAAAAACTCCCTCACTGCCTTGAGAGAATTGCAAAATCATCAGTGCAAAATTGAATAATGGCTAAAGAACTGGCGAATAAAAGTTACTAACATTAATCAACTCACATCACGTTCACTCTCAAGAAATGTACTCACCCACCAGAAAAATTAAAAGGTATAAATAAATATTCCTCAACAAACAAAAGTTTATACTTAGGTTTACCTTGACCGAAAGATAACCTGGAAAAATCATAACGAAGCGAAGCGCTTCGCTTTTTAAAAATAACTTGTCAAAAATGTACTGACATTAAATATTTGCATGAGTCGGTAACAATAAAAGAAGCCAAAGCGTACCTGGTCATCGTTTAAAACGAAATAAATTTGTATGAAAAGTGGACAGAAAACACAAAACGTTCAAACAGTGATCGGTGCATTTAACACAATTAAACCAACGTCGACTCAAAGCGCAATTTTGGAATATCGTGGAATTTCGTGTCACAAAATTGGCAATCTTATTTTCAATTATTTCTTTTTATTTGTTTTCTTGCTTAAATCATATTTTAGGAATTTCTTTGTTCTTACACTGATTTTAGGATTTTTACATTTTAAATTTTTTCCATATCTCGAGAATACTTTAGAACGCTTTTCAGAGAACCCCGAATCTCAAATTAAAATTTTCATCATTTTAGGAAATACCGAATATCGAGATTTTATTGGGCAATATATTTAAACACGACCACCTTGGTATTAAAACCTTTAAAGAAGTTATCAGAGTTCAGTACGAAATATTACTTATAATTACAAGTGCTTACTTACGAATTGGCTTGAGATATAGTAAAATAACCTCGATATTTTTGTATGAAAAAAAGTCAACTGTGGATATCTCGCGTACCAAAATGTCAGATCTTTTTAATTGGCAATTTTACAATTTTATTTTATTAAGCTTATATTTGTTTTGAGTAACAATTTGCACAGTCTTAGTAACAAGGGCACGCAAACAGTAAAATTGGTTGAATACCAGTTTTGTAAAGTAACAATAATAGTTTTGTAAATTTTAGATAAGTAAAGATCGTCGGTTTAACAGTTGTTATAGTACGTGGACTTAATTGTATTAGTTTGTTTCTAAATCACATATTTTACACGCCTCCTCAAAGTCAATTTAAAATCCAGCCGGGTAACCCCAAGATATCTTAAAGAAGGCATAGGAACTGTAACGCCATCTAAGAATAGGTCTCGTTGAGGAGAAACTTTGGAGCACGTCTTCATTTAAAAAAAACTGGTTTTTTATTAGTGTAATTTATCTGGATCATTCAGATATTGAAATATTCTTTTAAAGATTCATAACCTTTTTCTAAGTTGATCACCATTTTACTTGCTATTTCAGAATAAACACCACTGTAAACGAATAAACACCACTGTAACGATTGGACTTAGTCCAATCGTTTATGTATTCTGAAAATAGAATACATAAACGATTGGACTAAGTATAAAGCCCTGGTGAACTTCAGCCGGATAGTTGTAAACTCGGAAAGTATATTATTGCAGTTTATTTAAAGGAGTAATAGCTTTTGCAAACATTTGGTCAATTCAACAAATTGGCGTCAATCCAATCCGTTGGCGTTCCCACAAATCATATTTATGTATTTAACAGTATTTATTATGTATTTAATTTTATACATGTATTTTCATTTTTTTTTTATATGTTTTGCTACAAAAAGATAAATTTTTCTTGTAAAAAACAAGATTATCTTTTTTATAACAGTTTTTGGGTTTGGATCTCGGGTTTCATCCTTTTATTTTTACAAGAAGAAATATTTTCTCGCTTTGGCTTGCATAATTTTTCAATCTAGTGTCTCGGTTTTTTTCAAGATGAAAAATTTGTTGAATGTAACTCGGCTATTAGGCTTTACGGTTTTTACGGGAAGTCTTATTGTAATTATCTACTCACGATTCAGCGACTGGCGGGCGTTTATTATAATATAAATTAAAAGTGACATCCAATATTCCATGTATTTTGTATGGGATCGGTACTCATCAGAAAAAATCAGTGTTCACCTTTACAGTTTCACCTTCGATATTGGTTTAATATTGAGTTTGTACTGATTCTGTAAATTTCTGATTTTTTGCTGAGCACTCCTTATGAGAATGATCTTCCCCGTGGAATGAGCATCGGACTTTTAAATTGCAATTTGCCGCAGCATGACCAAAATGTTAAAATCTGGAACATATTCTGAACTAATAAATCTCGGTCCTGTAGATGTTCCATCAATAACAATAATATGGAATCACGTTTTAACTTTGCTTATAATTTATATTCATCTATTTATTTTTGAATTTAATTAAATAAATGCAGTGGTCGTCAAAACAGCGTTTTTTTGTGTTGATTGGTTGAATTTCAGTAACTGCGAAGTTGAATTATTATTTTTTAACTTTTTAATAATATTTCGTGGTTGGGTTCTGATGTGGGACATTTTATACGGTTCCAAAAGTATACGAATCCCTTATTCTTTATCTGTACTTACTCGAGAGGCAGCCGTTATTGCTGAATTATCGGCAACAAGCAGTGTAACTACTCAGATTATCACAAACACGTTTAGCATGTTCGTATACAAGAAAAATAAAAATAAAATACAAACGTAGATGATATGCATCAAATGCGACATCATCGATTAGAAGAAAACAATCGCGCCACAATGGGTTTGAATAATCGTGCAAGAAATTTCAAGATTTAAATTCAAATTTCTGGCGAATTGATGTTGTACCGGTGGATTAATAAAAAGATCTAGTAATGAAATCACTACCGATAGATATCACTAGAAAGTAAATATTGCGTAAAACAAAATTAAGTTTTTATTTTTCGATGTACACTTCGATTTCGATGTTCAATTATTTTTCACAACAAACGTCACCACAATAGCGCACAGATAAAATCTTTTCTCGATCATTATTTGTTGCCAAATATTAGCCACCGCGTGAACTGCGTTCCGTAAATATTTACTGCCGTGTGATCGGTCGAGCAAAAAGATTTTCCAAATATGTCAAACCGAGCAAATAAATATTTCCTAAATAAGTTTTGGCAAAAGAATTTTAGAATATATTTTTTCGTTTAAATCCGTAAAAGTATGACAAGTTATGTTAATTGATCGGTGGTAAGCCCTTACGTCTGTTGATCGGAACGTGTGACATTCCTAATAAATGTCTATAAAATTATTACAAATTGTAATAAACTTTAATTGATTTTTGCATTAATTAATAGTAAAGTAATCATAGAGTTATAACAAATAAAAAATTTTATTTTTTTTTAAATTTTTATCTTCATAGTTAAAATTAAAATCATTGAAATGCTGTATACATAATATAATATAGGCAAAAGAGGAAGTAGATTTTATATACATAATTGGAAAAAAATTATAGTAATTATAGAAATTTTCATTTCAAAAATTTACAATTTTTTTTCTGATTTTGTTCGATGCCAATATTTTTTTATTTTTTGCGATTGTCATTTTAATTTGGCTGATTAGCGTTTTTGTTATTTTATTCTATTTTAAGAAACGAAATAAAATATATTTTTAAATACAGGGTTTTCCAATTAAATATACGCTTTACTGAGTAGGTAGATGATTACAATTTGCAGTTTTATTTGGAATTTTAAGGTAATTTTTTATAACAAGACGAGACCAGCAGTAAGTTGTCACCAAAAGATGCGTTAACTTTATTTATACAACTATACACATTGGAAATGAAAAACCCTCTATATGAAATATGTAAAAATAAAAACATTATTTATGTGAATTTCAATTAAAAAATAAAAATTGTCAATGGCAAAATTGGTTTTTATAATACATACAAAAAAATGATTTATGTAAAATTTTTATTATAGTCAAAAATACTAATTATTTATATGCTGTATGAAAAAAAAATTTGTCTGTTTTTCAGGATCATAATGAATCATTAAAATTCTGATTGTGTTTGATACATTGATTGGTGTGGAAATAAATAATATTAATTTTTAATTTGTACATATAGCACAAATGATAAATATGATATCATTTGTGTACATATAGCACAAATGATAAATATGATATCATTTCGCGACTACCGTCGCGAAAAATATGCTGACTATCCATATTATCACAGGGTCAGTTACAATTCATTTAGTTTAAATCGATGGTTCTTAATTTTTAACACATATAATTTTCCAATCAGTGTAATTGGCCAACAAGTTGTCAAAATTTTGGTTTAATGGTATTTCTAACACTTAATCTAAAATGTTTACTACCAATAATAACACTTTATATCTATGACCTTTTTATCGTCTACCTCTGATTGCTTCCAAGAATGTTTGGTAATAAATGACCGTTTCTCTTATTACTTCCGAGAATTTTGTTTGTTATTGTCCTAAAAACTACAAAAATCTGATATTTTTTCAATGAATTATTTTTTATTTAACCTTTTTGGGAAAATTGTCTAAGTACGGATAGGTTACTTTACGTATATAAATCACAAAATACTGCCAAACTGTCATAGTTTAACTGACATCATTCAACAAATATATTGGTACTTAATTCAGCAATACCACGATAAAGAAAACTTAACTTGCAGAATCGATCAAACTTGTTAAAGGTGATAGATTGTGTTAAATTAATTGCAAAGTTTTTCTGGATGTAGTAGTATCGACGGAAATTTGCTAGGGTTGAGCTTACGATGGAAAAAGTGTTGTTTTACCAAATATATAACTGGGGTATTGATGTACAAAATTGTACATCAATAGAAGTCTCGAGAAAGAAAAACTCAGTTCAATATTAATAACAAGGGTAAGGTTACATTTAGGGCAGCATTGTAAAATAGAAACATATTAAAAAATCGTTAACCATATCTTTGTGACAGCGACAGGCTCTTAAGATTCGATTGCCTATTAAACAAACGTATTATTTTTAGACCGGAGTAATGATTTTAGAGAATTCATTCTAATTTACATTTTTACGTGCAAAAAAATGTATTTATTTCTAATATTTGCTGTAAGTTTTAAAATATATATGTGCCCAGCCAGGAACGAATAAGTAAATTTGCAGTTCTTAAAAAGAAAAAAGAATTAGTTGACTTAGCAATGACCAACAGATCAAAGTTGAAGTTAGAGTTTGGGTTTTGTTTTTTGCTTCTTTTTTGTTTGCGACTTTCGTTTATTTCTAAAATAATTTGTAAATCTCTTAAGTAATTTTAGTTTGGAGAACTAAATTTGTATTTGTAACTCCGAATGTGATTGAAACAAAAATAAAAATGGAATTATAAATATCAACCGAAAATAACTTATACGGAAGAGGATTTGTAAGATTATTAATGAATTTAATAAGTAAAGCTCGCCGCTTTTAATTATTTCTGGACTTCTAACGTATTTTAAACTAAATAACAGAAGATCCTTATCTTAGGTAGCAATAAAGTATCCTGAGTTTACTATAATTTATGTAGTTGGTTTACCTGTAGTTCTTAGGTGAGATACATATAAAAAAACGATGCTTTTATTAAAATTGCACTACAGTATCAATGTGTGGTTCGAACTTATCGTCCTCGGCGAAATGGTTAAGATTGTTCACGACGTCGTAATCCCGAATTCGGACATTGACCAACAAATTTATAAACAGAAAATCTATACTAACATCTTGCAACAGTGCCGGAATTGTGTGTAAAAAACGTTCATTGAGCTGACGAAATACAACATTCGCCAATTCATGACAAATGGTTCAAAAGATATATTAAGAGACGCGGTACGGGATGTTTGCGGCCTCTACATCATAGCTTAACTTAAAACATCATCAGCAAACCAAAATAACCGTCCAAAAATAACCGGATCAACGATTAAAAACAAAGAGAAGCGATTTAGGATTGCTATGTGGAACGTTAACGTTATCGATTGATATGAAAATTTGTATTAAAGAACCAACGGAAGCTAGTCAAATCAAAGATAAAGATTGAACTCATATCACAGCATGACATCAGCTGGTCGACGAATTTAAGGCTTGTTTTGGCAAAGTTAGATCGACTTAAGCAAAACTAGTGAAATATCGTTAAGAGAGAAAGACGTGAGATCATATCGTTTGCGGTTTAACTTGTTCCTCGTCAAAGTCAAGGATCACAGAAAAACGTACCTAAATTTTCAACAGTGAAAGTTTGATAATCAGAGATAATAAAACTCACTAATACAATTTAGGTAACAGTTACATCGTGGAAACCAATCACCGACCTGATGATGTAAATAATGTGTGAAAGGTACTAACAAATATCAGCGCCATTCAGGTGATTTTAGGTATGGTAAAATTTACCAAAGCGATTATATTCGGACTGCTTTATTCGGTTTGTTCTCTTAAATCATTAAGCCAGAAATTTGATGTAAATAACTAACGTCGGTGATGTAGAAATAAAACAGCAATTTATTTGAAGCCGGTGGTTCAGTCACATTCCTCGTGCCGATTTCAAATAAATGGTGTGACAAACTCTAAAGAGAAAGCCATCATCAATGCAAGATATTGCTGTCAACAACAGTGGCTCCCCGGAGTAAAGAACTACTTAAAGTTTCTTCTAACTGTCAAGAATAATACAAAAAGCTAGCTCAGGATTAAGTTCGATGGACTCGGATTTTTACTATGGTAAGAGCCAGTCATGAACAGGACAAACCAATTATACAAATAACGGTATGTTTTAATACAATTATTATACCGGACAAATAATTTGAACAAACTATCCAAAATTATATATTTCTCCTGCTCTTTAAAATACTATTCTTAGGAGCCAGATCTGAACTGTAAAAGAAAGTAGTATTTAATTGAACAAATAATTTTGTACTGATTGTTGCATATCGCATAAACCAGTCATCAACATAAACTACAAACACATTTTAGAATTGCATAAAAGAATATAACGATTCTTACAAAAGGACCAACTTTATTGGTTAACTGCAGCGATTCTTACTATAGGAGCTGTAGGGACCATACCTAATCGCTACAAACCCATTACTGGATTGATGGTAAACAAGTGTTTTTTAATAAGACCACCAAAAAGCGCACACAAACAATCAATTCTTATAGCAAGTGGTTCAAAAGATCTATTATGAGACATGTATCAAACTTTAGTTAAGCTTCTAACTATGGTTAGATCTATAAGTCAAACTTTCATTCTTTATTAAGTTCTTAATAATATTTACAAAATGTCGTGTGTCAAGTCAAATGTAATAGTCAAATTCAAAAAAATGCAAAAATAATATTCATGCTATCTGTCACTCAGTTGGAAAGATGTTTGATTCATGCAATCACAGAAAAAATATTGACGATGTCCCACCTGCCCACAAAAATGAAAGACCAGTGATTCCAATGATAAGCACCGTCGTGGAGGCACCAAATACATATGAAAATGCTTTACGTCCGAAAAGATGTTACAAAAATTAACAGTTTTAAAGGAATGGTCTATTAAAAATAATAAAAACTGGAAGAAAGATTTTAGACATGGGGAAAAGATCGAAAGTCTAACTGCGGAAAATAAAGTTTTAAAAGAGGAATGAAATAAATCACAAAAGCTTCATTGCATAACGAAAACATAATAGATATGCATTAAGGGATAAAGATATAAATTATCCTTATTATTAAAAGCCATCGGAAGTAGTTTACGGTAAAATTTTATTTCGCCATTTAAACAGTAAACCTGTAATAGAAACAAGCAAGTTTATTGGCTACTATAGTTGTAAGAAAAAGTATAGTTGATATGATTACTCTTGAAGCGGTGAAGTAGTTTAAAATTATTTAATAATAATTTATAATTAGGAACGTGAGTAAGCTAAATTGAGGTCAAACATATTCATCTGTACAAACAACATCATCATCTAAATCTAATATTCATGACACTTTTTCATAACCGATAAAAGATATTTTTAA
Organism: Tipula confusa; assembly: GCA_963556175.1. Classification (NCBI taxonomy): domain Eukaryota; kingdom Metazoa; phylum Arthropoda; class Insecta; order Diptera; family Tipulidae; genus Tipula; species Tipula confusa. The sequence goes on from OY744475.1 coordinate 126,158,774, forward strand.
GTAATGAATAATCACTTCACAGAAGTAGGGTTATTCCAAAGAAAATAAGCCGTTCAGAATGCTGAGTAATAATTCATCGAATCAACACAAAGAAAATATCTACCAGTAATATAAAGTTCTTTGAGAATTTTTACAAATATATTTCTAAAGTTTTTCAGCAATACCTTGTCAAAATTGAAACGGGATTCGCCGTGACATATTTCGTAGATAATAGTCACAGTACGCATGAAACATTTTCATTAAGTAAACGGTGCGTCCAATCAGGAATTGGTTTAAAAGTATTGTATCCAAGTGTCCCGCAAAAATTGTTCAGAATAAAAAGGTAGAAGATTGACGCCGACCTAAAGAATCTTTTTCACAACAAAATATAGCAAAAACAGAAACAAGAAATATTATTCTAAATGGATTCTAACGAAATATTTACCCACAAATTGTAGAAGGAGATCGAAGTTGAGGATATTAAATTACTCGTAAAACGAAAAACTTGCACAACTATCAAAAGACGAAAAATAATAAAGATTCAACAAATATAGACGATTTATTTCCTGAAATAGTAGATATGATTAATGCCACACATTAATGTTGGCGACCCAAAAAAAAAATGGGACAATACTTAGAAAATAATGATGCAAAAATAACTATTCTCTTTGTTAATATACTAAACAACGAACATCATTCCTATTGGAATTATCTTGAACAACAAAAATTAAAAACAAAAAAAAATCATGGCAAACTATCATTTCCATTCAAACAATATATTGCTTTAAAAAAATACACTTTTTTATGTTAGGAAAACATTTTTATTTAATTTTTGAAGCTATTTTCTATTTACTGTTGACTTGTAATATTTTATGTTTGACACGAAATTTTTTGAAAAATCATATAAAAAAAAAATCTTCTGGCAATGATTGGAACTTTATTATGTAGTTTAGTCGCGCTGCCATGGTATAACTAAACGCTTTGATCGTGGTGCCTCTTTCGGAAAACTTTATCAATAACAAAACAGAGAAAGTCGTTCTATTACAAAAATGGTTCCGCTTTTTGGTAAAAAAATCGGATATATGCGAAAAATAATTAAAACTTTCTACGCTACTTTAAAATTGTATAAGTATAAATTATTATGTAATAAAATATGTAAAAAAAATATGTTATTAATATGTTAAAAATATAAATTATTAAGTATAAATTAATAAAAATGTTTTTTGTTAAACAATTTTTGAAAACAATCCTAGTCTAACATCATAGTCTAATTCTAACAACATTTCGGAAAAAAATCGGAAACAAATCGAAAATTGTGTTCGATATAAAAATAGTTGGGAAAAGAAAAGAAAAAATTCAAATGACAAAATCAAAAATGAATAATAAATAAACAACTAAAGTAACTCGCCCTTTGCGACAAGTGCAATAGCAATTACACAACCTAATTATTCACGTAATGCTTTTTTAAATCTCATTTTTAATTTATATGGCTTTTTTAGGGCTTGTCCAGATCGATAATAACGTACCAAATTCTCATATTGATGATTCTCATGTTGTTGCTTAAATTCAATATCAGGTTGAACGATGGAACTGTATTGTAGGAAATGTTGCAAAAGCCTCCAAAATCATGGTTCAACAACCATGACTTCTCAAAATAATAAAATTTGACCCGATTCTATCACTTCTACTACCAGTACCAATTATTTTGATCTTCATTTAAATTGTTATGTTTGGCACTTTGGCACAGGCCAATAGTATCGTACCGAATTCTAAACCAGATAATCTTTATTTGAATAGAATAATTGTTCATGTTAAACATGAACAATTTGTTCAAGAGTTTGGAAATATTGATTGCATCGGAGAGATTATAATTCGAGACTATATGTTACAAATATACGTTTTTGCTAAGCAAAAAAAAAATGGAATAAGATGTATAATCGACTATATTTCTAAACCACTACTGATCATTTGTGATCAAGAAGGCTAAATAATTTCATCAATTTTACTTGTGTATTTTGTGTTAAACATTTTCAAAGGAATAAAAAACAAGTAAAACAACAAAAATTGACAGCTTGACAAATCAAAACTCAATATGTAACAAAATACTAGTTATATGAACAGAGAACACTTTTGTACAACAAACCGTTCAGTTTGTTTTGAATGGTTGTGGGGGTAACAACTCAAAACAGAATATTTATTTAAAACAAAAACAAATTAATTTTAAACTGTGGTAAATTTAATTATTCAAAATTAAAAAAAAAAACTTTAAAATAAAAAAAAATAAAATTTGACTCATCAACATTGTGTATAAAATTAGTTACCTAATTACAATAAATAAAATTTATTGTGTTATAAGAATTATATTTAATGTCAAATTTGTTAATATAAAAGTGTTGTTAAGTGCATTGTAATCAAAATTTACGAGTAATATTTTATTGTTTTCAATATTACTTCTATACATAACAAAAAAATAAAAAATAAAAATAACAGGAAATACAAAAATGTCATTAACCTGTAACAAGTGTAAAGCAAAATTAAATAGAGACAGTTTGCCAAAAATTATATGCGATGGGTGTAGTAATATGTACCATTTTGAATGTGTGGCCATTTCAAAAATTGATCATGAGTTTCTTGTTAGAGAGAGAGAAAAAAATGGTTCTGCAATGTATGCGAAGCTAAAAAGAAAATAATTCATCTGAATGATGATTTTCCAGCCTTCCCGAGCAGAGAAATGTTGGATCACATTGACCCTTATTTATTTCCTAAAATTAACTATTTCATTTATTTAATGAAATAGTTAATTTTAGGAAATAAATAAGGGTTAACCATGAACAGATCTCTAATCGCATAGAATCTTTTGAAAAGGCAATATATGAAATTGAAAGCTTGAGGGAACAAAATATTATTTGGCATCGGAAGTTTCGTCGTTGGTAACTGAAGTAGAATGCTACGAACAGTTGTTTGAAGACTTTAAATTAAGATCTGCGATCGATATTTTGGGAATACCAGAAACTACCAGTGATGCGGATCTGATAGAAACGGTTGTTAACATCGCCAATAAAGGTCTTGGCATTAATATTACAGAATCAGATATTGATTGTTGTTACCGCAAAGTGTTCAAGAAACAAGTGGATTCCGGTGCCCAAAAAATTAATGAGGTCACACACGTCCGATTGGTTAGCCAGTTAACCAAGCAATGTATAATGAATGCAAAACGTAAAACTTCGCTAAAGCTGTCAAACTGTGGTTACACGTCAGACAAATTAATTTTTATAAATGAAAGGCTCAGTTATGCTAAGCGTCAACTTTACAACCAGGCAAGAGATCAAAAACTTAAGCTGCAATTTAAATATCTTTGGATTCGAAACAATAATGATGAGGAAGGATGATGGAAGCAGAATTTTTGTTATTAAAAACCAAGGCCCCCTCCAAGTCAATCGTAGATAGTTAAAATATAATATTATTCATTTTTTATTATGTCATTTCTAGATAATAGTCATCAAGGTCATGTAACACATTCTGATCCACCTTCTTCCTCTTCTGATAAATTTGTGGTCGTCCATCAAAATATCAACAGCTTAAGAAAAAATTTCGATAAAGTTTATTCACATTTTGCAACCTATTCCACCCGATTTAATTTTTCTATCCGAAGTTTAATAACTACTGATGAGGTCAGCAATCGCTTTCATAATTCTTAATGTGGATGTAGCTGACATTGTAAAAATAAACTGCTCCATAAATCCCAAAAAAGATTGTGTTCTATGTATTTACCGGCATCATGCTCAAAACATAAATAATTTTGTTGAATATTTCTCTAGATATTTGCACAAAATTCATTCTAAAAATTTAGTAATTGTTGGTATTGATAATACATATTGATTATCCAAACATGGGGATGAAGTTGATAGTTATCTGGTAATGATGGCTTCTTTTGGATTAAGTTCATTAGTGAGCACACACAGAAGGATAACATTATTTGTTTCTGCAACAACAATTTTTGTGCGCTCTACACAGAAAAAAAAAATTACGAAAATACAATGCTACTTTTATTGTATATAAGTGTCCAACGCAATTTTCCATTACATTTTAATACAAGAAAATTATTAAATTTTTTTAATGGAAGTTGTATTAAAAATTGTCAATTTTGGATTATTAGATTTCAATACAGACACCATTAGATTTTTTTAAAACCAGTTCAATAAAAACTCAATTTTGAATTATTGAACACAATTTTCAATAGTGCCACCATTTTATTAATATAATGGACAGAACCATTATATTCTAATGTATCCTCTATTTAAAAGTAATAATAAAATGTGCATTAAAAAAAGCCAATTTTTCAAGTATTGCATTTTAATAAAACTGGTTTTTAGTTTTAAAGCACCCACTATTTAAATGTAATCATTATGCATTTTGACTTAAAGCCAAAATCTATTAAATTTACTGATAAACTTTAACAGATTTTGACTTCAAGTCAAAATGCATAATGATTACATTTAAAAAGTTGCTTTTTAATAAAACTAAAAACCAGTTATATTAAAAAGCAATACTAGCTCTTTTTATTGCACATTCCAATATTACTTTCAAAAAGAGGCTACATTGGTAGCCATTTAGTTCGGTCTTCATATATATATATATGATCACTGTATATTTTATAAATAAATAATAATGCAACAAATAAAACAAAAGACATAATTGTTTCATATATTTTTTATTTCAATACTTATATTACAGATATTTAGTTCGTATTCATATTTGGTTAAAACTTATAATTATGTACAAGCAATTTGAATGAAAAATTTTTACATAATAACTTAATTAATAAACTTATGAGCTAGAATAAGTGTTCCTTTCGAGTCCTCAAAATTAAATGTCATAAACAGATATAACGAAATCGTTTGCAGCTAAAATTAAAGTTTGAAAGAAACTTAAGTTAGTGAGTTTAATTAGAACTAATAACAAAATATTAGTCGTCTATGTCACTTCAATGACACATTTACTGTCAGTATTTTTTACTGTGAAACCAGAAGGAGAAAACAAATTCTAAACTACTCAGAGTGACAAAGATAATCGTTTTTGGTTTTTTGTTCTATTTTGTATTTTTTTTTTACAACAAAAAAAAACAAAAATAATTTCCTTTGTTTCTCTAATGTAAACAAAAAGTGGACTACTATACAATTTTTAATACTAATTCTATTAAGTAAATACGCCAATGAAATCACTAGAAAACTGTCATATAACATGAGTATATTAAAAACTAATACTTCTACTATTACATATTAAAAATCATATAACCTACAAATAACGTGCAACTTACCAGCAATTACGAAGTCTTCATATCTAAAGTTGCTGACACTATATTACGTTTTATTTTAACAAACACACATTCTGATTTATTTAAATCGACAAAAAAAATTATTTAAAAACAAAAAATTATGATTAAATAAAACCGATTATATTTTATAAAAATTTTATCACAAATCTAATGACTATCTTATTACTTTTTTCTTGAAAAAAATTAAAAATCGCATATTATTTTAAAATCGATCCGCACTTAACGGTACACAAATAGAAATGAAATATTCAGGATAACTCGAGAGTATAAAAATTACCGATCGAGAATCGATTGTATATGTATTATAATTTTTAATGATTGTTGTATTATAAAAACTTTCGATGAGAGTAAAATTGAGCGAAAATAATAGATTTACCGCCGCAGTCATTTTTATCACAAATGTTAAATATAATAATATTACTTTTTAATGGTATTGCATTAAACAATTTTTTAGCGGTGGTTTGCATTAAATTATAATAGAATATTGTATTGTATAAAATTTAATACAAAGCTTCTATTGCATTTAAACAGAATATTTTTAACTGTGTAGGCGTAACTCGTGCTTTGATTTTTCACCGGAAGTTTTAAATTTTGGGTTGTCCGACCATCACATGTTGTCTCTAACTATTGATAATTGTTCAGCCTCAACACAAAATAAATTTGAATCTAAAGTAATTTTAAAAATTAATTACACTAAATTAAATACAGTTGTATCTAATGAAACATGGGGTGATGAAAGAAGCAGACGTTATTATAGCATTTGCACTTTTTATTAGTGTCGACTTATATAAAAGAATGTACAAGTCCTGTTATTACTTTGAAGCGCTATTTTAAGAAACAAAAGTGGATTTCTAATGAGTTATATAAAAAAATTTCACTAAAAAATAAGTTGGCGAAATCACTAAAAAACATCCAGATAATTCTAAGTTAAAGCTTAAAGTTGATTCTTTAATTTACTAAATAAATCAAGAAATACCAATATAGTTAAAAGTGCTTATTATATGGCGAAATTTGGTAGTTATAATTGCGATTTAAAAAAAATGGCGTTTAACAGAGGAAATTATTAATGGAGGAAAGACAGAAAATTCAATTAAATGTATTCGGTACTGAAATTCCCAATTATATGATGCGCAAGTAATGGCTAATACATTTAACATATACTTTGACGAAACCATAAAGCAACTACGCCAGACTTTAAGGCAATCTAATAATCACAAGAGTGATACATATATCTCACCAAAAAAAGAATCTCTCCTTTTTCTTTAAACCAATAAGTAAAAATGAAATTTTGTCAATAATATAAACTTTGGATAACACGGTTCTTCTGGAGCAAATTGCCAACCATCTATTGTTTATTTTGGAAGAATTATTTAATAAAAGTTTGGTAAATGGAGTATTTCCTAATATTCTAAAAACTGCTATTGTCATACCCTTACATAAAAAAGGCGATGAATTGAACATAGAAAACTATCGGCCGATCTCACTGCTTTCAGTGTTTTCTAAAATTTTTGAAAAGTGCGTTAAAGTAAGAGTTTTAGATTTTTATATAAAACTAAGTTTCTAGGAGTTTTTGAGTACTATTTTCAATGATATTAATACGAAGGCTTTTGATACGATAGATCATAACATACTACTGAAAAAACTGGATGGTATTGGATTTAGAGGTTTACCAGGTTTATGGTTTCGTTCATATCTTAGTAATCGAAAATAATGTGTTAAAATATCTAATACATTAAGTAGTACTCTTATATTAAACTGTGGTGTTCCTCAAGGTTTGGTCTTGGGGCCTATTTTATTTTTAATTAACATCAATCCAATTTTTTCTCTTAAGCTGAAAGGTATTGCCGGTGACTTTGCTGATGATATTGCATTATCATAAAAGATTGTAATTTTGATTTAATTGTATGCAATATAAATTATGATTTAATGTTACTACGGAAGTGGTTCGATATTCATAGCATGGTACTGCGTACCAAAACTTCTGCAATGCTTTTTAAATTGGCAGGCACTATTAATAAAACCAATGAAATTATTTATCACACATCAGATTGTGTCAATTATGCCACTAAAAATTATTCGGCTTTATTTGAGTGTTGCACCGGCTCGTGCAATATAATTCAAGAAGTTCAAGATTTCAAGTATCTTGGAGTCTGGTTTGATTACCGACTTAACTTTAAAACACATTTAGATAATTTACGTAAATATTTAATAACGTGTAACTGCAAATTTTACTTATTACGAGATAAATGTCCCGTCAGTAGGTTTAGAACCGTTTATTTTAGATTAGTTCAATCTAAACTTCAATATGGGATAACGTACTGGGGTGGTATGTATTACTCTACCCTAGATTCTTCAATTATTACACAAAAATACATAATTAGAAATATATTAAATAGAAACAAACTAACATCATCGTTTCCCCTATTTCATAAATTATTGATAATGCCTCTTCGGCACCTGTATGTTTTAAAGGTGTTAAAATTATTTTAATTGCCATGTGGTAATCGGAATATTAAAATCCCAACATACAATCTAAGGAATGTTAACGTTTGTGTTTGTCCAATTACAAAATTGGAACTTTTCAACAAGTTTTACTTAGCTATCGCTCCAATGCTTTTTAACAGATTACCCGATGATTTGAAGTTATCAACGAATTCACGCGTTTTCTTATTAAAATTAAGAATTTGGATTATGGAAATGGAAAATTTTAAACCTTTATTTCTAAGATTAGAATAATATTTTTTTTTTGTTTTTTTTTGCTCTCAATTCAGTAATGTTGGAAATAAATTTTTAATTATTATAGCATTTAGAATTTGTTAATATTATAGAACATAAATTAATTACTCTAAATATTAATTTAATTAAGAACATAATCAAATTTTATATCGTAATACTTTTAATTTTTATTTTTGTTTTACTATTTTGTTTTAATATAAAACTATCACTTAAAGTTTTATAATTAACCCCCTCCCCCTCCCAATAATGTAATAATGAGTTTATTTCTGTGAAGCTGCAATACTGATTTTATAATAAATCATAGCAGTTCCTAGTTTTTCTTGTATATATTTTAAAGAAAATAAATAAATAAATAACAAACCATAGTGTGCAACAAAGAGATTATATCATTGCTAAGAACATCCTAAGAAATAATTCGATTACATTATTTTTATCGTTGTAAATTTAGCAGGTACAACATCATAGGTATTGTTCGTTAATTAAGATTGCTTTCATGTTTAAATAATTTAATCATTTATTTATTAGTTATTTTATTTGTATCTTCTAAACATTAAGTAATGGAAATAATTTGTATGCCCGCTACTCTGCAAGGGGATTTTGTGTTTCTTTTTGGTTATGCCTCAATCAGTTTTATGTTGTTATATTGTCGTTACTCATATTCAACATAATATGTAATACGATTTTATGTAATATGTGTAACGAGGTGTAACATACACCCAAATAACATCCTTTATCAAAATGGGGCAAAACAATTAAAGACTTATTGTATAGATTACAGATGATCAGTGAAACTTAATCACATAAATGTTTGCGTTCAAAAGTTTGAAAGTGAACTCACCAAAAACGTGTTTATTTGTGTACCAATTTGTTTAGGCTTACGTATAGTACAAAAAAACTTTATTTATTCGATAAAAGTTACAAATTCCATTAGAACCATCGAACAAAAAATAAACAAACATACCCGAAAAAAAAATCGAATTAAAACTTGAAAATTAGTCAAAAAAAAAAAAAAAGAGAAAGTTTCATGTAGAAGAAAGTGAACAAACAAATGAACGTTATTAAAGAACATCAACAAATAAATAATAATAAAAAAGAAAAACTTGACCGTCTTTTGAATTTTAAATTTTTCTTTATATATTCACACACACAATTTTTATTTTTTAGAATGGGCAGAGGGCTGAAACCGGGTGGAATGTATAAAATTTGAGCTAAAATGAATTATTAAAGAACAGTATTCAAGATTTTAATGTTTAAAGATAAATGGATTTTTGTATAATTTTTTTTCCCAGGGAGATACATAAAACACAGAATTGTTTTATTTTGTTTTTGTTCTGTACTCATACGTAATTGCCATTGTTTTATTCATTTTGTACATATTTTCCCTTGCCTATTGAATACAAAAGTCTCTGCCTCTCCACCTTTTGCCAAAGTTTAAACAGAAAGTTTATCGTTTGCTCAAGCAATTAAGGGTAAACACAAAAAAGAAAATGGAAAATCACAAATTACATGAAAACAAAATCAGAAAGAAAGCAAAAAGCACAAACTTTCAAGTTAGGTGTGGTGATTTTGATTTGAAACATACAAATTTTTTTGTTGTTGTCTCAAATGAAAACTAAACGAAATGAACAACACAACAACAAAAAAAGTTAACATAAAAAAACACTTTGTAACTATTGGATGAATGTAATTTTATCTAAACAAAAAAAAAAAAATCGTTATTGTTTTAAAGTAACAATTTGCGTGTCTTAGTAAATTTAGAAATATTTTGTTTTTGATTACTAATACTAATCTCTATTACGATCGAGTTTGTATTATAAGATTATTTCTAAGATTTGAAACACTTACATTCTTATATACTATACAAAATATAGCTATACCCATAAATTACACTCATGAGAATAGTTTTCGGAACAAGTTTAATCCGAGCAACCCGGCTGTAATTTAACAACGATTGCTTTTTGTTTTATTTCGTTTGTTGTATTCAAAAACCGCAGCTAGACGAATGCAAGTAAACAACAAATGTAATTTTCAAATGTTTGACGAATGTTCGTAAAAAATCGTCTATAGGGCGAATAAAGTAAGAATGTAACCTTGATTGCATATTGTTCATTTGTTTTGTGTCCACACGATTTATTATTTTACAAATCACGAATATTTGTCGTATATTTGCAATCGTCTGGCTGCGGCTAAAGTTTACTTACAAGCTATCAAAGTATCAAAACCATACCGAATGGCTTTCGGTCTTACATATTGTTAGATAGAATCATTCTAATGGAAGAAATTGTAGGCACCAGGATTACCAAAGATGATTTTGTTCAAATCTGTTAACCAAAATACAATTTTTTTCGGTAAGGTTTTTCTACAATTAACATTTGGTGTCTGACTCTCATATCAGGTACGTTTTCTTAAATTCCTAACAGACCTTATATGACTCAATTCATTAGGAGAGTTAATTTTGGTAATTAGATCTGGTGTACAGCAATGAGCTGCTTTTTAATCTTAGTTTAGAATTTATTTTTCGTAATAGTGAAACACTTCAGGACAACATCTTATACCGAAAGCCCAATAAATCCACTTGTTCCGATAGCTCTATTGTATATAATAAAGACTTGGTGATCCAGGTGGTTTTGTTATTCAAACAAATATGTATATGTATATCAATGAAACACAAGATATATTAAACTTCAAACCACAGTTATATTTATCACAGTATATTATTATTAATTGTTTCCAATGTATGGTTAATAGAACAGAGAAATTTTTATAACAAAATTTGATTATTTATACAAAACCAATTATAATTTCCCCAGCTGACATAGCTATAAATTTCTGTACTAAAATATTTTATGGCTACTAGTTAAGTATCTAACCCTAGTTTATTAAGGTTGGACCAATTAATAGTGCCATCTATAGATTCAACTTCCCAGTATATTTATTTGATAATGAATATTTGGTGCAGTGGATAAACTATCTAGTATATAAATTATGACATATAAATTCTTAATACATAATATTCGGTTTTACTTTCAACGATTCTAGACAGCACTAATAAATCCATTTGTGCAATTCTTATCTCGTTGGTCTCAAAATCAATCTAATGTTGTATATATAAGTTGTTGAATATATCCGATGTCATATATAGGTGTGAGAGAAACATTTGAGAGTAAAGTCATGCATATGATTAAGGCACCAAACGCGATGATGATGGCATATATTAGGCCTCAGCAGTTTGATGAATATTAATGCTGTCAGGCATGAATTAAAATGACAGCGGACTCTGTGAGGTGAGTTGCCCTTTAGGCTCTGCAATTGTCGAGATGGCCTTCGGGAAAAATTTTACTTCGAGAAAACAAACTGTAATTAAACAATGATTTTTTTTTCAACTGTGGCCATATACAAATAATTAAGGTATGAAAAAAGTTTAGTTTACCTACATAACTGACGAAATAGGACATTTTATATCTCGTGGGAGGCCAATAAGCAATCGCTAATAATAAAGTTTCAAAAACTTTAAAAGAAAAAACAGAGAATTTGAAACAACATACCTGTGCTAGTGATGTAATCAGCGAAACAGAAGAATGGCCAAATTTTGTAGGATAACATAAATAAAGTTCGCAGTTCAGATTTATTGAATAAAAAGATGAAAGACTTTCATATAATAGATGAAATAGATAGCAGACAATAAAAACAAAATAACTGTTAAAACGACAAAATAATAACTAATAACTGTTGTAACAGGAGTATATGAACTTAAGTTTAACAGAATCAATAACATCAGGAGAAACTTAGACCTCGGTGTTACTAAATGTTCTACCATTACCGCATATACTAGAAAAATAGCGTCGGAACACGACAATATCACCATTAAAACTTCTTTGAAATGATTAAATTACAGCTTGGCCAGTAAATTATTCGCATGAGTGTATAAATACGAGTACTGTATTATTTTTTACGAATTATACGAGTATAATAATACCGTTCAAAACAAACCCAACATATTAATACGTGTTATAAATTTACGTGTTTATGGTTGTGCAACGATAAAATATAAACTCAAAAAACAAAAACAAAAATTTAATGAGATAAAAATAATGATTATAATGATTATGGTATATAATATGTTCTATGAATAAATGTTCATCAGACGAAAATATAGCTGAAAAAAGAAGTATAAATGACACCAACAAATTGTGTTAAGATGAACCCATAAACATTGTTTATAGAATTATTTTACTCTCCATATACGGTAAGGTGATTAAATACATTAAGGTGGTGAAATATAGTCTTGATGAGCTCCAAAACATATATAAATACATTTTTATAAGAATACAAGCTAACACGTAATCCGAACCGATTGTGGTAAGCTTTTTGGTATCGTACGGATATGTTTCATTATACGAGGCCTTAAGCTTTAAACTATATAAACCCAAACTAAACCATTTGCAAAACATGGAGAATTCGATCGAACCCTTTGAAAATAAATTCATTGTGGTGGAGCTTAAGTATCTAAACAAATAAACAGCCTAACTTAATAAAACAGCAGTCACTCCAGAACCAATTTCCAAAGTCAATTTCAAAATCACTACCAGCATTCATGGTAAAAAAATGTGTCTTGACAACTGAAATAACCGTTGCGTGATAGAATAAATAAAACTTCACCGAAGATGGGGCTAAAAAAAGTTAAACCGGATAATTATGTTCCACTTAATAATTCATAAAGTTACAATTTATTTGTCATTAAATTGGGTCGAATGGTTGTCCACTTGTTCCGTTGATGCAGTTGCTGTAGCTACTCTGATGACCAACGTTTCCAGAAATCGTACCATTTTTTTGCCAGGTGACATCGTGTTGTTAACTTTTTTCTTATAAATATCTGCGCTTGGTAGCGCTTTGCGCCAATCTCAAATTAAACCGGCTGTACAGCGATGGTTAAGGTGTTAGATTCAACAGTTCAAACCCCGCCCTTAGCCATAACGCCGTGAACAATTGTGAGTAAAATTGTTCGTTGAGCTGACCACCTACAAAGTTGACCAATTGTAAATGGTCTGAAAGAACTTGTAAAACGGTCTCCGTAAACTATTGGTTGGATTAATTTGGATCTTACCCAAAAAGCATTATAAAAAATTACATACTTTTATGTATTTAATAAAGTGAAAATGGAAAAATTAAGAATTGGTAATATGGTCTTTAAAAAAAACTAGGTTTTACTTCTTAAAAACTATGAATTCACAATTTACAGTAGTAAAAAAATGATTTCCTGATGGCCGAGGAACAACTCTAAATATTAAGCATTATTAACACTAAATAGTAAATTTGACAAAGTTAAATTGTTTTTATCACAAACGTCTTATTTAATTCAAAGAACTAGGTAGTTTTAATTTTTATCAATTATTAAAATTTAAATTTCTGTTTTTTTTATCTACACATTTTTTAATTAAAGCAACGTTAAAACATTTAGGGTAAACGGTTATTCTAGGGTTTCATTTCCCTTTATGTTTGAATATTTTACTACACTGAAATTAATGCGTCCTTTTCACTTACACACTTTTAACAAAAAAATTTTAGATTAAATTAATATGACTGTTTTAAGCTAGGTAAATAAAAAAAAAACATGTTTCCCATAGCCCTGTATTTTTTTCATATTATATCCTGTCCCGTTATACTGTTTATGTTCTCTCGGGAGAATATAAATAAAAGATAAAATATAAATTTTAAAAAAAATTAAATTAAATGGAAAAATATTAGCAGGGGTGGTTAAAATTAAATACATTGCTCAATACTAGAGTGCAATAGTTTAACAAACATATAGTGTAAGATATTGGTAAGCATGGTTTAATAAACAATTCAGTGTTCATACATCATGTTTTTGGAATAGCACGATTAAAGTATTTTAATTTCTAGCAATTGCCGCTAGTAATTGTCACTACCAGCTCAAAAAATATAACTAGCCATGTTGTTTTTTTTAAACGTATTTTGGTTTTAGTTAATTTTAAGTAAAGTTCTTGTGTCTTTTTGTAAAATATTTTGTAATATTTAATGTGAACAACTTTATCATTAAAAAGAACATAAGAATGATAAATTTCGTATGTTAAAACGGCATTCGAAACAATAAAAAATATATTGGTTATTGCATGTCAGTACAAAGCGAAACAACAACATATTTTTAATTATGTATCTATCCTTGTTGCACATTATTTTGCATTAGGAATTTTTATTTTCAGTTTTGTTTTTCCTTTGTCATTCATTACTACTGTAGCGGTAGACGAATGCGGAGTTATTATGATTTAATTATATTTTTACAAGAAAAAATCACAAATTTAATTGATCATAAAAGAAAAATAACATTTTGTAAATATGTAATCAAATAATATATCTAAACAACTCTGTTCAGTCACGTGAACATGACATAAACCATGGTGTTTAGTTAACAAATTAATTTCATACTTTAAAATATGAATTAGAATCAAATTTCGGATAAACATATCATTATGCTTAAAAATATAAGCATATCGGATATGCATTTCCTCTAATTTAATTGACAGATTTAAAATATAAGTAAAATTGTAAGTTAATATAATATAAGTAAAATCAGCAAATCTGATATTTGTGGTAGTATAATATATAAAATTTTGTGTATATAAACTCAAAAAATTGAATAAACATTAAGTAGTTTTCAACAACACTTCTATCTGTTATTGTCTAAGCCCCCACCAGTGGTAAGCGGATAACAGTCCAATATCGAAAGCTATATCAAGTGTAATCACTGATATAACAACTCTATATATTATGTTAATGTATTGTATTCATGAAGTGCCAGCGAATCATATGAATTTTCACGAAATATTTGGTTCGAAATAGAAAGAAAAATTTGTACGTAGAAACTTTAAAAAAAAAAACAAAAAAGTCAAAACAAAAAATAAAGATCACGAATTCGGCCAAAACAAAGTTAAAACCGATACAATTTATTTTGTTTTTTATATTTATTTAACATAAAAAATTTTTTTATTCATATTTGCATTGCATAGTTCATAACCAATATAAAAATAGCAAAAACATTATTCTTTCTGTAGCCATTTTATTAATTACATCCGCATTCGTGTACCTCTACAATAGTAATGAGAAAGAAAAAACAAAACCAAACAAAACTGAAAATAAAAATCACTAAAGCAAAATAATGTGCAACAAGGGCAGATACATACTTCAACATATGTGGTTGTTTAGCTTTGTACTGGCATGCAATATCTAATATACACTATATATTATTATTTTTGTTTCGAATACCATATTAACATACGAAATGTATCATTCTTATGTTCTTTTTCTATGGTTTTATACAATATTATTTTGTTGTCAATTTTGAAAGTCACAAATTTCTGCTTATAATTTTTTTTGGCAGCATAAACAATTTGTTAGTACCAAGTAGCAGTAAAAGATCATACTAAAAATATAAGATATTAACGTCCAGTGGCATAATTTAGAACAAAAGAATAAAAAAACTGTGATGGAATTGACGATTGGAGCGACGACATAGGACTATTGTTATAACTGCACTGGCGGTAGGTGAATATTCGAGGGCTGGTAGTTCCAAGAACTACAATAATGTTGGCGAAATGCTGTGTGAGTTTCAATATCTACCAAAGAAAATCGATTTAATCAAGTACCACCGATATCTCATTTTGCTAAATAAATTTCCGGGCTAACAATTTTTCACTTAGTTGACTTAGTTAGTTAATTAATTTTTACTTAGTTTACTTCACTGCTTTAAAACATAAATTCGGTAGAACCATTTAAGCAAATCGATTAGAAAAAACCTGCAGTTTGGACTTTACAATACATTTTAAAAAGCAGAAACGCGGAAGGTATAAATTTTTGGAGGAAATTGGAAACATTTTTGAGGTTAGATCGAATAACAATAATGTTGTTTCAATATTATTTAAATGCAATCAAATATAAACCAGTGAAAAACAAATGTTTGAGATACCTCAAACTAACGTGGTTTAGGTTTTAATAAGGAAACACCCGATTCGCGGAACTTCTTTAAAATAATTAATTAATAATAGCACCCTGTTAAGCGTAAAAAGTTGGCTAACAAATCATATCAATTTTTTATATTCGTCAAGAGGATTCGGAAAATGAGAATGAAAAAAATTTAACGACTCAAAAGTTGGCCCATCACATACGGGTGTTGGCCATAAACGAGGAAAAAGAGCTGAAAAAAATGTAGAGCAATCTTCCCAAAAAAACTACGGCCTTTCATATGTTCAAATGGCATATTAATAAGCTCAGAAACTAGGCAAATTTTATACTGGCAGTTGGAACTTAAATCAAGCAGCTGAAAGGGAATGGATGTATGAATATATATAAAGAAATTCTGAACTAAGCTTAAGAAAATTCAAAAACACAAGTTTAGCACAAGCTTTTATTGCTACACATGTTGGCAAATTTTTTAATAATTTTGTGCAAATTTTAGAACCGTTTCAATTCAATTCAAGGTTTATGATATTTAATATTGTCGAAACTAGCATAAGTACTGTAATGCAACCTGAAAAGGAAATACATTAACATACTATTAAAAAGGTACAATTTGCAATTTAATTGTTTCTTCTCTTGCAGGTTATTGCAGACAATTCTAAAAAACAAATCAAATCGTTCCTGGAGAACGTGGTCAGTTGGTAACGTTCACTGCAATCGTTAATGCCTTGGAAAAGTCTCTTCCATCAGTGTTTCTATTCCCATCAGTTTTCTCTTTTATAATTTTAGTACAATATTTTCTTTTTTCTATTTCGTTAATATTTTTTAAATTAAATTTAACTTTTTTATTAAGTGAATCCAATAAAATGTTTGGTGGAAATTAAAAAATCAATTGTGATGGTTCTAAATGAGTTCATAGTTGAAGTATTTCTATTATGTAATAAAAACTTGTCAATCCGTTGTTGAATATTCAAATTTGTCAGTTTCTTATCTAATATGGACTTATACAAACCCTTGTTTACCGACTGCACGTTTCGTTCAGTGAGACCATTTGATTGAGGACGACTTTTGACATATAAAACAGACAACTGTCCTCATAAGATAAATGATACCTTTTTTTATAAATGTTTAACATTTATTGGAAAATTTTCTGAGAAATTCTTAAATTGAATTATATTCTACCTCCGTTGCTTCTTGTATAGGTAAACGAGACAATGCATCTACGTTGCACATCTTTTTACCTGGGAGATATTCAATTTTATAGTCATACATTGAAAGTATAACAGCCCATCTCTGTAGTCTTGCGGCTTCTTCAGACGGTGTTGACTTTTTGGGATTAAAAATGTCGTTAAGCGCTTGATGATATAAATTACTTACTGCCAATAAAATAGTTAATGCTTCTATGTGGAGTTGAGAGTAATTTCTTTCTGTTGGTGAGCGTGTACTTGATACAAACCTGACTAATTTCTCTGCTCCGTTGACTATATGTGACAGAATAGCGCCTATTCCAAATAGTCTGGCATCTGTAGCTACAATAATTGGCTTTTTTCGATCCTATAGCTCCAATAAACTATTTTCTAACAGCAATTGTTTTGATCTTTCAAAACTTTGTTAACACTTAGGAGATCATTCATATTTTGAATCTTTTTTCAAGAGATTATATAAGAGATTATATACTCAAATTTGAAATAAACTTAGCATAGTAATTTATAAGACCCAAATATGATTGAAGCTGACTTATAGATTCTGGCATAGAAGCATACACAATTACTGCCACCTTTTTTGGATTTTGCGCAAGACCTTCTTTTGATATCCTATGACCTAAATAACTAACCGATTTTCAAAATTTTTTACATTTCTCGACATTTATTCTGTATTTGTAAGTATTTAACAGTTTTAAAGTTTTATGGAAATTTTGTTCACAATCTTCAACTGATATATCCGCAAATAAAATATCATCTAAATAGCAAAAAACTCTTTCAAGTCCTGCTAGAACTTGATCTATGACTGATTGGAATATAGACGGTGCTGTTTTTATTCTAAAGAATAAGCGCTTGTATCTATATAAACCCGTGTGTTAATTGTTAAATATTTCTGAGATTTTTCCGACACTATCAATTGTTGGTACGCACCAGACAAACCAAACACACAGAAATGGGTGCCATTTGCTAACCCATAAAAATATCATTAATGCTTGGTATGGGATAATGCTCTGTTACTACATTTTTATTAATTGTTTTCTTAAAATTAACACAAAGTCGAATCGATTTGTTTGAACTGTTATCATTTTACGTTCTTTCGGACCGTTTAGAAATCTCGTTTGTGTGTTTGAAGTGTTTCCTTGAAAAAATAAAATAACAAGACATATATCGTTATTCAAAAAATATCACGGTGGATGTCTTGACGAACACGGAAACAATAATTATGCGGACATAAGTCGATGCAACTGAAGTGCCTATTCCGCAGTTCTGGAATGATTTGCCAGAGCTATGGTTTAAACAATTGGAGGCGCTGTTTAAGGTTAGACGAATCACGAACGACGAAAATAAACTTAACTTCGCGATAGCTCAACTACCTGTAAATGTTTTAGGTTTAGTAGCCAGCATAGTTCGCAAGCCTCCTGAAATCAACAAATACGAAAGTATTAGAAACGAGGTGATCAAAAGGCGTTCTGTTTCTCAACAAGATAGAATTAAAACCCTTCTCAAATCTACGGACATGGGTGATTTCACTCCATCGAATTTTTATCGTCACCTCGAAGAGAAGGCAGGTTCATCTACAGCAGTAAATACCCAATTGCTTAAAACACTCTGGTTGGACAAACTTACTGATTCAATCAGATCTATCGTTGCAATTAGAGAACAAGACGATATTAATGAATTGGTTAATTTCGTTGATCGTATTTTTGAAATGAATTGCCCACTAACATCTGTAGTACCGTTGAATCGAAATCACCATCTAAACCAAAAACTGAATCGACAACATCAGAAATCTCTCTAGCGAGCCTTCAGAGAGCTACTGAGCAATTAAACGAAAAACGCAATTTATTTCTGTACCGTTTGGCCTCTACGAGTTTGCCAGGATGCCATATGGTTTAAGGAACGTGGCTTAGACATTCCAACGTCTAATTGATGAAGTCACACAAGGCATAAATTTCGAGTATGTGTATATTGACGACATTTTGGTGTCAAGTAGGAATGAAGCATCGAGAACATCATGAGCACCTAAACAAAATATTCAGTCGCTTAGCAAAATACGGTTTAACAATTAAACCCTCCAAATGCGATTTCGGTGTAGCGTCCATCAATTTCCTCAGCCATGAAATCACTAAAGATGGTATTAAACCGTCTGCAGATCGAATCATGGCAATCAAAAACTTTCCTCAACCCACTTCTTTTAGGCAAATGCAGCATTTGGGGGCATGGTCAACTTCTACCATCGCTTTATCCCTCACTTAGCCGAACATCTTGCTCCAATACACAGCTATCTCAGTGCACTTGGTAAAATCAGTAAGAAGAACCCATTTTTCTGGATAAATGAATGTGAAGACGCATTCTCGCCCATCCTATAGAAAACGGAACTCTTCGCATTACTGCTGCTGCTTCCGGTGTTGGTGTGGGTGCTGTATTGGAACAATTGCGCAAAAGAAGTTGGGGACCATTATCCTTTTTCACCAAAAAGCTTTCTTAAACCGAGCAGAAACATTCTGCCTTTGATAGTAACTCCTAGCTATTTATAGTGCCATAAAAAACTTCAGGTGTTTCGTCGAAGGTAGAATATTTTCCATCAATACTGATCATAAGCCACTGACTACTGCGATCGCATCAAAGTCGGAACGTAGTCCACAACAAAGTCGCCAGCTCGATTACATTTTACAATTTACAACAGATATACGTTATGTCAAAGGTGAAAGCAACGTTATGGCAGACACTTTGTCTCGTTCAGAAGAAACTACAAATAACTTCAATAATTTACACCGGTATAGATTTTAATAAATTAGTTTCTTTACAAGAATCCTACGCTGATCTAAAACTCAAGTTGGAATTAGTACAGGATCTCGCAACTAATGTTTCCATTTGGTGCGAAACATCAACCGACACCAAGCGACTTTACATTCCAAAAGAAATGCGTCCGGTTATTTTTGAAAAACTTCACAATCTTTCACACCCAGGAGTACGTGTAACACGTAAACTAATTTCTTTGGAATATTTCTGGCCAAGAATGAATGTAGATACAGGATAACTGGTCCAAATCATGCATTCCTTGCCAAATTTCGAACGTTAATCGACAAACTCGTTCAGAACACGGACATTTTGACATTCCAAACGTCAGGTTTGAACATATCTATGTTAGTCGGACCATTACCTCCATCTAATAACAATTTGTATATTTTGACAATCATTCATAGGTTTACACGTTGGCCAGAAGCTATACCTTTACCGGATATGAAAACAACCACGGTAGTAAAAGCTTTCGAAGATCAGTACAATTCGAGATTTAGTATTCCACTCGAAATCATGACTGATCAAGGCAGTCAATTCGAAAGCAATCTATTTAAGAAGTTAACAAAAATGTTAGGTTCTCATAGAATACGGACGACGACATACCGGTAAATGGTATGGTAGAGACTACATCGTAGTCTCTAACCTAAACGACCTGAAAATAACGCCTTCGCCATCGCGGTATGTTAAATTCAATTAAAACCAATCCTAACAAACTAAGTGGACAATTTCTACACGGTAAAACCATATCTGCGGGGTGAGTGATATAGGGATACATGAACTATATATATAAACATCATGATGTTTATACCCGACTGCTCCCTATAATTAAATACAATTTTGCAATGAGAAAATTTTATACACATAAATATAATATATGAATCTGTATATCCATAAGCATATACAAAAACGTCTCTATAGAAAGACCAACTACAAAGCGCCTCTTTGATGTAGTATTGGTTGTGTACAGATATAGCGTAAAACAAAAACAAAAAAATATTTTTACTAACATTAATATAGTTAGTTGTTTTATGTTATTTTTGCTTTGTTATTTGTTCTAGTACCAATACTACTTTATTGAGGCGGATATATAGTAGTATTAGTGTACGAAAAAATGAGTTGGTCTTTCTATATAGAGACGTTTTTGGCATATAACATAAAATCAGAATGTTGCGCTCTTGTTTATAAATATTAGTGTAAATTAAATAGTTTGGATTATATTATTATTATTAGATGTCTAACGAGTAACGTATGCAACTAGTAATCATTACTAAAGTTAAAAATTATTAAATTAAAAGTAAAAATTTTTAAATAAAAATTAGACCAAATTAAGTGATGATAGTTAGTGTTTTATTTTTTATTGAATTAAATGTTAATTTAAAGAATTAAAGTAGTGGAATTAACCAGATAATATTGATGGTCAACTGACCAAATTAATAGTGGATAAGCCCACTACAGCTTCGATAGTTTAAATGACCATGGTTATTGTTGGTTATTTATTGTGCGTTCGCGAGAATGTGTCCTATTTATTCAAAGATTCACTTAGATTATTCATCTAATTAAACCGAATTGCACTCCAGATGTAGAGTGCAATTCAAGTTCGATGATAATGATAAATAATAAACTTATCATCGATAAAATACAAATCGCGATTCCGTTTTTGTGGAAAATGATATACTTGTGTCAAATTTGGTGAAAAAATTATATATTTTATCATTTAAATTTAATTTGCTTTGCACCTAAATGTATGTGTTTCGTGTGTTGTGTGTATTCTATAATTTTAAAATCAAACACATAGTTTCAATTATTACCATAATATAATAATAATTTGCTTCAATTTTACAAAACAATACATAAATTTTCATAAATTTAATACATACATTTTTGACATAATAATTTATTTAAATATATAACACTGAACTGAAAATAATAAATAGTTTTCACTGACATCATGCGTAAATACTCAGAACTAATATATTTTTTCAATTTAGTAAACCGTAATCGCTTTTTCGACGATAATGATAAAATAAAATAATAAAAACCAATGATCAAAACTTGAAGATAATTATTATATTTTCATTATCATATTATCAAAACAGAAACCCCTGGTTTGGGTTATCTACTTAGTACTTTTTATGTCATGTAATTTGAAGCCATAATGTGGTAAGTTTGTTGCTGGAATATTTTTATCGACAGTTGCGAAATTATTTATGTAGTTATAGGAAATTATTTTTAGCGTTGTTACTTTTATTCAACGTTTTTGACCTGTCAAACTCATACCAAACAACTGGCTAATACCCCGTACAAATACACCTATAGCCAATATTATAGCAATGTACATTTTTAGGAATATTCGATGAAGGGCTTGTCTGCTTAACTAATTGGTGTTGACCTCTACTAAAATTCATATTGTAATTTGCTATCGGAAGCCTGTGCGATCAAAGAACTCTACCGTAAGATTACTTAGTATTTTAATAATTTTTAAACTACCAAAGTTACCAATACCACCCATAGAGCAATTTTATATGCTAAAATTCATCGTTTTATTGCATTGACGAACCGAAAATCACTACCTCTCACCTTAAGCCACGTAGTCTCCACTTTTTGTCATGTTTCATGTTGAGCATTGTCGTTACCACAGTGACAAATTTGATTGAAATAAGAATGTAATTATAATATAAACACCCTATAGTTTTATGAAACGAATATATCATTAAATTTAATTAAATGTTATATTGAAAATAATTTTTGAATTTCCAAAACCAAAAGAATGAATTGCATTTATCTATACACAACAAACAAAATATCATCTAACTATTTCAATATATTTAACCACAGGTATTTCAGTTTGGTTTGAAAATATTATGTAGGAAATAGATGGTAACTCTTATAAGTATAAGAAACGACCAATTTGAAATGTGACCATAATAACCAGAGTAAAATACAATATATTCCAATGTATCATATGTGTATAGATTTTAGTATTTTGTTGATCTAGAAATAGTAAACCAATCCCCGATTACCAGTGTATATATTACAATGGAATATTGACGCACACAAAAACTCACTTCATATATCAACTGTAGCACGAAAACTTATAAAAAAAAATGTAGACATAGCAACAACTCATCCTCTGACAGAATATTATGGCTATGTATGAACATTATATAGATGAAATAACCATTTTTCCCTGTATACTATATACTCGTTTTATTATTACATTTTCATCATAGCACTTGAAAGCAATCATCAATCGACATCAAATTTTGTCTAAACATACTCGAATACAGATGTACACAGATGTGTAACGTGAATGTTGCGATATAATGGGTATTCCAATTCAAATGTTTGAATTTTGTAATTCTTTTGTTCGATATTCGTTTGTCTTTTCAGCCATCTGTAAGAAAAATAAGATCTTCATGATTTTGTGATTAGATTTATAGTTAGACTGTAATAATCGATTGGCTCGGTACTCGTTTGGTGACAGTTCTAGCAAATGTGTCATACAATTAGCCGAGTTAGCAATAAAAACTACAAATGCATGCTCATTAACACAAGAAGTTTTGACTTTTGGCAGAATTTCACAAA
Source organism: Tipula confusa (assembly GCA_963556175.1). NCBI lineage: Eukaryota > Metazoa > Arthropoda > Insecta > Diptera > Tipulidae > Tipula > Tipula confusa. The sequence continues at coordinate 126,182,384 of OY744475.1, forward strand.
AATGGGAAAGACTTGAGAATAACGATCCCTTAGAAATGTAGTATATCCCCCCTCAACACTACAATTAAGAAACGAACAAGTCCACACTAACTCAATCCAAATCGCCACTGAGCAATAAACTGAATGGAATTCTCCACTATACCTGCTCTTCGTTGATTTCGAAATCGTATTTGATATTTAATGGAATGGAACCCGCAAGGAAAAGTAAAATAGTAGTGACTATAGAGAAAATCTGTGCTACCTGAAGCGAAATAATTTGGTAAATCAAGGGAAAAGGAAAATAAAAGCAGCAACAGTCTCCTAAATTGGAGTTAAAGGTGTTCGTAACAGCGTAAATTGGTTTTTATCTATAATTTAAAAAGTTAAACTGATATTTTCATGTTTAAAGATGTTAAAGATATTCAATCAGCCGAAACTGGAAAAATCTATTATCAATATAGGGAAGCAAAGATTTTATTACGTTGATTTGGTTAACTAAATATACATGCATAATGAGAAGTACTGAGAACTTTAGAGGGAGATATCTTGCGCTTTTAAACAAAAATACTTGCACATTTATTGACCAAAACGGAGAATACTTTAACACTTAACTGTGATGTGGTTAAAGCTGCGGTATTTGAATCTGGAGAGGTACGGCTTTCAAATTCTAATGGGAAAGCGATGTAAAACGGATTGTTCCTTTATACAGTTTACAAATTATCATTTTCCCTACTGAGCGGCACTCTTCTAGCGGTTGAAACTGTAAATAGCTTGTGGAAGAGACAATGTCTATAGTTTGGTCACTCAGCCAAAATGTTTTATTAAATTTGAAAACATGCTGTTGGACCATTTTACAATCAGCTCTGTTTTACGATGAATAGATGCTTTGTTGTAAATTTTATTCAAATTCTGCCATTGATAGTGGTAAACCCTTTATTATAATATTAAATAAAATTGTGCGGCTTTCATGTAACAAAAATAAAATTGATGTGTACCACAGAGGAAAATTTTAAATAATATATTTGTTGTATATTCAAAGAAATTCCAGGAAAAAAAATCCAAACAAATAAACCAACAATATTATATGTATGTATACTGTCAAAACTTTTAAATATTTTGTTATCAGTAAATATTTTACATGATAATCCAAAGATTTTTCTTTCATTTTTATACGATTCTGTGTGGTATCAATTTACGTAAGGCTTTCATATAGGCAATTTTGCTTTTACAGTGGTAATAGTATAATATTTTGGAATTAATACTTTTTGGTATTAGTTTATAAAACATGCATTGTGTTACTAAAATAATTTATTTGTGAAAATTCATGAGAAGATGAAACTTTTAGTGAATCAGTTATTTAAGGTTATTGTGCTTTTCTAACTGTTATCCTTGGAATTCAGGTTGAAGTATGCATAATAGTACTCAACAATTCAAAATCTAAATAAACAAAGTTTAAACGCCCTTATTAGGAACTGTGTTAATAAATCCAAAAAAACACATAAACATAAAGTGACAACCAAACATGAAAAGAAACAACCAGAACGAACGAAGCTTTTGGTGTGTTCGAAAAATAAATATAGCATAAATGCGGCGTACATAATCAATTATTGCTAATGATACTGGGTAAGTTATTCCGTGTTTATGAAAAGTTGGTGGGAGATATTTAAATGAACTGAAAACTTTTAATAATTTTAGTTTTTCTATATTTTTTCCCTATTTCTTAACTCTTTCTAATCGATCGCAAAAATTCGTAATATCTCGCATTGGTTGGTATTCGAACCTGGTACCTCCCGATTCAAGAACGTTTTTGATTATCTAAATATGGTGTATACCGAAACCGAAATCCATCTTTTAAACTTGACTAATTCTCTTTTGGTTTCTTGACTAGTTCACCCTTGCAAGTAATGAGTGGTTGATAGTCTTTAGATAAGTTTGTTAAATTTATGAATGTATCCTTTTGGCATCATCAGTACCCCGATTTTGTTCGTCTTTTTTGTAATCCTCATGCGTACGAACTGTTAAACCGGATTGATTGTGATATTGCACATGCGCACTGTATTTGCGCATTTTTACATTTTTTTGTTAGTTTTTTTTACAGTACATTTTTGAAAAATTCGTGCGCATCTAAAACAGAACTTTAGTTGTGTTAGAAATTTCTTGTTAGAATTGAGTATAAACGCATGCTGTTTACTTTTTTTTGTTGATGGATGATGACATTTCGAAACATGATTTTATGACTTGATTTTTGATTTTGAAACTTAAAATTGTGAACACTTACCATTTTGAAACATAAATTGTATTCTCTGTTCGATTTTCGATCAAAAGAATATAGTTCCGACTATAATATTTTTTTTTCAATGAAAATACCAAATGACATTTGATTTTTGATTTTGTATGTAACATCGAAAGGTTGGGAAAAATACTCATGCGATAACCGATTTCAACCGCTTCGACAATTAGGATTTATTGAAACAACATTTAGGCGTAATTTACATGAGAATTAAACTGACACATTAAAATAAAATTGTATCACACAATAATAAATATGTATATTATCATAAAGAAAATATATACAAATCCTACTAAAATAATGTAAGTTACATTTACCTAAAAATAGAACGCCAATTAGGGATAAAAGGATATACCGGTTTATTTTGCACATAAGTTTCTTTTTATTTATGGTCTTCTAAAATGTATTCTTTATTCACGAAATCTACGTTTGGAAAAATCCATGGTCAAAAAATAATAAAACAATAATTAAAACCTGTCGGTTTCTTTTTCTTAAAGAGCAAATTTTTAATTTATCCCACATACCATTTTTTCCTAAATCAATTTTGGTTTTCATCAGGATAACGTAATAATTTCTAGTATATTTAAATTGAATTAAATGCTTTCGTTAATGTTATAATATTTACACTTGAATCTTGCATTTATACGAGTTATGTGAAATTACCGATACATGAATTTTTTCTGTGAACTGTGATTGTTAATTACCAAAATAATTTAATAAATGTTAAATTATTGGTTTTGTTTGAACTTTAACTGTGATATTAATTACCAAAATAATTTAATTATTAAATAATTAGTTTTGTTTAAACTTCTAATATAAGTACGATTTTTTATATCAAAAATGAATAATTTTAAGAGTGGAATTTCTTGTGCAATTTTAACATGTTGTGCTTCTAGAAGAACCCATGTTGACAGACGTTTTTATAAATTTCCTAAAAAAAACAGTGATTTATTTAAAATTTGGATAGAGAAATGTGCAATACCGGTAAGTGATTTTGACAAATTATTAATTATATGTGAAACACATTTTCATGAAAGTGACAAAGGCAAGAAGCGATTAAAAAAAAACTCTGTACCCCAGTTAAACTTGCCCTATAGTAAGGATATTGAATTAGTAGATTACATAGAAATAGATCAATTAGAAAACGTTATGCCAGTACCAGAATTTCGAGTCTCTGAAAACAATGGTATTGAAGATTGTTGCAATAACTGTTTAAAATATATAAAAACTTGCGACTATTATAGGAAAAAAAATGTATTGTTACAAAAGCTTCACGACCGATTAAAAATAAAGTATATACATAATAGAAAAGCAATGCTTAGGTTTTCCAAAATGCACAGTAGACATCTAGCCCCAAAATCGCCCCGCGAAAATTTAAACGGTTTAATTAACGCCCAAAATGTCAGTTTCGAAGCAAAGGAATTTTCAAAAATGCTTTTGCTTAGAAAATCGAAAACTGTCAAATATCCCGATGAGCAACGTCAAATTTCTATAAATTTATATTTTATATCACCAGCATCGTACAGATTTTTAAGATCGAGTCTGCATTTTAACCTACCATCAAAAAATTCTATTTTAAATTGGATGCCAATCAAAACTATTTCACCAGGGAAAAATTTTAATATTTTAGAAAATTTAAGGCTAAAAGTTAGCACAATGGCGACAGATCACAAAAAAGCTATATTAGTGTTTGATGAAATAAGAATACGTGAGGATTTAGACTATGATAGCAAATTAGACATAATCCAAGGTTATTCAGATGACGGAGAGCATAGAAATAATAGTATAGCGAAATACATTTTGGTTTTTATGGTTAGGGGAGTAGTAGTTCAATATAAATATATAGTTTCATATTATGTTTCCGCACATAATATTTCGGGCCAACTTTTGGTACAACTCATTAAAAATAATATTCGCATGTTAACAGAAACTGGACTTAATGTTTTAGCGACGGTTTGCGATCAAGGATCGAACAATAGAAGTGCGTATAAGCTTTTAGGAACATCAGTTGAAAACCCATTTTTTTATTTAGATTCTAAAACAGTATTTACAATTTTTGATACACCACATTTAGTAAAATCGATTCGAAATAACTTGTTAAAGGCAAATTTTAGTACACCGGATGGAATTATTAGTTGGTCAGTTTTGAGAGAGCTATATGAAGCCGAGAAAAATAATGTTACAAAATTGTGTGTAAAACTTACAAATAAACACATTTATCCTGGCCCATTTGATAAAATGAAAGTGTCTTATGCAACGCAAATTTTTAGCAAAACAGTGGCTGCAGCGATACAAACTATGTACGAGTTGGGTAAATTTTCTCGTGATGTAGAAAAATACGCACTCCCAACAGCAAAGTTTTGCAAAAAAATTGATGCAATGTTTGACAACTTAAATAGCAGAAATTTGTATAACAAAAATAAAAATTGCAGCGCCTTGCAATATGGTAATCACATTGGTAATATGTTAACGGAAATGAAAACTTATATAAGCAAAACTAAATGGTTGAAAAAAAATAAAATATATTGCCTCGATGGAATTCAACTGACAATAACTGCCATCTTGAAGTTGTCACAAGAAATATTTCAAAATGGTTCTAACATAACTTACTTAATTACTAGTAGATTTAATCAGGATCCGCTAGAAAATGCATTTTCTATAATTAGAGGAAAGGGTGGGAATAACAAAAATCCATCTGTTCTGGAATTTAGTCGAATACTTGCACAAATTATGTCTTTAAAATTTTTGAAGAATACTTCTCTTTCGAATTGTGAAGAAGATGACGACGAAAACTTGGCAAATTTAAAAGCCATATCTGACCAAAACGATTCATCGAACTCTCCAAATTGCTGTAATAATAATGTTTCATTGAGTCATGAAACGGAAAACGAAATCCCGGATGACGGTATCCTGGTGGAACAAATACTAATGGATGTGGGCACTAATATTAATACAAATGATGGAATTGATGATGCAGCTTTAAAATATTTTATTGGTTATGTCTTTCGTAGATGTAACAAAACTGTTAATTGTAGCCAGTGTACAAGTTTACTGATAAAAGAAGATGGAATAATGACAATGAAAAATGAAAATTTTATTTACTTTAAAAATTATACCAATAATACAGATTTTGGTAAATTGTTTGCTCCATCTGAGTTTTATTTTACTATTTCCAAATATTTTGCAGAATTATTTTATACATATTTTAAAACCACTCCACATATTCCAAATATAAAATTTGAAATCACTCAATCATGTGTAGAGACTTTAAAGCTAAGAAATAATGAATTTTCCGAATTCTTCAACGAAAATATTCCATGCTACTCTCACCACAAAAACATTTTGGATTTTCTAATACTTGTCTTATTAAGAAAACATTGTAAATGGGCCATAAAAACTTATAAAACATAAAACAATTGCAACTGAATACTTATCATGTTTAGGGTAGTGGAATAGGCCTATCGGGGATACCACAATAAAAAAACGCACCAAATACTCTTCCTCAAGGGAGGTGGGGAAATGAGTAATACAAAAATGTCTTCCTATAAGTTAAAATAGCCAAAATTTGCAAGGTCTCAAAGTATTAAAACCAGCAAATTCAACAGGTCTCTTCAATTAACACCAGCATATATACTTTTGGAAGACAAGGTCTCTTCTTTTCCAGGCCAAAATGTTTATTGGATACCAACGAATTATCCAATGCAAGTTTCACTTTATCGGTGCTATCGAACATGACTACTACCACGTTTCACGTTCCCTTTAATCATCGAACTGCTATGTCACCGCCCACGATAAACTAGGATACTGTGGTATTATTCTTAGGATTTCATGTTCGAGCGGTAATTCCATTTCACACCTAAATCCAAGCAGAGCGTGTTAATAAGTTTTATAATTTCTATAGTTAAAAGAGTTAAGCAGTACCACGATTAGAAATTTTAATCCGGTTTCGGTAATACATTTTTTTAAAATTTAAAGTATAATTTATAGTTGAAAGTCTAAAGTATAATTTACAAAGTTTGGGGTAGCTACTGTTTGGCAATTTAAATTATGGGCTCCCAGTTTTAAAATCCGCTAGTGTTGATAGAGGTAATTTGAAATTTTTCTGTGAATTCTCAACTTCAAGAGAGCGGTAGAATCTATGTATGTATATAGATGAACAGCCAAAAATTGGATTAAGGATTTACATAATCAATGTTAAATTTTGTTAATCGATTGAAACTGCAGCATGTACACGGCATAAAACCACAAAAACTCTAAAAAAAAAATTATAAAATAAATTCAATTTGTTTACTACGACACGATTCATAAAACGAAATAGAAAACCAAAATTTTAAAATATAAATCGTCGATCGCAATAAAAAATTCCTAGAAGTATATAAGGAACAAAAAATAGAAAACAAAAAAAAATCGACCTTCATGATTTTTATAACTTTTTATTTACTTTCTTTATATACCAAAATACAACAACTGCGCTGGGTCCCATTGTTTTACTTTTTTTCCAAATCGATCGAAGACAACTCACTATATGGGCTTTGGACATCTATATGTTTTTAATTTATGATATTATACACTGTAAACGTTTTTGAAATTTTCAATTCTGTTGCGTTAAAATGAATGAAAAAACGAACAAAATCGGGGTACAGGTCCAATTGATAAATGCTTCAGTTGGTGGTATAATTGCCCGATTTATTCTCGACTATGGCTAAGCGTGAATAATATATTGTTTTTTTCACTACGATTGCGGATTTCCATTCTCCTTGACCAGCTTGCATACGCACTTGTTCACCAATTTCCAATGATTTAAATGGGTTTGATATTTTGTCAGCATTCACTTTTCACTAAAAACTTAGACGTGCTAATTCCCGCGTGCAATTATTAATGATTTTTAGAATAATTGTTATTTTTCGATCGGAATGAAATGTCTGGTATTGCTGCTGAATAGACGTCGACCTTCTGGGTGTGTATATGTATCAGTGTTATTATGCCAACATTTTCTCAACATATTTTTCATCTTTTGTACATTCCGCTAAGCAAATCTATTATTTTTTTGATTTTGTGTACTATGACATGTTGGACAATTTTTTACGTATTCTTGGATATCCTTTATTTGCCCTACCCAAAACAGGCTTTGTTGGGCTCTAGCTAGTGATTGATTAATACCAGGATGGGTTAAGAACCCAGTTTAGCATTTCATGCATTTCAGATTGAGGAACTATTATTTGTATGTCTTTGAATAGTAAACCTTCGTTCCAAGTGATTTCTACCTTAAAGTTGTGGAATTCATGATTTCATTTCATCCTCTGGCCCTCTCTTCATAATAACTGATTTTAATAATTTTAATTCCACATCGTTGTTGGATAACTCGACAAAACATTACTCGTTTTTTGATCTTTTGTATATGTTGATGATTCGCAAATCAAAGCAACAGATGATCTTTTTGATTTCTAACGCTTTCGAACTTTCTACAGATTTACGCCCGCATTTACGTTGTCATACCTCAAAATTGGTGTGCTTGTAAGAATTTTTAAGATTTATGCTTCGTCAGCATCTCAAAATCTTAATGACTATCTTTTACTCTTTTAAATTTAACAGTAGCGGTGGCTTTGGATAATTTACAAATTGTTTTGACTGCACCGAGGACAGGTATTGCATTTGATCATCTTCTTCAGTTGAATCAGAATCGGTATCTGACTATTCGACTGCTGCAACTTTCTTTGATTTATTTTTTGATTTTTTCCGTTTATTTACACGACACTTTATAGCGAAGTGACCCTTTAAACCACATTTTTTACATATTTGATGTTGAATGCTGGGCATTGTTTTCATCTGTGTTTCTTAACACATTAACCTCAATTAAATGTTTTATTTTTCATTTTGTTTACTGTAACTGATGTATTTAATTGTGTGATTTCTTACTGTATTCCTCTCGGCTGATCTACATATTTTTTTTTGCTCTTTCTACGCCCAAACTATCTTTGACCCAGAGCAATTTTGTTCTGATTTAATTCCTACTACTATTTGATTTATTGTAAAATCATCAGTGTCCTCAAATCTATATACGCAACGTTCCAAAACTTCTTCAATTCATTCTCTTTGTAGTTGCTTGATGCGATGAAATTGCCACATTTCATACGTTTTGTTACGTGTTGGTGCAAAATGTGCCCATGGTTTGTTCCAAATCATGATACGCTTTAAGTAAAACGAAGACATACGAAATATTTTAAAAAAATCATCTTTAACAATTAAGAGTGTGACCGAGCAATTGGCGCAGTGGTTAAAGCTGCAGTGTTTGGGATTGGAGCTACCGGGTTCAACGGGGGAGGGTGATGAAATAGGATTACAATCAGTGATGACGATGAGCACAACTATGATGCCCTGTTGGAGTGAAGAATCCATGAGCCGAACCATCGTCCATGTCAGTCTGACAGGCTGGCTGGAGCAATGCAATGTGCAGATGGATTTAAACGCGAACCTGATTTCGTACGTCCTCGATTTGGCTAGTGATGGCATAAGGTAGGACGTTAAAAATTAACTGCGAAAGAGTTGGGAGAGATTCGGCTCCAGAAAAGATTGCAGGGTTCAAACACAAAAAAAAAATAAAAAATTAAGAGTTTGTCCGAAACCCATGATAAATATTTTGGACATTAATTTGAAAAATATTCCCCTACATTCCCAATTTTTTATGACGCTGTCCGAAAAGTATAATAATTGATTAAAATATTTCCCAGCCTTATATGTTTTTAAATTCACTTTTTGTGTGGTATATAAACTATGAACAAAGGTACACTTAATTGTGTGCATTGTTTATTGAAATTGTCATAGAAACGAAATAGAACAAATTTTCCTACATGGCTTTTAAATGGTACTATTTCAAAAACAAGTAAATATATTATTGAATATATCCGAGTATGCTACACGTTGAGTTTGGCTTGTATTATAAAAAGTTTTGGTGTTTGTCAAAAATTATCATAGCAACCATGATAATTTGAGTGTCTTCGTTTTTATGTCAAAAATTTGTATTCACAAATATTTATCATGGATTTCGGACACAGTCTTAAAAATAATTAACAAAATTTAATTAAAACACCTGCTTTTTTAGTCGTAAAATAAGCATGTTGTAAACCAGCTCATTTCCACTACTTTTTTTGTTGACAAATTGGATAACGAGTTATGAGTAGGTTTATAAAGAAGTGTTTTTGGAGGAGATGTAAGAGAGACAGAAAAAATAAAAGTAAATAATGAAATTCGCAATGTTTATGTGAAAAAATAAAAAATAAAAATAAAGCTTTTATTTAAATATATAAAATGACAAATTATTGGGGATATAAATTTAGGTAGTGTGCGAATCGGTAAAAAAAGTTATGAAATAATTTGGCTGTGGTAGAAATAAAATAAAAACATTTTTCAACAGTTTAACAGTGTGACATGGTTAAAGTTTTGACGTTTACATGTTTACTATATACTCGTTTTTTGACGCGAATGTAACAATGTATATTGAATTCGAAGTTAGATTCATATTTTCTGATACTGTTTACCTGTAATCCCTAGATTGTGTATATGTTATATCAAAAATACCTCAAAATAGTTGATTGCAAAGCAGTAGAAGACGCTCAGCATCCTTTTGATTTGAATTTTTTCCAATAAATATCTCGTATTACTGGAGTCTGAGTGGAATCATTTTATTTAAAAAACAATAATTTGCCGTTTTCTTTTTTGTTTATTAACAGTTTCTATAGCTTCGTTGTTTTTATCCGTTTTGTGTGGTTATGTAATACGCCAAGCTTCAAATAAAAAAAAGATAAACAATTTTTTACTGTACCGCGATCAGTTAAACTTTTTGTGGTGATTAAAAAGTTAAAATTTTGACATTTTATATTTTTTGCGTTTTTTATTTTCGACCTAAGGAGTTGCCCGAATTCCGTTGTAATTATTCCAGCTGTAGTAATTATGACATTGCATTGTATGCAACCAAATTACTGCAGCAGCTAAAAAGCTACATGTAATAATTTTGACAGATTTGTAGTTTTTTCATTTCAAACAAAATTGGCGTAAGTAGTGAATGCAAACAGTTTTATAGGAAATTATTGTTCTGGCTCGTAGACAATATTTCATTATGATTGGGCAACTTTATTATAGTGTGTTATTAATTATTATACAATAATATCGTGGCATTCAACTCACATAAAAATGGTTTATGTTAAAATATCAAAATTACAACATCAAAATGTTTCTTACATTTTCGGACAATAAATGAATTTATTTAAAATATAGCAGAGAAAAAGATTTAACTCCTGTCAAAATTACACTACCACAGAATTTGGACTGTCCCTTAGTATAAATTATATTGATAAAATTGTTAAACATAATTTGAAAAACTATAGTAATAATTTTAGATAAATAAAGCTAAGAAAATTTAAAATATAAAATAGTAGACATACAATGTTTGTACAAACGATCAAAGAAAACAATAATCTGTTAACATAAAAAAGGCAGCAATTTAATGATGACGTATTTTTTTTAATTAAATTTTTTTTTCTGTTACATAAGATTTGTTTTATTAATTAAGTATTTTTTTGTAGTTAAGTTTTTTTTTGATAAACACAAGTCATCAACAAATATTTTGCTCATCGTACAGATTCCCAGCTATTAAACGTTTTTCCTAAGGTTTGCAAATTGTTTGAACGAATAATTAACTGTACAATAACAATGAGTAATAGCACCACCTCCACAAACAAAATCAAAAGCCAGGCAAAAGTCATTAAGAAGGCTGCAGTTTTGTACTCGAGAGATTCTGGGTCCTCAACGAAGGAGGGATGCAAGAGGGCTTTTTCATCACTTGATTGAGATCTGTAAAGTCGAAGACTAATCTTGGAGGGCAGAATCTGGCCTTTAAAAGTTGTCTTATTATTATTGGAACGACTAAACCATTGGTTCACGCCAGTACAGAATTTGCATCCTTGATTTGGCTGGTGACGGCGTAAAGTAGGACAAAATTTAGTATAAGATCATATTAAGTAGTAAAATATTGCATGGATTAAAACATAAAAAAGGTCTAAGTTGAATTTTGATGTAAATGCGATAGAAAATATTCCATAACCTTTAGGAAATGTGGTTTCTCTGTCACGTACTCTATCAAACAGGTAGTTTTAACTCCAAAACCCAATGTTGCAAAATCTGGCATAGATTTTAAATTTATTTTGTAATTACACATAAAGATTTCTTCTCAAAATGTACAAAATAGAAGGTTTTTTCAATAAAAATTTTTTAAATATTTAACCTAGATAAATTTAATAATTTTCTAAAAATCGAGCTGCTCGTAAAAAAGGATTAAGGATTAAAACAAAAATAACTCACACCCTAAAACGCGCAACCAAAATAAAGTTAAGCTGAAAAGCGCAATTACGAATCTAACAAAAAAAAGTAGTGATACTAGTATTTATTTAGCCATCTTCAAAAAACATTTTTTCTATTTTTGTTTCCTAAGGAAAACAGTAAACAACAATTTTTCAAAATTATTTCCTTTTTTTTTGTCCTTAGTTTGTTCTTCCTGTGTTATCATTAGTATGTTGTATTTAATGTATATATAGATATCACTGTGTAATATTAATGCTGTACCCTGAAGGTATAGTTCATTTTTAGTATTTTCTTTGTGAAATTAAATCAGCGCCATTGTTATACAACATTTTTAGATTATAATCATCTGTTTTACTAACAGTATGTGCACGAACAAATCAAACTGATAGTTGCGATTCGTTTGAACTTAATTTAAAAAAGGTGTTGCAATGCAATGTGTTAAGTTCAATGATTTCAATTTTGCACGATTTTTGATATAATACAATAATTACGAGCTTTGCACCATTAGTTGATTGAACTAATAAGGATTTCTGAATCTCTTAGAGGCTCATCTAGGAAGGAAATTGTTTAAAATGCACGACATACAAACAATGCACGTACACGACAATAATGGGGCATGTTCATCATCGCAAACTAGAATTTATTAAAATTATTTAAAATTTACTTGTTTTACCAACTTGTATGGTCAAAAATTTGCAATTGTAAAAACATAGTAAACTTTAAATCCTTTTGTTTTTTTTTTTAATAAACAAAAGAAAAGTTTTCGGTTCACGTTTTTTCGATTTAGTTTTTAACAGGCTGTAATTGCAATTACATTAAGCAAATAAACTTGTTCTTTTAAAATGTGCATATATTGGTTTCTCATTCAAATTGTTTAGTGTCTTCAGTGATTTACAAGGTAGCTGTAGTATTCCTTATTGCCAACTAACTGAATGCCGTGAAATTATAGGTTTACTCGAAATTAAACTTACATAAAAGCCAACCAACTTTTGCAACAATTTAACAACATTGGTAGTTGCAAAGGTGTCTTTTTTTTAAATAGAAATTAAATCGAAACATTAAATTTAAAATCAGTGCTGAGAGAAAAATAAAACATTTGAAGTCAAGTTTCAACTGTTTTATTTTCATTTCTTTTGTATTCCTCTAAAGTTAAAGGTATATCAAATCACCAAGATACATAAGCTTGAAAAAGTTCAAACAAAAATGTATATTAAGAAAACTGTATTCGAAAAATCATACTAGACCTTCAATATGAGTTTTGCAACAACCATTGTTGCAAACCAACTAAGGCAAATGCACAAAATTGGAAATGGAATTGGTACTGTTTACCATGAAGAATAAGAAATAGAGCCTTTTTTCTGTAATTCAATTGCCATATTTAACGTCGTGAAACATATATGCAAAATGTTTATATGACATAAATGCAGGCATCCCAAAAGCTAAAGTTTTATTCCCATTACTTCTTCTATTTAGCAATATAAAAGTAACAATGATATAAAGCCTAAACAAAGATTCAAAATTATTTGGCCATAATTGGAGGGTAGATAAAAACCTACTAATAATGAAGAACTCAAATAACACAAATATTTTACTCTCTCTCTAATTTTATATATAATTTATATAAAATTAATTTATGTGAGGGAAATTTTCTCTCTAAAATATTCTCGAGACCTGGGAACTCCAATGTAACTTTGGAAAACTTAAAAATAACCAAAAAAGTGATCTATCATTTACTAATACTACGACATATGTTTTTTGATTCTAGTTCAATTAACAACAGATCGATTAAGCTAAATTAAGCCCAATTTTTTAATCACTTATCGGATATTATGATTAAAAGACAGGTATAAAGTTAAAATGACATTGATGAATAAATTTTTAGCATAATAAACTAAAACTATATGCTTACCGTTAAACGCTTATGACATGCTTCTAATATTTCTATGACCAATCCCTTTAAACATCGAGTGAAACTATAATAAAAAAAATATATACATAATTAATTAATGCACTTGTTATTCAAAATTTAATTAAAACTATTTTAAATTTACAATAGTAATGATAGACAATTTTAATATAGATTTTTTTTAATGTGATAGTTTTTTGCAACATGTTTGTAATCATGGTAGCACACAGGTATGACAACTATAATAAATTGTTCCGTGATGTTAAAATTGAATTTGGACTTTTTATTGATAAATATGTGGATTTATAAAACTTAAAGTAAAATTGGATAAGGAAAATAATTTTAAATATTGAGAAATTTGAATCAAGGCTTTGATAATCGTTTAAAATTCCCATTAAGTCATATGTTATATAGTCATATGTTATAAACAATTGGCGGCTGTCATCTCCTGTATAATATCACGTTGACCAATACTTACCATTAGTCACTTATCAGACGTTGACCCGAGCAAATCTTTACCAATTTCATTTATTGTTTCCTCAAAATCATGGATACTACTTTAGCCAAAGGCCACACAAGTTGTTGTTTTATTGCTAGAAGGACGCAATCAACGAGAATATCTCAAGAGTATCCACTTACTTTCAGTCGTAGACCACATACCTGCCGGTATTGTACATGAGGGGTACGATTGATTTATCGTCCTAACTTCATAGTGAAATCGCCATCTGCACTGGTGTCGATGTGCAGCAGGAGTATGGTGGCGGTTCCCACTTGGTATGTAGACTGGCATATCGCTTGAGGAAAAACATCTTGTTTTTGTACCTTGTGGAGACCGTAGACGAGTTCTGACCGCTTAACGATATATCAAGGATATTTTCTTTGAACATGTCGTGCCCTACGCAGAATATATAGAAGATTTCATTGCAATGCAGAACTATTTTCGGTGTCACAAAGCTCGAACCACTCGGCAATTCATGGATGAGGTTGGACTCAAGACGATGAATTGGCCAGCGTGAAGTCCAGACATTAATCCAATTCAGCATTTATGGGGCGAACTAAAACGGGGGTCCGAGCCAGAAACCCGGTACTATTTAACATCGGTAACCTCAAAATTGCGTTGGATGAGGAGTGGCGTGCGATCCGCCAAATCACTGTCAAAAACTTAATAAGGTTAATAGGGAAACGCATGCGAACCCCTGTAGATGCAAGTGGGAATGGTGCAATACTAAATATTAGCCAATAAAATTGTTTTTGTTTTAGTTTAATTTTTTGCAATTTTGGTTGCGTTTTCATTCAAAATTCATTATCACTAAAAGTACTGAGCCAATTATAAAAGTAGTGTCAATCACAAAATACCTTAAATCCCGGCAGAAATAAAATTGCCAATGTTACCGATGTAGGAATTTTGGACATATATCGCTACACTGTAATCTGGAAATAAGAAGCATAAAGTATAGTGAAAAACATCCACCAAATGCGTGCCGATAACGAAAAACCATTTTGCGTCAATTGTAATGAAGAACATCCAGCCAACTATCGGAGCTGCAAATCATATAAAAAATTTGAAGCACATAAAACAAATAAAAAACGTTTCATCGTAATACAACATATATTACACAGCCAACACAACCTCCAGTAGCGGCAAGATATAACAACAATAAAATTTCCATGTCATATAAAACAGTTGTAATGCAAAGTTCGGCAACGTATTTACCAACGTCAAAAACAGCTTCAACTTAGTATCTCATGACTATATGACTTATACTGTAAATACAGACATTCCTGTGAATTAATGTATCCTGCCAAACCAACACATGTCCCCGCAGATATTAAAAGAAGCGCAAGCACCATCGATCTCGCGCTAACTCGTAATATTAATATAAATAAAACGCCTTTAAATATCTCGAGCATGTCGCCTGATCACAACCCAGTTATAATTCACTTGGTAAAAATGATATTGCTCAGTTCATTACCAGCCATAAAGCGCCTCTCAATTACAAATAGTCTTATACTGAAGAGGGTAATTAATTCGTTAGATAGACTGAGTAGTGAAGAAATAAATGTTACTAACGCGGAAGAAATAATATATACAATAAAACGTTCTAAGGTTCCAGGACCAGACAAAATTCCTAACACTGCGCTTAAGAAAATACCATTAAAAGCTGTTCAAATTATAGTTGATCTCATAAATTCGATTATTAAACTGGGATATTTTTTAGTGTCTTGGAAACCCGCACATTTTATTCCAATTCCAAAACCAGCGAGACCTCCAGATCAACCTAAAAATCTAACACATATTAGCCTTCTTAGTTCACTCAGTAAAATTGCAATCAGTAGATACAATGAATTTAATTCAAAATGAATAAATTGGATTAAGATCCAACTGCAGCACTGTCCATTCCCTAGCTAGGATAGTCACTGATTTACGAGGAAATTTAAATCAAAAACTAGTTACCTCTATGGTCCCCCAGGATATTGAAAAAGCCTTTGATACGATTTGGCACACTGGACTGCTTTAAAAATTATTAAAATTTAAAATTCCTAACTATCTTATTAAATTAATTAA
Source organism: Tipula confusa (assembly GCA_963556175.1). Lineage (NCBI taxonomy): Eukaryota > Metazoa > Arthropoda > Insecta > Diptera > Tipulidae > Tipula > Tipula confusa. Next base: position 126,198,479 of record OY744475.1, read on the forward strand.
ACCTTCTTTAACAGGACTTAAAATCACAGTGGTCGTGAATAATGGTTTCTCTACACCAAGGTCTATCAAATATGAAGTACCGCAAGGTTCCATTCTAGGTCCAGTATTATTACCTTATGTATAAGTGACCTTCCCAAATATCCCAATACAAATCTGTCAATATTTGTGGAAGATACGGTAATATACAGCACTTCGGAAAATTTCAAGGAGTGCACAGGTTGATTAAATCAATATTTCAAACACTTAGAACGTTATTACGAAAATTTTATTGTAAAAACGAGCAAAGTGCTTTGTATCGTCATCCAATCAAATTTAAATTTCACACCACACATAAGCCATATCATCACCAAAGCTAAACACGGTATGAAGTTGTTGTTTCCACTAATAAGGCATGAAAGTAAACTTAATAAACAAAACAAATTATAACACTATATAAATTATTCATTAGACCGGTTTTGACTTATGTCAGTTCAATCTGGAATACAATCCCATAGACACAATACAAAAAACGACTAATAGCCCAAAACAAAAATATAAGTATGGCCTTAAACTTAAGGCCTAATCCCACTACACACAAACAAGTAACTACAAAAGAAATACACAACATTACCGTTCAACAAATATTACCGTTCATTAAATATTTCGTTACCTTAGCAAAAAACACAATCAAGCCCCAAATCAGAAAAATCATAATTCCCACAATAGATAACCAAACGAACAATAGATACAAATCCCCTTGGAATATGCCACAACATAATACCAGGTGATCCCATAACATGAACAATATAGTATAAACTAAGTAGGCAATGATGAGGGTGCTAATAATACAGCAGCTGGTGGCGAAGAATTCTAGAAACAATTTTATTCTTATATAATATCACTGCTGCTAACGATGAAGAAAGTGAGTGGGAAAATAAGGAAGCGTGTGATATTGATTTGAAAGGAGTATCAAGGTCGATAAAAATTGGTGGAGGTTCGAGTGGATTGGCATTAATACTTACTATAATTTCAGTACCTGCCTATTAAATTGAAGCAACCGTAAACAAAAACATGAAAAACGAAGTAACACAGGTTCATACACAAAAACATATGTCGAATAAGCCTTGAATTTGGTTTGTTCAACATTTCGAAAATTACAGTTATATATATATATATATATATATATATATATATATATATATATATATATATACATATATATATATATATATATATATATATATATATATATATATATATATATATATATATATATATATATATATATATATATATATATATACATATATATATATATATATATATATATATATATATATATATATATATATATATATATATAAATATATATATATATATATAAAGATATATATATATATATATATATATATATATATATATATATATATATATATATATATATATATATATATATAAATATATATATATATATATATATATATATATATATATATATATATATATATATATATATATACAGGGTGTCCCTAAAGTAGATGACAAGAATAGTACCGTTGGATTCCTTGTTCAAAGCGAACATGAGTTTACTCCTACCACTTTGCACTGTGAAGCCCCCCTATCCAGTTATAGACGTTTGAAGAGAAGCCTTCCAACGTCGTACCTTGTATTAAAGATAACTCAATATCTAGAGAAAGAACCATTTGTTTTTCCCAATGTTTATATCGTTAAAAAGCTGAAATTTTCTTTCAAATAAGTTATAATTAGTATGAATATTTACGTAAAAAGTATTTCAAATTAAAACAAAACTCTTAGAATTGAAATTTTTTTGTTTCTTTACCATTTATCTTTTAACAATAACTTTACGACAATAAATATTTTTTGATTAAAACATAGTTCAGACTCTTAGCTTTCAGAAAAGCTAACTATTTGTCATATTTGCAATAATATGTTATCTAAAAAAATTAAAAGATTACAGTAAAAATTTTGCATTTTCTTTATTAGACGCAAGTATTGAGGTAGAAATAAGTACTGGTATTAGGTAATAATATTTCGCAATATTTACAGCAAATTCTCAAAATGACCACCATTAGCCGTTATCCATTCTAAAGACTTATTCATAAATGAATTGCGAACTTTTACGAAAACGTTTCTATCCCGTTTGATTTCGTTACAAACTTCATATATTCTAGCAATTAACGTTGCTTTATCTGGGATAGATGAAGAATAAGCTTTAGTTTTTAAATAGCCCCATAGGTACAAATCTAACGGATTTAGATCCGGTGGTCTTGCTGGCCAATATATAGGTCCTCCGCGGCCAATTCACTGCCTTGGAAACAAATTGTTTAAGTGAGATCGTACATTTCTTGCAAAATATGGTAGAGCACCATCATGCATCAACCACATACATCGTAAATTAAACAATGGAACTTCTTACAACAGTTCTTCAAATTGTTTTTTTAAAAAATTTAAATATTTTACACTATCTAATCTGTCTGGAAGTATGGTCGGCCCTAGTAATTCGTCTCCAAAAAAAGACGAATTACTAGGGCCGACCATACTTCCGTTTACTGTGTTCGTTTACTGTGTACTGTGTTAATTTATCTGTGAAAATTATCTTCTTTGGAAACCAAAATCATTCACAAAAAAATTTTCTTGATATTTTATCACTTTCGAAAATGTCTTGTACTGTTTGGTAATGATAAGGATGGAGATTTTATTTTTTAATATGCCTGTGTACGATAGATTTTGCAATTCCGGTTTTTGCTGCAATTTTCCAAATACTACTTAGTCGTGGGTTTGTTATAAATTTCACGCAGCATTCTATCAGCATTATGGTGTGTTGTTGATGTACGTCCTAGTAGATCTCTCCAATTATTTAAAAAAGTGCCGTTCTCCCGCAAATTCCGATCAACATTAACAAAAGTATTAACAGATGGCAATCTACGATTAGGGTATCGATCTCGATATATCCGTTGAGCAACGGTCCGAGCTCCATTAGCCTCGTAAAAATGCATACCATATCCACATATTCGTTAAAGGTATAAGGATTCATGTTCTAATAAATGTTAAATTATTATTTTTTTAATTTTAACTAATTCATTTTTAGATGGCCCCCGATTGTTAAAGACAAATTTATATTTAATTATTTTATGAAACATATTAATATTAATCATCTACTATATTTAGATGATATTTACTATATTTAGATAATATTTATAGTAGATGATTAATATTTATTAATCATCTACTATAAATATTTTTTCTACTGTTAATAATTTATTTAATTCAAGTTTATTGATACCTCAATACTTGCGTCTAATAAAGAAAATGCAAATTTTTTATTGTAACCTTTTAATTTTTTTAGATAACATATTATTGTCTGAACAAAGTCTGAACTATGGTTTAATCAAAAAATATTTATTGTCGTAAAGTTATTGTTAAAAGATAAATGGTAAAGAAACAAAAAAATTTCAATTCTGAGAGTTTTGTTTTAATTTGAAATATTTTTTACGTAAATATTCATACTAATTATAACTTATTTGAAAGAAAATTTAATCAGCTTTTTAACGATATAAACATTGGGAAAAACAAATGGTTCTTTCTCTAGATATTGAATTATCTTTAATACAAGGTACGACGTTGGAAGGCTGCTCTTCAAACGTCTATAACTGGATAGGGGGCTTCACAGTGCAAAGTGGTAGAAGTAAAGTCATGTTCGCTTTGAACAAGGATCCAACGGTACTATTCTTGTCATCTACTTTAGGGACACCCTATATATATATATATATATATATATATATATATATATATATATATATATATATATATATATATATATATATATATATATATATATATATATATATATATATATATACATATATATTTTTTTTATATCGGCATGAATGATTAGAATTCGAGTGTCTATAATTTTAAATTATTTAAGAGAAACATTTCAGAAAAACAAAATTTTGTTTCTAAAAATGCAGAACATTCAGCTAAAATATATTGTTACCATAAATTTTTAGTTATGTATAAAATATCTGCAAAATGCAACAAATATAATATGTAAAATGATCTACCGTACCAAAAAGCATAATACAAATTTAATTTAAATTTGTACAATTTATGGAAGACATAGTTTCTACCAAATCGATATTTGTTATCGTGTTACATAAATATAATATTATGATGCCTATATCGTTTATTCGCTCGAAATAAAGTTATGTATACGAGTATGTGTTTTGTTCGACCAAAAATTGTTGAGATTATGTTGCAATATTTAAATTTTTAATTAATTATATGTTTCATGCACGTATAAAACAAACTCAATGTGTAACTTTACATAATAGACGGGATTTAACCGGGTAATAGGCCCAATGGTAAAATCGTAAGAGTCAGTCTGGTTGGCTAGATCACAGTGTTCAGTGGGATAATAAAACTGAAGCCGAAGTCGTCCAACCTCAATTTGATTGGTGGCATCGTAAAGTAGGACGTTTTCAATTATTCGAAAATCAGTTGGAAGAGCTTCTACTGTAAAATAGTATAATCAGGGACTTAAAACATAAAGTGTAGTAGTTTTTTGATTGTTTGATGTAGAATGTACCACCAAGTATTAAACAGGATCTCCCGAATATTTGACCGGGCCCACCGTACACCCGTTTTACATATACATGGAATGATAAGGCAAGATATTAGTTAAATTATTAAGATCGTAAATTTTTGAGGAGGTAGAGAAAGGAAAGGAAGGTCAATAATGACAGAATTGGTCCGATTTCCCGGTAGCCAATATTCGAACTACTGTTAGCATAAGACAATCACAATTTTATTGATCTGCTCTGCATTCAGGCATCTCTTGTCAGCAACTCCAGTGTGCCACCATTCATCTGTTTTCGGCAAAGTTTCCCTGAAAAAACTAATTGGTCCTAGCCGTAGGCTGTAATAAATTGAATTAATTTTTAATCTGAATTTAAAAATTAATTAATTCATAACATAATAATATAATTTCTGCACGCCGCGGGCTGTAATAAATTGGATTAGTTTTTGCCTGAAATTTACAATTAATTAATCTTTTACATTTATGAAAATATGAAATTTTAAAAATTATAATATAATTATAAATTAGATTTTATAAAATTTAATTAAATATTACAAATCAATTGGAATAACCGCTTTACGACAAATACGTCATGCAATCACCGAGAATCTAATTTATATAAACTTTATTTGACGCAAAACTTTAAAATGTATACGAATTAGATTGAAAAAAATTGATTAAACAATACAAATCAATTGAATTACTTATTCTTTTTTTAATTTTATAGAAACGAAATAAGGAACCTTGTTTTAATAAAAACAAAGAATTGTCAAATGTAATGTATTTGTTGTTTTTGTCGCCTTTCGCTACCAGTGAAGTCCGTTAAGTTTTTTGCTAGTGTGTTTTCTGTTCAATAGGGCCATCCTTGCCGGTTGGAACCCGTTGGCCCTAGCGATCTATTTAATAGTATTCAGTTCCTCTGTATAGTCTTCTGGGTCCATTGGTATCGTATTCAGTCTGTTGATCATGTGCAGATATGAAGTAATCTTATGTTAAGGTGGATGGTGTCAGTCGTTTTGGATTGTGTGGTCCGTTTGTGTTGGTTTTCTGAAGATTAAACTTGTGTTCATAATTTTTATTACGAATCGTTAGATCCAGGTAATTGATACTCTTTTCTTCAGTTTCCAAAGTGAACTTGATGTTGTTATGTATATTGTTAAGATAATCGTGAAATTGTTTCAATTGCCGATTGGTTCCTCTAAACAGTGTACGTATATCATCCACATATCTATGCCAGTATACCACACAGTTCCTATAAGGGTTACTCTCACTCAATATTTTCGAATTCTCTAAGTGATTTAAGATAATATTGGCTAAAGTTCTCGATAAAGGGCTTCCCATGGGTAGTCTTTCTTTGCTGTTTATAGAATATGTCTTGATGTTCGAGGTAATTCTGTTTAATAATCACCTTTAAGAGATTTCTAATTTCCTCTGCACATTCAGTTTCTCCCTGATTCACGAGCAGGTCGTAAGTAATTCCAATAGTTTTTCTATTCATTATATCAAAAGAGACCAGTCTGGCACCTTGAGGAATTTTAACTGATTCTATTAAGTTTGCAAGTTCTAGGTTGTTCATCAACGAAACGTTGTTTTCCAGTTTAACTTTACTCATTAGAAACTGATTAACGCGTTTCGCTATCCTGTACGAGGAAACGGATGTAATAGGCATTACCGATTTATGAACCTTGAGAAGTCCTTTGATTTTTGGCGCCGATGGTTTGATCATTTTCATGTACCTCATTTCTTGTTTACTTAGTACATTTACTTAGTGTACATATATTTATGCATTTGTTGATACAATTTGTAACTGTAACCGAGTAGTCGATTGATAGAGTAACTAAGTAATCGATTTATATGTTGTAACCGAATAGTCGTAGTGGATAGAAAAAAGAGTTGGCAAGGAACGGATCATTTAAAAGAAAATATAACAAGAGACTACATTTTAAAATTGAATACGTTTTAAATGGAAAAATTAGAGCGATTTTTGAACGCATTAAAACGTCACGGTCTCACGCTAAAGCTCACAAAATGTCATTTTTTTAAACGCGAGGTAGATTTTTTGGGACATGAAGTATCAAAATTAGGAATAAGACCGGGAAAAACGAAAACTGATGCCAATATAAATTTTCCACAACCGGCAAGGATTAGCAGGATTTTTTCGAAAGTAAATGAAGAATTTTAATATCATCGCAGAACCGCTAACTCAATTAACTTCGGAATTAGTACCATTTCTATGGACGGACGAACAAACAAAAGCATTCGAACATATTAAATCTAAATTGGGAAGCCGCGAAACATTAGCAATATATAACTCAAATTAAGATTATGAAGTGTGTACCGATGCTAGTTTAAAAGTGTTGGGCGGTTTTTTTTTTTCAAATTAGAAGCCAAAAAGGAATACTTTAGTCGGCAGACCACCGAATGTGAACAAAAATATCATTCATATGAACTTGAGGCGTTAACAGTAGTTGTAGCCTTAGAACGGTTTCGAATTTATTTGATCGGTAAGCATTTTAAGTTGGTAACTGAATGTGCATCGTTACAAACATGTAAAGAAAAATCTCATACCAAGAATTGCGAGATGGTAACTGAAGCTGGCAGATTATGATTTTACGATGGAGTATCGACCAGGAGCGCAAATGAAAAACGTGGATGCGCTAAGTCGAAATACAAAAGGTGCAGAAGAACAGATGAAGAAATAGATGAACAGAAATATTGAATAGAGCACACGATGCAGCGGTTAGATGAGGATCTTCAAAAAATAATTATGATATTAAAACAACCAGCTAAAAATGCGGGAGAACGACAGACACATCATGACTATACAACTGATCGAGGACAACTTTTTCGAAAAACGGATGAAGGACGTAAATGGATTAAATGGCGAATAGCGAAACTTAACAGCGATGATATAGGACTCGAGTAAACACTAAAAATGGTCCAGAAACATTTTTGGTATCCTAGAATGTAAAATTAGCTAAAAAAATGTATGGCGGCTTGTATTGAATGTGGATACACAAAAGCAATATCTGGGCAGAAAGAAGCAGAATTACATCCGATTAACAAAATTCCAATACCATTCCACACGGTTCACATAGATCACCTTGAATCGTTCGCGAAGAGCACTAAGAGGAATGCATATGTAATCGTAGTTGTAGACGCTTTTACAAAATATGTTCATAGTAAGGCGGTTAAAAATACTTCTGCGATACCTGTAATTAATATGATGAATGATTGGACCGTACATTTTGGTATACTCACACAAATCATTAGTGATCGAGGAACAGCGTATACGTCTAAGGTATTCCAAAATTATTTTCACGATAACGATATTAAACATGTGTTAAACGCAACAGCAACACCGAGAGCAAATGGCCAATGTGGACGATCTAATCGTACGATTTTATCTATGTTGAGGGCTATGATAGGTGAAGAAGAAAACAAATTGAATTTAAAGATGAACCAATTACAGTGGTCAATGAACAACCTACCAAATTCAACCACAGAAATGTCACCCCAATGTTTAGTGTTGACATATAACCCTAGAAGCACGTCGAAAAACAAATTGCTGCTTGCCTTATCAGACTACTCAGTACGAAGAGTTCAAGAAAATGGCTTATGAAAGAACGACTAGAGCAGCTGTTCGATATAAAGAAAATTTCGATAGAAGACACCGAAGATAACAAAATTTCGATTGCCATATAGCGTGAGCAAAAAACTAAAAAATGACCGTTAAGTTATAATCGATGTACATGGGGCCGAACAAAGACAAAATAAATTTGAAGGCGTTTTAACATCAGAACGAATGAAACCCTGGTGTAACTTTGAAGATCTAGAGGCGATAATAAAGCTGCTGATGAGGACATTAGTAGTCAGTAGTATATTATTATGAATATCAAGAATTTAATTAGAATTATAAATTGAATTAATCGTTTCACGACACATACATCATACAATCGCCGAAAATCTACTTTATATACACTTTATTAGACACAAAACTTTAAAATTTATACAAATTAAATTTTAAAAATATTGATTAAACATTACAAATCAATTAAATTAACCGCTTTACGACAAATGCGTCCCTAAAAGTAAAACACGACAAGTGACAAAAATCTCCTTTACTCCATTTCTTTTCACAAATTTTGAACTAGATGAAAACTAGGAAATTCTTGTGAAAATCTGTCTAACAACATTTTAACATACAAATAAAAAGTACCTTTGAGAAAACATGTATATAGTTGTCGTACTCCAGAAATAACTGCACAAATACACTACACCACACTGTGACAGCACTAATTTACATAAAAGCAAATATTTCCTTTTATCAATTTTTTGTTTTTTTTATTTGGAGAACGTAGTAAGTTTTAGATTTACGGTTGTGTTTTCAACCTAACTAAATACTAAGATGCTCATTTATATACTCCATCGGCCGTCATTTCTAATATTAAATCACCGTCTCCGCTAATCATAAATTATTATGGTAAATATCTAAACTTCATAATCACTTTCGTTGCAATGTACTTTACTAAATACAGCAATGCTTTTTTAGTCTCAAGGACTCTTCATTATTGTTTAATACCACAATTGACACTATATACCGAAAAAAACGAGTTTAAACATTTTCCTAACCTAAAAACAAATTGATTTTCGATTAAGATACGAGAAGGTTTATCAGATGGAATAAAAAGATAGTTAAAAATATAATAAAGTTCATCAAAAGTCAACAAAATAAAGTTTTTTACCCTTTTTTGTGTTGTTAATTGTTAATAGAGAAAAAGGTAAAATGAACCAGTTAAAGCACAAAATAATTTGCCTTAAGCTCTTGAAAAAGTCTTTACAGATGATGAATCGGTTTTTTTTATTTTTTTATTTTTTTTTTCGAAATGGGTTAACTCGATTAAAGTATTAAAATCATTATTATTAACACAAAAATTTCCGTTGGCATTATCGATTGGCAAAGTTTTTGTTATCCTTAATGTCCATGAGAAGTTTTTTTTTTTCGATGTTCGGGTTTTTCTAAATAATAGAATTCCGTTAATAATAGAATATCTTAATATAAAAAAAATTTCAAAACCATGAAACTATAAATGGATTATATATATATATATATATATATATATATATATATATATATATATATATATATATATATATATATATATATATATATATATATATATATTCGTCGAAAACAAAACTGTAATATAAATTCAATATTCTGCTCTTGCCTGGTTTAGGTTAGATTATATTACAGCCTTTTAGAATTAAGGTATGGCTATATGTTTGCTTCAGTTTATTTCAATTACCACTCTTCCCTTTTATTATATTATGTAATATGGATACATACACAAACACACACACCTACACACGCTCGTTTATATTAATTCAATATACGACTAAAAAAATTCAACGTATACGTTGAAAACAATGCCATTTTCTTCTCATTCTTTTGAGGAACTTTTGAGGAGCTTTTTGTTAAGAAAAATTTGAAATGAAAAAAATGTTCCTTTAACGAAATTAATTACGTTCATTCACGACATTTAACCGTTAAAAAACAATGATTTGAATTAAATTAAAACAATAGGAAGGATATAAAATGGATACAAATATTTCAGGGTAACCTTTCACGGCATATATTTATTATTGTACGTTTGGGGAGGATATGGTTAAATTAAATCGTCGCAGTTCAACATAACGAATAGTTTATAATTTTGATTAAATTAGGACTAATAAATTAATGATAAAATTAAAAAAAAAATTAAAAACGGGGGAATTTTAGTAAAAGGATCAAGATAATTTCTAATAAAAATTTATAGTATGAGTTGTAGAACACTTTCTATGGACTATGGTATTTACCAATGGTGCAACTGAAACTTAAATTTCTAGAATTGTCTCGGAATTTAAGAGAGAAATCGTGCATTCAGAAAAAAGAAAGACCAACAGGAAATTCTCATAATGGGCACTTTCGAATTTATATTATCTGTTATAAAATATTATTATTTATTGAAATAAATATTTGCTATAATACAGTATTATTTTGGTTTGCAATCACTAGATCCATTGGTTGGGTTCTTTATAGGCGTCTTATTGCTATCGAACAGTTCAGAATACAACGTATCTCGGTATTTCACGATGTTAAAGGCGTGATTCATGTTTGGCAGCTTAAACTGCAATCACTTTATTGATGTCTTCACTTCGAATGTATCACCGGGTATTTACAATATTCCGAACTACTTTATTTTGGATGGTCTAATTTATCTTAACGTTCGTCTTCTTATAGTACAACCTCAAAACTGTATTCCGTAAATCCATACAGGTTTCAGAGTTCACCGATATAGGAGCAATTTATTATGTATAGATAGTTCCCTACCTGGGGGGTGAAGTCCTAGATTCATACCTCTTTGCGGTGCTCCCTGGGTTACGCTAAATCAATTAGACGGTGTAGTGGAGCCGAGCAGAGGAAACCATCCTGTTTATAGTCTTGGACACTAAATGTCAGGACGAGTCATTGGCTTCTCAAAACCAATACCAAATCAGTGTCTGTTCTCCAGGTTAGGTGTGGCTGAAGATGGTGTCTGTCTTGTTTCAAGCGGCTCACTATATAAATGTGTTCAAGGTGGGATTGGATGCCTTAAGATTATCTCCAGTGTGTGGCCCACACACGTAACAAGCGGCAGCCCAACAACTTGCTCTCATAAAAACAATTAAAGTTATGAACCCTAATCAAAGGCCTCGGATTACCATATCGAATTCATCACAAAATCGACCTCGGAAATTGTACATTGACAACGCTTTAAAAATGGGAACATGGAATGTGCTTAGCCTCTTAAGACCTGGAGATTTCCAGATCCTTTCGAATTAAGCAAAGAGTTACACATTAGACGTGCTTGCACTACAAGAGCTTAGATGGGCATGTCATCGACTTCCGCCCTATCAACATGCGGATATGCGCGGTCACTAAGAAATTTAACATCGCGATCGTTAATGTACTTGCACCCACCAAAGATAAACCTGATGACATCAAAGATCTCTTTTTTGTCGAGCTGGAGAAGTCATCAATAACATACCGCACCACGACATTAAAATTTTCGTGGGCGACTTTAACGCAAAAATCGATAGGAGTGCAGAAACTACATCGTACATCGGTCCTAACAGCCTTCACCTTATTAGTAACAACAACGGCCAACGCGTCACCGACATGGCAATAACGTACAACTTAGTTGTATCAAGTACGTTTTTCCCACACAAGAGAATCCACAAAGTTATGTGGAGATTGAATGATGGCAGAACGGAAAACCAAATCGATCACCTCATGGTGTCTAGAAGAAACTTCACCAGCATATCCCACGTCAGATCTTACAGAGGTGCAGACATGGACAGCGATCATGTGCTTGTCATATTTAAGTATAAGTGTCATCTGCGTTCAACAGACAAGCACAAAAGACCGTTTGATGGAATATCGATAATTTAAAAGATCAAGCGTAACTGAAGAGTTACCAATCAGCTGTCACTAATTATTTAGACCGGCCCAATAACAACGAAGAAGCTCCTCGTAACATCCAGGAGCAGTGGCACGCTTTACAGTTAGCCATAACCACTGCAGCGCAAAGTTCCATTGGAAGAAGTCCTCTGAGGTCCCGCAATGTTTGGTTCGATGATCAATGTCAAAGGGTCGAAAATCAATATCGAAAATAAACGAAAACTTCGTAGCAAATGGTTGGCTCGCAACACTAGAAGCACTCTAGCAGAATATCTCCGCACTAGGAAAGCTACGACTAAATACCTTTGACAAAAGAAGCGCGATCATATGAGATCTTGCATCGAAAACATCAGCTTCCAAGCGGAAACGGAAACAGAGACTGTTTTGCTAACGCCAGAAATCTAACTAAAGACTTCTACCCAAGAAGTACAGCCAACAAAGATGGAAATGGAGAGCTGAGAACAAACTTGGCTGATGTTCTCTCAGTATGGCAAACCTACTTTCAAAATCTGCTAAATCGGAACGACGAAGTGACCCTCATTAGAGCAATAGCTCCTCCAGGTGAAGAGGTCCTTGTTGACTATCCCACAATAGAGGAAGTAGGTGCAGCTAAATCTATACGATCTCATCGTCTCTATTTGGGACCATTAAGAGTTACCGGAGACTTGGAAAACCGCACTCATATGTCCGCTGCAAAAAAAAGGAGACCGTCTTAAATATGGAAACTATCGAGGTATCGCTCTATTGAGCACTGCTTACAAAGTGTTGGCTAATGTTGTACTTGCCAGAATCATCCCTCTCGCCGAAAACACCATTGGCGACTATCAATGTGGCTTTCGTCCCAACTGATCGACCACTGACCAATGTTTTACCATGAGGATGATCTTGGAAAATTGTTGGGAGTACAACATAACCATACACCAACTGTATATAAACTTCAGACAGGCATATGATAGTATAAACTGCAGAAGCTTATGGGCGGTGCTCATATGCCTAGGAATTCCAGAGGAACTCGTTTCTCTGTGAAAATTAACAATCTCTGCGTCTATATGTAGAATCGTAATAGAGGGAGCTGTGTCAAACCCTTTTAAAATAAGATCTGGTGTTCGACAGGGAGATGCACTCGCGCCTGTGCTGTTCAACTAGGCGATGGGTACGTAGTGAGAAAAAGCAACATTGAAACTTCTCGCTGTATATTTAATAAATCAGGCCAAATTCTTGGATAGGCAGATGATATCGTGCTTCTTGGCCGAAGACCTAGCGATATCAAGACTGCACAGAAAGTCTTGGTTTGGAGGTGAACAGCAGCAAAACCAAATTGTTATCCACACCCAGGAACATCTCCATGGTAAATTTCGGAATTGGCGACCATAACTTTCATAGCGTCGAAAACTTTACATACCTCGGGTCAGTTATAACATCGTCGAATGATGTGCAGGCAGAAATAAAAGCCCGAATCGCTGCCGGACAACGAGTTTTCTTCGCTCAATCGAAATTATTGCGATCTAAACATATGTCGCAGTCGTGCAAGCTCGCACTTTATAAAGCACTTATATGACCTGTGCTGGCCTCGGAAGCGAGGGCTGGGCCATGACCTCTAACGATTGGAGATTGTTATCTACCTTCGAAAGGAAAGTCATTCGCTCAATCTCTGGTCCAATCAAAGTCGCGGACACCGAATATCGGATTCGTATGAACCACGAGATAAGGCAACTTCTTGGAGGCTGCGATATTATCGGATACATCAAATCCAATCGAGTTAGATGGCCAGGCCACGTAACATGATCTCCACAATAACGAATGATCAATAAAGTGTTCCATCAACAACGTGACGACGTCGACCAAGATCTACATGCATTAGGATGTCAAAACTGGAGGACGAGAGCGATGGACCGAGATGGATGGAGGACCTTAGTGCGGGCGGCAAAATCCACTTCATGGGATGTGAACGCCAGAGAGAGAGAGAGAGAGAGAGAGTTCCCTACCTATGAGCCAATACATTTTCCTTTATTTGATGTTTAATTCGTTCTTTTTCTATATGACGTGTTCTTTGCATTTAAAGGGTGAATACATATTCTATGTGCTCAAAAATTGTCCGCGACAAACTAATCCAATCAACACATTTTAATCACATGACATGCTCAGCCCGTCAAATTTTGAAATTACTACTAAAGCACGTGTACGGACAACTATTTTGCTTTGTATTGATTTTAAAATACCAAATTGTGTTATCCGCACACGTGTTTTAGTAGTAATTGGACTGGCTGAGCATGTCATGTGATTAAAATGTGTTGATTGGATTGGTTGGTTCGAAGACATTTTTTGATCACATACATGTACCAGAGAATACAGAGAATGAATTATGATGAGCGCACCATGCTTTTATTTTTAGTCGTACAAATTTTGGATCATAATCTAGGTGCAAAGAAAAAAATTATTTTCTACTTTTTGGTGCACTTTCTACGCAAAAATAAAAGTTTGCTTTTTAAAAACAGCTTTTTTATTAAATATTTTTATTTCCTACTTTTTAGTCTTGTCAAATATTTATATCGGTTTTTCGACTATGGATCAAGTTGCAAAAATATAGATCACAAATCTATCAGCGCACAAAAAGCATTCCTCGCACGAGAAGAACGGCTGAAGGAAGTTAGTAGGAACAAGGAGATCTTTGAGAGCGTGACAAGCAGCTGCAAAATGCTTTCAATCAGGTGCATGCGTTTAAGATTCTGGAGCAAGCTGCACCTATTGTAGAAGATGACCAGTATGAGGAAGAAATGTCAGAAGTTGCAATGACTGATGAGCAATTCACATCAGTACAAGGAGCATTGAATGTGGGTCAACGAGAACCATATGTCCACATAACATGCAACATACAGGATCAGGTAATGAATGGTAGTATAAATCGTGAGAGACTGTTCATAACTGGAGGCGCTGGCACTGGAATACCCTTTGTGTTCAATCTACTGAAGAATAAGGTGAACAGATTTTATGGAAAGGTAGTGACAAAAACATTAACGGGAGTAGCAGCACGATTAGTTGGTGGAATGACTCTACATAGTCTACTGAAGCTTTCAATACAGAGAGATGGAAGAATTCCAGCATTGTCAATCCTAACTGGTGACTTCCTCCGTACTATGCGAATGTAATGGAAAGATATAGAGTTTCTGTTCATAGACGAAATATCTATGGTCGCATACGAAGTACTATGTATGATCGATTCACGCCTAAAGCAACTCAAGAATAGTGACGAACTATTTGGTGGTATAAATGTGCTACTCTTCGGTGATCTTATGCAATTGCCTCCAATACGAGCACATCAAGTATTCAAGCAGCCTGCTAAAATGTAACCACTCATACATCTATGGAGATTATTTAGGTTAGTAGAGTTGATACAGAATATGCGACAAGAGACACCACATTCGTAGACATCTTGAAAGCATTGAGAATTGGCGAATTACAACCTCACCATATGGATGTACTAATTGTCGAAGTGGGAAATGACTTCAGTGGTAAATTCTCCATAGAAAAAGCACTTTGCATATATCCAGTCAAGTCAAAGGTAGCAGCTCATAATAAAGCAGTACTGGCTTACTTCAGAAGCAAAGATACAGAGATGTTCACTATAAGAGCTCAGGATTCGCTGGTAGTTGTGACAAGAGACGAAGCAAATGTCAACATAGTTAGAGCTGTACCAAAGGACATAGGCAAAACAGCTGGACTTCCGAAAGAACTAGAAATATTTGTAGGAGCAAAAATAATGCTGAGATCAAATATCTATGTAGCAAAGGGTTTAGTGAATGGTGCAATAGGTTACGATATACCATCAGTATACCAACTGCATAATTACGATATACCATCAGTCCGTATTGACTTTGGTAGAGAAGGTGTTCATATAATTAAGCCATTATCGAAAAAGGTTCCTGCCAACTACAGTTATGGAATCATTGAAAGAAGAATGCTCCCATTAGTACTCTCATGGGCATCTACTGTACTTTAAGATGCAGGGATGTACAGTAGACTACGCAGTAATCGACCTCGGAATCGACCATTTTGGTATTATCCTTAAGCGAGATGTACGTTCTTGTTCTAGTATTGTCTTCATTGGGATCATTATCAACGTTCTCTTCACTATCTTCTTCCTGCTTCTTATAGAAGGGTTCAAACAGCATGGCAAATTCGATTAGGCTCATGTTCTCGAAGTAGAATTTCGGATGAGTGTGTGGTCTGTTCTCATATCTCTTGAAGATGTTGTTGTAATATCCTGATGCATGACCACTCTCATCGAATTGCACAACATTGTACCGTTGCTCAGGTTTGCGAGTATTCAGAAATACATTTTTGAGCTTTCCTTCATATTCAAATGAGCCAGACGGAAAACAGCTTCACATGCTGATATTTTTCGATCTCTCAGAATTTGCATGCATATCTTGAAGAGCTTTCGAGAAATGTTGGACTCTTCATGCCGCATTTGCAGTACGGCTTGTGCTACACTTCTATCTAGTGTGTTAAGCTCTGGGTTTGCCATATACTTTGCAATGTAATATGCAATCGCTTCCATGTTACTGTAATCCGTGTTACCCTTCCACAACTTGATCAGTGTTTGATTGTAGTTATTGACCCATTTGTCTTGTGGTCAATCTTGTGGTAACGATCTTTGGTTCTTTGCACACTTGACGAGGGACATTGAATCGGCATACATTTGATGTGGAATCATTCTTCTTACAAGTATAGGTATGATGGTGGATCTGCGATTTCTTGACAGGTCAATTGGACTTGTAGAAGTAGTCGAAAAATTGATTACAAAATTTGACGAAGACAACATACAACACAAGCAGTGTGAGTTAAATAAAAGTGTGTAAAAAAAGTACGAGATTGCCAATCAAAACTTACCTAAATAATATTTACGGATTTTTTGGGCTGCACTAATATTTATTTTCAAAAGGTAGAATTTTACACAGTATTTATTTAGTAACAAATTAGCTAATTTAATAATTTCATAAAGGATTTAAAACTATTTCGTATGTTGTTGGTTAAATTTAAAGGGTTTTCCACTAGCATAGATTACCCTATAGGCGACTCCACTGAACTTTAATAATAAGGCCTCCTAAAAATTGCATAATGACATGGATACTTTTTAAATTCAAATTTTAAGTAGTGATAAAACATTTAACAATAAAGGAGTGCCCTTAAATGAAACCTCTTTATATTCCAATATATTCATTCATAATACTAAATTAAATGTTGCTCAATTTAAATATTAAATAAATATACCCAGACCAAAATATAACAAACAACATCAACACAAAATGTTTATATATTTTGTAATACAACATATATGTACATATATATAAAATAAACATAACAAATTTTATTTTGTTGATTTGATTTTATTATTATGAAAAACACATACATAAAACAACACAATTTTAAGAGTAAACAAAATAAATTTTCATATAACATATAACCAACAATATAATAATAATAAAATGTAAATTGATTGAATAATATTCGGTATGTATATAAAGTACAGGCCAACATGTGATTGTAATTATGTATATATGTACTGGCCTACACATTATATTATTTGTACAATTGTACATGTGCCCTGCTTATAATTATTTTTAATTAAATTTAAATATTCCTGGGAAAGTTTTTTTTATGTTGGTTGTTAATCCAACCAGAAATGGGTTGAAAACCAACAGTCAACAGTAATATAATTATCATATTTATATACAATAATATATATATATATATATATATATATATATATATATATATATATATATATATATATATATATATATATATATATCTGTGAGCACGTGTAATTTTGTAATGATTGTGAATTCTTTGAATATTTTGTATGTAAATAATTCAAAAAATATTTTACGTTTCAGAGACAATAATCGAGTCATAAGATGGCTTCTGAGGGATACCCAAAATCCCTTAGACGCCGTCTTATGACGATGAAGGTGAAACTGGGACTGCAGAAATATATAACCAGCCAGTTTTAGCCGAAGCCCGTAGAGTACAGTCAGATATAGTGACCTGATACTTCAATTAAATTTAATGATTTTGAATTAATATTAAAAGTGTCTTTGTTATTCTATATTTTATTTTTTACTTCATTTAAACTATCTAAAATATTTTCCAAAATAGTTAGTTTTTGTTTTTCAATGTTCAGTTTCTCTTGTTTTAGTTAATTTTTTTTTCCTCCAATTTTATCATCTTGGCCAAATAGTTTTCTTCATTCATCACGTTTAGCCTGGCGCGTTTAGTTCTTCTGACTGATGGCCGAGTAATAGTTGGTGCCTGAGCATCCTTTGGCTGCGCGGTTAAGGTTATGTCAGTTTCAATATCTATTGATGTCCCTGGAATTCGTGGAACCTCATCAACAATTCCCACTGAGTCGCAGAGGACAGTTGCTGGCTGAAAGCTGCTGGATGGTCGGATCTATGGATATAATATCAATTATTGTAATAAAAGAAGTTTTGGTAGTATTAATTAATCCTACAACGGATTGTTGTTCGCCAAGTTCTAGCAAATCAACGTCTCCATCAATGGCTTGTGGAGTCATTATTCCTAAATTCCTCTGCTCAAGTTCGGTTAATGGTTTAATGGCTTTTGACCCATTAACCCCGCTCTTGTTGGTTATGGCCTTTATCAGTGAGTTATCACTTCTTTATCACTGGGTCATCTATCTTTTGCGTACAATCTGAAATAAAATTATAAAATTATAATTGATTTGAAAAAAAGTTTGGTTATGAAACTAACTTTTGACCCTTCCAAAATTTTTTCCACTTTGAGCCATTTTTATTTGCCCCTCCTAATGCATTTAATTGTGTGGCTAAATGGTTCCAGTCCGCATCTCGCGTCCGAGCCCCATGTACTGATGTGAACCTATATTTTAATAATAGTAAAATTTAATAACATTAATACAATTAATAAAACTAATTACATTTTTATATTGAATATAAACTCACCTCTCATGTGCCAAATCTAAATTCATTTCCAAAAAATCAATCAGAAATGTTTTTTGTGCTTCAGTAGGTCTTTTTCCTTTGAGCATTTTCTCCATTTTCCTATTTAAAACTAATAAAAATCTTAACAATAAAAATTGTTTCACTTATTCGAAATATACTTAACGTGATTGTCACATTTAGGGATTCCCCTCAAATAAAACGGAAAATAACCCTACATATTTTTTTAAATTTAATTTTATACAAATTAATTTTAAAATATATTTGTCACTTCGTCAAGTATAATTTTGTATCTAAATTATACATTTACTATGTAAAAAAAATAATAATTCAACATAATTTTTGTATTTTCACGGCCAAAATAGTCGGTGAAAAAGTTTTTTTCATAGGAAAACATTTTGACGTATTTCTTTTCATTTCCATAGAACGAGAATCGAAAAAGAATATTTCTCACTGATAATTCTTTTCACTTTACTTTTCACAAAAACGAGAATCGACCCCCAGATAGGAGCTGTATATTTTCCACCTAGATACAACCTGAAGAAATCAAACTACTTCAATATCCTACAACATTTTAATGGTAAACTCATATTAGGAGGTGATTTTAATGCCCAACAAGTTGATTTTGGGTCTAGGCCTAAAACAACCAAAGGTAACGAACTAAAAAATGCAATAAATTAAATGGGATGTAACATACATTCCACTGCCTACGGACGCAGTTAAAACTCCTGATCTACTGGATTTTTTTATATCAAAACAAGTTTTATCAAATTTTATTGAATTAGAGGATAATTCAGATATGGCCTCTGATCATTCTGCAGTGATACTTACCATAAGCGACAAGATAATTAGGAAGGAAACAAAACCAACTCTTGTCAATAAAACAACTGACTGGGTTAGCTTCAGATCTGAACTAGAAAGCATTATTAACCTACAAACATGATTAAAAACGGTAACGGAGCTAGAGGAAGAGGTTGAAAACTTCACAAATATCATTCAATTAGCCGCGTGGAATAACACTAAAGAAACAGCATCCAAAATTACTGGTAAAAGCTACCCAAAAGAAATTAGGAACCTGGTCTTAGAAAAAAAGAAAACTAAGAAAAAATGGCAACAAACGAGGAGTCCATCTGACAAGACGATCCTAAATAATAAATCACAGCAGCTTAAGCGAGAAATTCGGAAGCTAAATGAAAAATCGTTTTCTTCGTTTCTTGGAAAGTTGATGGCTGATGAAAATACAGACTACTCATTATGGAAGGCAACCAAAAGAATGAAAACCTTAATCATTCAGATCCCTCGTATTAAACGAAGTGAGGGCTCGTGGGTCAGGGATAAAAAATCAAAAGCTATGAAGTGTTTGCCGATCACCTGGCTGGTATTTTCCAACCGAATGAGACCGAATCGGATATTATAATCGAAAATGGAAGCAACGACCATGGGGGCCGAATCCTTCTATTAACCCAGAAAGAAGTTAATAGGTAAATAAAATTCAATCTCAAGGCCGGAAAGGCTCCTGGATATGATCTTTTAACAGGAGAAATTCTAAAGCAACTACCAAAGAAAGCTATTGTTCAACTAACCCATTTGTTTAATGCTGTTATTAGATTACGGCATGTTCCTTCTGCATGGAAAGTTGCAGAAGTTATTATGCTACCGAAACCAGGTAAACCGCTAAATGAAGCTCAATCATATCGTCCGATATCCCTGCTTCCTGTCATCTCAAAGCTAATGGAGAGACTTCTTCTGAGAAAATTGGCACCAATAATAGAAAGTAGAAACCTAATACTGGATCATCAACAATTGATGAAAACATTCAACAATTGACCAGGTTCACAGAACTACATTATAGACATTATAGAAAAGGCGTTAGAATATAAACAAATTTGTTTTACCTTATTTCTGTACGTGGCAGCAGCTTTCGGTAAGGTATGGCATGAGGGATTAGTACATAAACTAAAATTTATGCTTCCGGGACCATATGTTGACCTTCTCATATGGTAGGAGTCCCACAAGGCAATGTTCTGGGCTCACTCCTATATCTAATTTATACAAGTGAAAGCATAGCATCGTTTGCTGATGACACCGCTATCTATACTAGCAACAGCGCAAACTGTCGAAAAGGTGGCAAATAAACTTCAATATCCAAGTGAAGAAATTCACCAGTGGACCAAGCGATGGAAAATCAAACTTAATGAATTAAAATCTGCGCATGTCAACTTAACGAACAAACTATTGGTTAATCCGCCGCCAATCAGCATAAACGATATCATAGTGCCATACGAGAACTCCGCCAAATAGTTGGGTATGACACTGGACGTTAAGGTCAAATGGAGAGAGCATGCGAAGAAGAAAACAAAGGAGCTTCATCTTTAATATAGACAATTGGACTGGCTAACGGTCAAAAACGATGGTCGAAGGACGAAGGGCAAAATTAAGCACAGACAACAAAATATTGATTTACAATCAAATCCTAAAACCGGTTTGGCTATATGGTATTCAGCTTTGGGGCTGTACTAAAAATGCTAACATCAAACCTATACAAAACTTCCAGTACAAGGTACTTCGGAGTATAGACAATTTGCATTGAGATTTGGGGATACCGGATGTAAAACACGAAATAAAAAGATTTGCAACGAAGCATGAATCGAGACTATTGCAACATGTTAATGCGGAAGCCTCTCGGCTAAATCCAAATCCAAGATCCAAATCCTTTGAGCTCGTCAGTATGTGAGCAGCTTACTATTAACGAACAGGCATTGGGGCATCGCTGGATCAACAAGATGTAAATTGATGGTTAGTCTGAAAAGACTAGTTTAAAAAATAAAAAATAAATATATATATATATATATATATATATATATATATATATATATATATATATATATATATATATATATATATATATATAAATAAATATGTCAAAGCGAAGGTAAATTTACTTGTACCACCTTACATGTTACGGTCTTGACAAGTTATAAACGTTTAAATAGGAGCTTTCCAACGCAGTACCTTGTATCATAAACACTGTTTGTCTTGGGAAAAAAATATTTTTATTTTCCAGTACTTATTTTATTAAAAAGCTTATAATATTTTCTTTTAAATGCGGTTAATAATTATGATATTTAAGTAAAAATTATATTTTAATTAAAACAAAACTTTTAGAATTTTTGTTTTTTTAAATTTTTGTTTTTTAAATCTTTACAATTACTGTACGTCAGAAAATATTTTTAATACGACATTCATAATCACAATATAATACAAATACAGGAATAAAGGAATCATCTGTGAACTACATCAAGAGAACTCAGCGGCTGAAAACAATCAACAAATTTCAAAGTAAAATATAAATACCATATTGTAAGTGGCGCCAAATATGTTGGCCGCATTGAACGATTATAATTAATATTATTTTTAAACCTATATTTCATTTGTTTCATTTAAAATGAATATGAATGATTTAAATTATTAAATTTGATCATCTGTGTACATATATATATGTATTCGCTGTCCAGAATAATGTAATATACATAAATGTGAAATATATAGTTATGAAACATTTGACATTCAATTTTAAAAATTTAATATTTACACGAAATATAATAATATTATAATATAAAAACTATGTACATACATATATTCATAATATATTGTAGTTATATATATATATATATATATATATATATATATATATATATATATATATATATATATATATATATATATATATATATATATTATATATTATATTATATATATATAGGCAAAACCTACAATAAATATAAATGTTGTCCTGTGTTGTTACACCACTTTTAATTTCGTTGTTTTAAAGCTTATTGTCATTACAGTTATTATTTTAATTATGTTGCATGATTAATAATGCTATTATTATTTTTTATGTTGGACGCAACGCATCTGGCTATTTATATAGATAAAATGTGTTGGAACCTTTCTCTACATAATGCCGTAGTTTACGCAAATTAAAATTTATGTGCAGGTCACAGATGTAATAAATGTATGCTGTAATTTATGAATATATATATATATATATATATATATATATATATATATATATATATATATAAATATATATATATATATATATATATATATATATATATATATATATATATATGTATATATATATATATATATATATATATATATATATATATATATACATATATATATATATTTACATATATATATGTATACTACAGAGATCAATTTTTGATATTCGTTTTGATATTTCCAAAAAATTTGGTTCCAAAAAAAGGACACACAAATATTAAATTGCAACCTTCAAAATATTTATCGGTAACCAACCAACTTAGTCTTATTTGACTTGTAACTGTATATACTTTATTTATTTATCCAAGTTGTTATCTTGAATCTGCATCCATTAGAGAGTAATGATCCTTTAAGTTTACTAAACAATTATTTAAAAAAAAAAAAATCAGTTTAAAAAAAAACCATTAAATTTTTTTTTACTTAATTTTATTTAATTCACCTTGATACTCTCTCCTATCCCAAAATATAAAGTTTGGGTTGAGACTCTCAATTTATTTCGGTATAAAGTGGTTATAAAATAATCATTTTATTTTTAATCCAATTCTTTATTGGATAAAAAAACTACATGGACTTAAAAAAAGTGCTCTAAATCTCCTCCATGTGGTTGATACAAGCTAATATTTTAAGTGTGTATGCTGTAACGGATCAAGGTGCGAGTCCCATAATTGTCATTAAAACGACACCAGTAGGATCCTGGTTGTAGGACGAGGTTGACATTGAATGTTCAATTAGAGGTATTACCGGTTCTGTGCTAGAACAGTTAAAAGTGTTCACGGAAATGCTTGTTCGAGAACAGGAAGGCGCGGCAACACCACCTAACGTACCTCATATGGCGGCACGTAAATCCTTTCAAAGAGAGCTTGATATATGTACTGTCAAGCTTCAAAATTTGAAACCACAAGTACATGAAATCACTGAAATTGACGTAGATCAACGAGAACCTAAATTGAGAATTCATAGCACTCGTATTTTTCACGTGAGTAGGTGTTTTCAGCGGTTAGTTCATTCTTCGCCAAAATATCCCACCCAGGCCTGAAGTATGTTAGCAGCATGTGACATTTCAAAATTGAAATCGACGAAAATAAAAATATTGAAATATCTCTCCAAAGGGTGACAGCGCAAATGAAAGTAGCAGCCAATCTACTTCAAATTCTGAGTCAGAAAAATCTTCCTGTGACGACACCACAATTCGTAATAATCTAAAGCCATCTTTCCGTCAGATTATTAATGAACCGGGAACCTCAGCTGACGCAAAAAAAGTTTAACGAAACCTAGCTTCAAAAAATTTGGTATATAAAGAAGACTACAAGAAATACAATGAGTTGGATCGTAAAATATCCATGGCTGAAAATCTTCTAGAGCAGTTTCAGAAGAAAAGAGATTTAAAAATTCAAATCAAATTTTAAATATTCACAAATGAAACATTTGTTTCACTGGATTGCCAGGAAGTCAATCAATTGAAAGATTTTTATACCGAGTGGAACGTTTGGCCTGGAGCAATCATGTATCACCTGAAAATCTAGTAGCTGACTTACACTTATTACTTAAAAATCCTGACTTAGAGTGGTATTGGTCATCGCTAGAGAGAAATGGGGATGTTACATGGGAGAAATTAAAACAGGAAAAGATGGTCATGTTTCAAGATCGCCGAAGTGATGCCGAATTCAAACAGACAATTACATCAAGGAAGCAAATGCCTAAAGAAAGTTTCCGTGATTTTTATATGTTTATTCAGGAATCAACCGTAGCACTTCGTCAACCATTGTCAGAAGCGGATTTTATCTTACGTTGAAACATGAGTCCCTCCCTACAATATAAATTAGCCGGTCGTCGAACCGACTCTGTTGCCGATTTAGTAAATCAGTGCGTTGACATAGAGGACACATGGAGAAGATTGGCAGCCGATCAAGCGTATCCTCGTCGTTTTGTTAGCGAACTGTCAAATTCACAAGTGAATAGTATGCTTTCACCGTTAGTCCAATAGAGACATTAAATCATCTTAATGCATATACGTCGCAGCAACCGAGAAATAACGCGCCAAACCATCACAATTTAAATTCGCAGCAATTGCATAATCCATCGAAAATAAATTCAGGAACCAGATATGGGACTACTGGACAGCGGAGCCAACGTCAGTGTTTTGGGAGCGGGATCCGAAAAGTACCTTGACAAACTTAACTTAGCCCAGCGAAACTACAGTGTGACCGAGCTTGAGTGCTTAGATGCTGTTCTAAGTGTGAAACGATTCAGACCTTTTGTTGAAGGTTATAAGTTCACTATAATTACTGGCCATTCGAGTCTTCGCTGGTTGATGAATCAACGCGATCTGTCAGGCAGTTTAGCAAGATGCAACTCCAAGGGTTCGATTTTAATATCGAATATCGTAAGGGAAAGTAAAATATTGTACCCGATGCGCTTTCAAGAATTCAAATGGAAGCACTGTTTAAATCCAGTTAGCATAGTAACGTCACCGAGGTTACACCATTGCATGTTGAACTAGAATCTGATTGTTTTATCCATCCCGAGTATGTACACAAGATACATGCATTGCAGCAAAATTTAAATGTCGAATCAAATTTTCGTACGGTTAATGGTAAACTTTATATTTTGCTAAACAGAAATCCGGAATATGCAAGTGATTTGTCACAGTGGAAGCTAGTCATACCCGCTAGCCTAGTTCCAAGTTTGTTAAACCAAGCCCACAATCCACCTATAAGCGCACACTTAGGTTTTGCTAAAACATTAGAATTATTACAGCGTAAATACTATTCGGCAACTATGGCTCGTGACGTTAAAGAGTATATCCGGAATTGTGAAATTTGCAAACAAATTAAGGCAACCAATTTTACCACTCAACCAGAAATGGGCACGTTTCATGAAATTTTTCGCCCATTTCAAAAATTATTTATAGATTTTTTGGGTCCTTATCCTAGAAGCGTTCATGGTAATACGTATATTTTCATAGTGCTAGACCAATACACTAAGTTTGTCCTCTTGGAGCCAATGAGGAACGCATCTGCTGATGCCGTAGTCTCTTTCCTAAAGAATCGAGTGTTTAGCGTTTTTGGAGTTCCTGAATTCATGACGAGTGACAATGGTAAATAATTTCAATCCGTGTTATTAAGTGATCTATTAAGTCGTTATGGAGTCCGTCATATATTTACTCCTAAATATTCCCCACAGTCCAACGCATCGGAACGTGTGAATCGTACGATTATATCCGCCATTCGAGCTTATATTCACGATGACCATTAACAATGGGATACACATTTAAACGAAATCAGTAGTGCGTTAAGGAATGCTGTCCATAGCTCGACCGGTTTTTCACCATATTTCCTGAGTTTCGGTCAACATATGATTAGTCATGGCTCTTCATATTCGTTGATGCGCGATCTCAATGTTTTTGATGACAAGCATGCTTCTGTTACGGATATAAATATACGTCTGTCTACCGCTCAAGAACTGGTTCTAGCACATCTCCGATAAGCTTATAATCGAAACGTTACAAATTATAATTTGTGCAGTAATTCTCTCCTTCATTTCAACCAGATCAAATTGTGTTTGTAAGAAATTTCGTCCAAAGTAATGCCGTTTTGTATTTTTCTGCAAAATTAGCCCCGAAATTTATCAAAGGTAAAGTTCTTAGAAACGTTGGCAACGAAGCGTACGAGATAGCGGATTTAAAGGGGAAAGTTATTCGAATCTACCATGCGAAGGATATACACAAAAAAACACAAAAATTTGGATTACAAGAAGATAGAAACTTTTGGAAAATTTGACCAATTTGGTCAAATTTATGGTGGCGATAAAAATAAAACACAAAATTACGAAGGTAGAGACGGGATGAACTAGATTCGTAGAGCTACGATAGGGGGTAATTATGTTATTTTTAAGTTATACTTTTTTTTATATAATTTTTTTTTTTTTACTTCATACGAGTATTAGTTAAGTGTTAGTTTTTGTCTTATAATTAATTTTTAGTTAATTTTTTGAGGTTGCTTTTTTGATGAGTTCAGTACAGCGAGAGGTGTTTAATTGTACAGCGAGCCTACTTATGCTGGTAGATTGATTTGTTATTGCATTACTAATTATTTTTTCGTCGACATCCAAATAATTTGGTGATACCGAATCCACCCGCAAATTTGATTTTATTATACAATATCTCGCAGTCTTCTATGAACATTTGTAAATACTTTTGCGTCAGGAATGCAACGCGTTTGGAATCTGCATTGATATTTATTGCGAGCTAGTAATGCATTACCATCGTAAGAGTCGAAAAGAAAATGGATACCAATGTACTCCTCATCTGAGAACTGTGCCATCATAATATTAATTTTCTTTAATTATTTCTAATTTTTGATTCACAACACTGACGTCTGACACAACACTAGACAATTTCTCAAAACTAATGAAAATAGTAAATTTTTTTGTTTTTTAAACATTTATCCAAAGGAGTTGATAATCATCGCCTACTGTTTTAGTAATCAAAATTTGTTTTTACAATATTAAAGGCGTTGCTACATGAACATACAAAAACAGACAGTGCGGTTGGTTGATAATGTACTGTGTCACATGGTTGACAGCAAAATGACGTCAGCGCACAAACAATAAAATATTACCTGTTAAGGCCATATCTTCCATTTATCCATGTTAATTTACAGCAAGAAGAGTTGATGCATTTAATGAATATATGGATCAAATGAAAAGTTATTTTAAACAGTTGCACTAATGATTGTGTCTCGAGCCTTCTATAATCCGAAAATTGACACGGACAATTTTCGAAAGTATTTAAAACACGAACACTTCTGCCAGAATGCTGAAAATCGTTCAACCAGATACAATTATTTAAAACCGTTCGGACTATTTTAATTTAAGACAATTTTATAAACAGGATGAAATTTTGTTTACACGTCATTTTACATAAACACATAAACAAATCATCTTCATAAAAAAATAAAAGTTGACGGTCAAATCTACAAACGTGCTCGTTTCGTGTGATTTAGCCGATAATTACGCATTTATGCGACAAAATACTTTCATTGGAACAATAAACAAGCCACAATCAATCCTATTTGTAAATGTTTTAAAACAATGTTAAAAATAAAAAAAAAATTAAAATATTTTTTTCACTCACCACAAAAAATTTAACAAAGTAGAAACCTAAAAATGTTGACAAGTGATTAAAAAAAAAACATAACCCTATTTTTTGACAAAATCATAATCACATTTGTGGTTAATTATAAAATAATAAAATTAAAATCATAGTTGGCGTATATTATATTTACCTATGCGATTCATTTTGTATTTTTGTTTGATTTACAGCTGTCAAAATTTTAACTATTTTACACAGGAAATTTAATGACGATTTCTTTCGGATTTTAAAATTAAGTTAAATTTGTTTGGTTTTGTCATTGTGTTGGTAAAGAGAAAGAAGCATTTTATAATATTCACTTAAAAATTAAACCTGTCAAGCGATTAGTTTTGTGTTAACTTCTGTAATTTACATACCTAGTTACGTTTATGGATGAGCATGGAGCTTACTTATTATTAATAAAAAAAACTATTTATTAAAATTCACAAACAAAAGCAATTTATTAAAAAACAATTTTATTTATTTATTTTAAGTCTGATTCAACTATATATTTGACCAACGCCAAAAAATTAATGAATTTAAACAAGATTACAAAAGATTTTGACTTGATCAAATCCGTTATCGTTTATTTAATTTATGCAAGAGCAATGTTTGTTGCGGTTGTTTAGGTTGTTTATTTTATTATTTTAAATAAATAAAGACATTATAGTGACCGAATGTGATGTGGTTAACATACCCAAACACAAAAAAAAAATCACGAATTTTAGAAATGGCGTGAAGTTGTTTATATTATTTTGTGGATTTACATAGAATTATAGTTAAAATGGAAGGGAAATCGAAATTTTCAATTTTAAATTTCTATCAAAAATTGTTAAAGAATTTTTACCTCCAAAGATCACAAAAAACACATTGTCTTTAAAATTTACGTCAAAACACATTTCCGTTCAATAAATTGTTAACTCGCAAGAACTCCATATTAATTTATTCAGCGATTCTATGCGGAACTGATCACGAGTTGTCCTGACCCCTTTAGATTTTAATGAAACTTTTCAAAAATGTTCTCTTTGTTTAAAAAACATGAAAACTGATTTTTTTTGCGGCACTGTACTATTTGACAGTGGCACACGGTGTTTTACGTTTTTCTTGAAAATGCTAACTTTTGAGGTCCTCTTTCTCAAAAACCACTTAACCGATTTGAATGTTTTATATCTCAAATGAAAGGAAATTAATGGATCTTATAAATAACTTTAGAATTTAAAAAAAAAATGTTTTTTAAAAAAAACTGTTTTTTTGAAAAATGTCATTTTCCGTTATTTTTGACCCCAACGAGTTATCAATTTTTTTTATTTTTTTTTCAAAGCTTATTTATTTATCAAACAAATAAAAAAATAAAAAAAGTAGTGTTATCTTTCATTTTTAAAATATGATTTTTTAAATATTTCCGGATCTGAATATTATAAACCGAAAGTCAAAAAAATCTATCAAACTTTTTCTTTGATAATTTTTCACTAACTGACACTTTTGGCAATGCAATAAAACCCTAAATTGGTTGTTAATATAATCTTAATTATTCAATATCAAAAAATTTTTGCTTTGAGCAAAATGAAAATTTTCTAATATCTAAAGGTGTCTTATTAATTGGACAAAATCTATGATATTTATGAGTACCTGCTATTTGTTTTACTGAGCTATATCTATTTATTAATTGTTTTTCTATTACATTATAATCTTTATTAGTAAAAAATGAATAGTTAGTTTTGGTTCTTTTTCCACAGCCCATGAATAGAGTTCAAGTGGCGTAGTTATTTGGTTTTCAAATGGTCTGTGTAACCGCTCTCTAGCAGCATTCCTCTTGAGAACACCTCCTAATGCATCACAAGGTTCTTTTCCGTTGCAAGTTGCAAAAAAATGCCATTCTGCTTCCATATCGAAGTCCTTTTTGAAATTACATAGATTGTAGAAATTCATTTTGTTTTTGTACTGAGCCCCAGATCCATCGAAAAAAAGCAAATTTTCGTAACGTACCGTAATTTTTCCTTTATAAAATTAACTAGGCCGGTAATAAACAATCTTACAGCTACATGATTATGTTTTGGTGCCTCAGATATAGCTATCAAGCTTATGAATTCCAAACTACTATCGTTTTCCATCGTATGACCAGTTTCCCAATGAAATCCTTGAACCGCATCCTGAACTACAAATGAATAGTTTTCAGAAAAGTCACATATAACTATATACATTCATCAGTTGCTGCATTTAATTTTCTATATTTTAGGTAATCTGCTTGTTGTTTTGCAATAAACGAATGTGGTATTATGTTGTGTAGTTGTTCACCCAATTTATCTGTAAAAGCCAATGATGATACGGTTACTGTTTCCATGGTGCATCGATCTACCTTCTTCCACTGCTTGAATGGTATTTCATTTATACAATTTTGTAGAAATTTTACAGATAAATCCTTAAGAATATTATCGGTTCCCGGGCAGGTTGGACATTCGTTTAAATAGCATAATGTTGGAACGAGCAACCCCGGGATACTCGTTACAATGGTTGCGCTTCCCTGACACGAAATATCCGTTGGGAGAGGTAGAGAAAAAAAAAATGTATTTTATGTTATGATCACATTTTTTTCTCTATTACTCTCTCACGGGGATATCCCGTTATTTTATTTTGGTATATAAACACATACTTTGCCATGCGGGGGGTGACTTCCGAGAACTCAAGCGATAATTTTTGATAGTTTAGTTGTTTTTCGAAGAGTGAAAAGAGAAAAATATATATATAAAGACTTTGGTGCGTCTTAGGTATGGGATAAAATATAATATGTCAAACTTTTACCTAGGAAAACATATGCAATATGGTTGTGGAAAAATTAGAATTCATGAAAGAATTTAATAAATGTATAATAGTGATGTGAGTGGTTTTGGTTTATCAATTGTTGATAAACATATTTCATGTTGAGTTAACAAAGATTAATCTATTTTAATTTAAATAAATAGTCTCCAAATAGAGCTTATTCCAAATCAAAACTTGTCAAAATGCTATTGTTATGGTTTTATAAAGGTGATGTATTACTTTGTGATATTGTAGTTGTAATATTAGTGCAAAAATTCAAAATTTTAATTAATTCTTTTTACTTTTATAAAAATACAATGGGAGACATAAAAAATAATAGCGTTGATGAATTAAAACAACAATTGAAAGCTATCGGCGCTAAATACAGTGGAAATAAAGCCACTTTAATCAACAGGTACTGTCACCAAAATAACGAATTGGCGATTTATTGTTAATTTAAATGTTCTTATTACAGGTTACTGATATGGCAGTTGGGAACTCCTAACCGAAAATTATATGCTGCAAAAATAGTACCTCCAGTCGATAGTTGTACCTTTCCTCAAGGACAATATTTCGAATTAAATTCGTTTCAATGGTCAAATCTGGAGTTGCTTTCCGTTTCCATAATTTCCGAATGGTTTATAGAAAGACGGGCGACTGCAGAAGAAAAAAGGGTCGTAACTTATTTTTTAACGATTTTGTAAAACAAGTAACATATTTTAAAGATAATAATAATGTATATTTTAAAGGAGTTTGTAGCGCCGAAACAAAAAAAAATACTGATTATACAGTTCAAACGCAGATGAACAATAATTTGTGCCAAATAATGAAGGCAAATTGTCTTTGTCCGGCAGGTGCAGGTCTTAGTGCGGCTTGCAAGCATGTTTCGGCAGTGCTTTATGCAATAGAATGTTTTGTTGTGTCTGGTAAGCACATTGAAACTATTTTAGTTTTTGAAATATAATATATTTTAATACTTTTATAGGAAAATTACCTACTAGTTCTACCACCAAAATTCAAAAATGGCAGTTACCCACAGGCAGAAGTCTGCAAAATATAACCATAAACGAGATGTTGGGAATATCAGATTCTATAGCCAACGACTCCGACATCACAAATTATGTAGTTATTTCGACGTTAAATTTTAAGATTGCGTCTTCACTATTGTCATCCTGAAAAACAAATTTTGCCGCTTATACAATGGAGCACGATTATTGTTCAGAATCGTTGCAATTTGATATGCTTCAGTCCATCAATGAACTAACCATCAAGGAGATTAAACATATTGAACAGAATACCAGGGTCAATAATAAATTATGGTACACCATAAGATCATCACGAATAACCGCTTCGATTTGTCACAATTCATTAGAACAACAAACTTCGGGAATTTTGTTACTAGTTTCCTCAAAAACCACATCCAAGGCAACCAAATACATGCCAATGCTATCAAATGGGGTCTTGCAAATGAGGCTATAGCACGAAAAAAGTACTGCCAAGTAACTGGAACTGTAATGAATGAGTGTGGGATATTTATCCATCCCGAATTTAAATTTTTAGCGGCAACACCAGATGGGATTAATTTGGAAAAAGATTTAATTTTAAAAATAAAATGTCCTTATACCGCCCGAAACACGGTGCCAACGGAAGCTAAATTTATAACTCAAAGTAGATTATGTAAAAAGCATTCATACTACCATCAGATCGTTTATATTATTTGAATTCTTGTGATAAGTAATAAGTAAGACTGAATTTTGAATAATTTATGTTATTTATTTTATTTTTAATGAATTTTGTGATTTTATTTAATTTTTGTATTAACAATGTTTATATGTATATACTTAATGAATTTTTATTTGTAACTCTTTTTTTATTTTATATGATGAAATAAATATTACTTAAAATAAATATTTTTTATTGGTTTTTCAAAATTACACAAAATAAAACAGTTATGTATAAATTTATTTGCATGTTGCCACATATGTATCGGTATGGTATCAGAAATAATTTTATTTATTTTGGCTCGCCCAATTACCCTCTCTACTAAAATGCGCCGATTCGCAATATGCCTAGTGTCCATAATTTCTTCCACGGTTAGTTGAGTTTTGTTCCTTAGAAAGGGTGGTATATTTAATCCGACATTTAAATTTTCTAATATATCCGATATATTAAATCCACGATCAGCTAAAATATATTCTTGCGCTTTAAGTTTTTTTAAGAATCCAGATTTTGTAACAATTTCTCTGTCACTATTTGCCGCATACTAAATTGCCATATACTAAAACCTTAAAGGTTGTGGTCTTTTTATAATGAGAAAAAGTTAATTGGTGGTGTACTGGGATATGCGACTTCTGGACAGATACTTCAGTACAGTCAATTATAGCTCTATATTCTTCATTTAACACACGACTGTTATTCCAAAAATCTATAAGCTTTAGTGTTGAGTACAACACATCGTTCATATAAACAAACAATTTTATACAGTAACCGGGCTGATTTCAAAAAGCCTCCCAATTGTTTTAAAATTAAAATTAGACCGATACTTAAGAAGAACCAAAAGTAATTGGTCTTGGACCGTCAAAAAATGCATGGTCGTTAATTGATTATATCTAACGATTAAATCGGACATATAATGAAATCTTTTTCTAACCATTCACTGGATTGGAGCAGTTCTGCATCTGAAATGGTAGAATGTGAAAACTTGGTATTTTCAGTTTGCGTATGAATGTTGGTCCTTTCAACTGGATCGATCTAATAAACATATTAAATTTTATATTAATGTCATATCTTCAGATGGACTGTTTAGTCCTAGCTCTGCTATATTTATTGATTTATTAGTAGAAGTTGATTGAAGTCCTACTGGAGCATTTTTGACAAGTGCCCGACGATTAAAAATATTTGACTGGTGGCTCCGAACTGGTAAATTGTTTGATGGTATTGTGCCTGGTTTTAATAAATTACTCTGCTCTATAATTTTAAATATTATTAGTTTATACATTGAAATAAAAATAAATCATTAAAATCATGCGTACCTCCTGTATATTGATTTGATTCATAATCACTTTGGGTGAAGTGTAAACCACATACTGTTGAATGCTGGGATATTGGTTTACCAATTCGAAGTGTCACAATCCACTGATTTCTGTTTTTTTTTATTATTAGGAAACCGATGAAATTTTATTCCACCTTTGTTTTGCACAAAGGAACACAACAATAATTTTTTAAATTAAAATTTTATTTGCGTTTAAAAACTTCACTCTTTAGATTTCTATACTGTTTTGACACTTTTGTAAATTTTTGTCCCAGACACACTGTCTGATGGCGAACATTTGAACTAATCGAAAAACCCTCATATTGTGAATTAATTAAAGTTTAAAAACCACATTTAATTATTATTTTTGTGTATATGATAAAATGTAGAGTTATAATATGATAAAATGTTATAATATGATAAAATGTTTGTGTTATAATATGAGTTTGGATGAAGGAAAGAACATTTAAATAATTTAAACTTGTATAATGTAAATCAATAAAATATTGATTCATAAGTTAAGTAATAATAAAACTTATAATTGGATTAAAGTTAATAGTGAACCAGAAATAACTGTGATAACTATAAACTTACACGTCAACAATATACTGAATTGGAATTCATTTTTAAATTATAACCCTTTAAACAATAATAATAATAAAAATCATAGTAATTGTAATAATAATAAAAATAATATATATATGTTTATAATAAAAACAAAAACAAATCAAAAATATTTTTTTGATTTTTTTCTTATTTGATGGTTAAATTTTTTATTGTTTATATTTTATTTATTGTTTTCCGATTATGAGTAATTAAATTTAATTTTCAATGATGATGTGATGATCTCGGCAGTTCGGTCTCATACGTGTGGGGACGCACACGCATTCTTCCCTTTCCTTCCGCGGTTTTCAAGCTTCGAACTATGCTTGGCAAATCCCACGCCCATCCCTAAATCTAGCCGGCTCAAACACCGCAGCCAAGCCTCTGGTCCGAAGATTCTGTTAACGCCATCGGGGTGCGGATCCTACTGGTGTAGTTTTAATGACCCCAATGAGACTCGCACCTTGATCCGTTACAATGTGCTTGGAGTAGCGCAAATAATCTGCGAAATAAGATCTTGATAACTTCCTACTTCGTGTGATAAAAGGTTCATAGATTTGATTTTATTAAACATAAGTTTAATATTTTGATGATATATGCAGACGCAAATAGTATGTGTGCCGCTAGAGTTCGCTAATACGCAGTGCCCTGGACGAAGTGCAGCAAAACTAGAAAATACAATTTTCGTATTTGGATAGGTTTTTTTTAAATATTTGATGAGCTTCCTTCAAATTACAAAGAACCAATCTACGCTGATTTGTAATAATAACTCTGATGGCATTGTCTCGAAATCTCGTTTTCCAGCACATACTCGACTTATTTCGTCATCTTCATAAAATTTCTACACCAACAACGCTATTTAATTCTTGATTAAGAGTTGTTGATCCCACTTTGGTGTTCGGTGTTGACATGATACAACCAATTTAGGGTTTTATTGCATTGCCAAAAGTGTCAGTTAGTGAACAATTCAAGAAAAATGATCAAAGAAAAAGTTTGATAAATTTTTTTGATTTTCGGTTTAAAATATTCAGATCCTGAAATATTCGCAAAATCATATTTTAAAATGAAAGATAACACTACTTTTTTTATTTTTTTATTTGTTTGATAAATAAATAAGCTATGAAAAAAAAATAAAAAAACTGATAACTCGTTGGGGTCAAAAATAATGGAAAATGACATTTTTCAAAAAAACACATTCTTTAATAAACAATTTTTTTTAAATTCTAATTGTACCGTTATTTATAAGATCCATTCATTTCCTTTTATTTGAGATATAAAACATTCAAATCGGTTAAGAGGACCTCTAAAATTAGCATTTTCAAGAAAAATCAAGAAAAACGTAAAACGCCGTGCGCCACTGTCAAAAAGTACAGTGCCGCAAAAAAAACAAATCAGTTTTAATGTTTTTTAAACATAGAGAACATTTTTGAAGTTTCATCAAAATCTAAAAGGGTCAGGACAAAATTTCCGTTTTTTTGATCGGTTTCATATGGAATCGCTCTATTGTTAAACATATTTCTTCTGGATTCATTTTCATCAATTTTGTACATAATATTCTTAAAAAATTAACGAATACACGAATTAACGAATTATTTACGACCATTACACAAATAGCAACCATTACACAAATTAAGAATACTGCCATTACTTGTTAGAATGACATTAATTGTAGTCGAGTAAAGTAATATATTATTATACGTATACTATATTGATGACACAATCAATATTGTCATGGGATATTGTCATTATTATTGACGTCTGTAAGGTTTGCATAATTATAATTGTAAATACTTTCATACAGTGTTAAATTATATATAAAGTAAAGTGATTTATTATAACCTTATTGAATAAGTATATTTGTATAATTGAAGCAATTAATACTGAATACACCGCAAAATAATTACCTATAAAGCAATTTAAACAAAATTGTACTGTCTTCTTTAGATCACGATAAAACAATATCATAAGTTTTTTATATCCTCTGGTTCAAATATGAATAATAATTACATACTATTACTAATATTGTTTAAAGTAGTTTGTAAATAAGAAAGATTATGATCAGATTTTCAATTCTCTTTTGAAAAACGCAAATTTTGGATGCTAGAATTTACTTTGAACTGAAATCTTTCCAGATTTCAGTTCAAAGTAAATTCTCAACTCATCAAGTCTGGCCAACCTAGTGCTATGTGTAAACCCAAAGTATGCTCTGAATACATCAATGTATTGTGTACATTATGTATGTGGTAGAAAAACATATCTCTCGTTTCGTGCAATAAGTCAAAAAATATCATTTCTCATGAGCAGTCTTTGAATTTTTTAATTTCAAAGGTGGCTCAAGTGAAACTGTTTCTTTGAAGTGGAATAGATACGATCGTTTTCGACGACCACGCGGTCATCACAATCTTTTATTATAAACATGCTGTGCTTCAGTAAAATATTTTTTTGGTAAACGGTTACATTAAATTTACGTGCAACCAACCCGTCCTTAATGAATAAAAATGAAAAATATTGGTTTATGTTGGATATAATAAAGTTAACTGTGATATAATTTAAAGATTTTTGTTGCAACATTTTGGCCAGCAAATAAAAATAATATAGTTTCTCAAAATTGAACTATCCATGCCTGTATACCAACCATGAACTCTTTTCTTGCGCCTTATCAATCACCAAAAAAAAGATGATAATCTTAACAACGGAATTGTATATTCCTAAAATTTTTACGTTATCTCCCTAATGTATTATGAAATTAATGGAAATCTGAAAAATATTTACAATTTGTAATCTGTTCTTTGGGAGTTTTGGGAAACTGAACTATTGTTTTAATGGACGAAGAGTACTAAAATGTGTGAAGAATACTTTATTTTTTTTTTCTAAAAATATTTAATTGGTTAACTTTTATTTAAATTTTCTTAGTTAAGATTTTTAGTCTAAACTTTAGCATCTAGAGTGATGAATACTAAATTTGTATAACTAATGGTTCTAACCAAAGCCGTCTTCAATCTCTTTTAAGAAACCTGCATGTTCCTACCGTACGCAGATACCGTTTTATAATATTTTTCAAATATAAAAACAAACATGAAATAAAACAAAAAAATTACAAGTTCGCACGTTTTTTTATTTCCTCTTTAGTTTGCTGAATTTGTTATTTTCTCTACACTGTATTCACAATCGTATATAAACGACAATCTAATCTCACAAAATACATTCAACTTATATTTCTCTCATTTTGTACAGCTTATGTATGAGCACATTTGGGCTCCCTATAAGGGATTGAAGTCGGCTTTGGTACTTATACATTAGTTGCTTTCTAATCGACCACTGCAAGAACTTAAAAGCAGTTAGGTGAGTGTCTTTGCTAAAATTTAACTCCTCGTAATAAACTTTAGTAAAGACATGCACCCAAGTACTTATAAGTACTTGCGGTGGTTGATTGAAAAGTAAATATTGACAAAACTAGCACTAAATTTTTGATAGTGATCAAAAGCAATAGTACGAAATTTTTTCTCAGGCGTTCAACTAGAGTCGATAATGAACGAAGTCGATCGATTTCAATAGTTATCCACTTCTTATACAAAAGTGGAGTAAAATGAATGGAATTCTCAAAATATGTGATAGATGAGAAAGGCTCATAAATTCATAAACACTAGAAAGGCTCAAAAATTTAGCTTTACCTGCTTAACGTCATTCGAAATTTAATGATTGTATTATTGGAACCCCTGATGATGGTGAGGAAATAATAAAATTTGTTCCAGACAACAATTAATGAATGTCTTAAGATTCCAGTTTCAATATGTTCTAAGAAGTATTACCATGTGAAGATTACACCGACCTTAGGAGCCTCAACCACACTCACATTAGTTTTATGATAAATGTGCCTTTCCGTTCCGTTCCAATATTTTGTTTTTTCATTTTAGAAATGCTAAATAAGTTTCTCTGAGTAAACTGTTCTGTAATTTGAATTGGGCTTCAAGCAAGCGAAGATTTAAAAACCAATATGTCACTTTTCATCTAGCATCTCAAGATTGGTACCAAAAGAGATGTTTCATGATGATGTTTCGTACGTTCCAATTTTACATCGGAAAGCGAGATCAGCAACCAATACGTGTTTTTTCTGCAACCATTTTTATGGTAAGATCGTTTTCAGACTTCAATTGGGCGTTCTACTGATTTTTCTAAAGCCTGTGGCAAAATTAATCCTTCAATACTTATCGATAAGTAAGAGAAACCAAACTGTGGTATTGCATTCCAGTCATGTGGTTGTTGTCCTACCTTTAAGATCGTTGGCTATTCGTTAAACTACCAAATTTACGTTTCCGCATATTTCTTGATTCTATTAGGGTTATTTAAGGTAACCAAATAGGGACAGTATTGTTCTTGCTTTTACTCAACTGTCTGCTTTACGCTTACAATTGATTGGTTGATTAGAGTGTACGGTCAACCAGGAACTCTCGGAATGCCGGGCACCACCGTACACCCGTGTTACAAAAAACAAAACCGAAGGAATGGAAGAAATGTTAGTTGTGACAGACTCGACCCGGTTACTGACACCTAAGCGATCGATAGTAATTTTGTGGTGTAAGGAAGGAAAAGGTTTGTTACCAATGACAGAATTGGTCCGGTTAACCGGTAGCTAATACTCAAACTACTGTAAGCACAAGACAATCACAATTTTAATGAATTGCTCTGCTTCCTATCGTCTCTTAACAGCAACATTAATATCCGCAATGCCACCATTCAACTGTAAACTGCAAAGGTTCCCGAAAAACAAAATCTATTAAAGAACTAATTGCTCTTAGTCGTAGGCTGTAATAAATTGAATTAATTTTCATCTGCCATTATAAATTAATTAATTCAAAATATAATAATATAGTTAATATAATAATATAATTTTTGCAAGCCGTAGGCTGGAATAAACTGGATTAGTTTTCTTCTAAAAGAACAAACTTATTAATTTATTCCATAACAATATATTAATATAAAAATAAAACTTAAGAAATATAATAATATAAAATTCAACAACGATTGAAACAACGAATCATGCATCTCCCTAAATGAAAGCTACGAAAAGCAACACTTTTATTCGCTACCTCAACAAAGAAAGTTTCATAACACATTAATACTCAAGGCTTGGGGGTGTTTCAGCTACATAGGAGATCTCTCAATGCTGCAGGGAAAAGATACTTCAAGCACACATTTGGAGGCCCTTAATATGCAGTGATTTCTGGATGTAAACTGACAAGAATAGACTTTCCATTGCAGCAAGACAATGCCCCAATCCACAAAAGCAAATTTATAACCAAACCTCCTAAATATGTGGGCCGAGAAACTATAAATCTCCGATTCCAATCCTATAGAGAATCTATGGCACTACATTAAACAAAAATAACAACCATTGAACGAACGCACAATAAAAATGTTTGACGAAAAAAAAACTAATTTGGGATCAAATCCTTAACCAAACTACAGAAAACCTGAACCAATCCATGCAACACCACCTTCAAGAAGCTGTTAACAACAACGTGACAGCATCTCCTACCGAGTTCACGGTAAAAAGTGAAAAAATGTGGTTCAGTTTTAAAATTTCTAGTCAACTTTATCATGAGGTACAAATATCCCTATCCCACACGAACCACAAAGACTACAATCCTCCGTCCCACCAAACGAAAAATCAACAATCAACAATGACTATACAAAAAAATCATACCTAGTTGTTTCATCAAGCCCAAATCCCCATTAACAACTCCCGCAGAACAAACCACACCACCCCTGCACGATACAAACAATCCCGACCACGACTGTATATGTGTTACTATATAAGATTTTTTATTTTATTTTTAAACAATAAAATCAACGTCTTTTAACAAGCGTTCCATCAAAACGCATCGAAGTCGCAATTTGGTGATCACCTGCTAAATAAAACACCTCAACAAAACAAAATCAAAATAACAAAAACAAAAACCCCAACAAATATATAACGAAATATAAATTACATACAAGAAAGGTCAGAGAATTATGTAAAATTTCTCTTTCTCTTCTTCTGATGAGTTTGTAAAATTCTAACAATACAAATAACACCATTATATACTAATACAATTTATACAGTAAAACTAAAACGGGATATATGTATATAGAAATTTTTAATTTTTATTTATTTTTCTCTTTCGTTCTATATCGTTTTCAGTTTTTTTTTCAGAGAAACTACGATTATACCCGTATATTTAAGATAAAACAAAAATTCACTAACGGTACTTATGTACCAACACCAATTTACTTAAACAATAAAAATAAAAAAAAAATAAAAAAAAATTATGCATTGAAAACTGATCTCTAGGAAAACGACAAAGTACACGATCCACTTTCGCACCACACAATCACACATGCACACGCACAAAGATATTTAAACCAAAACAAAAAAACAACACAACAAAAACAAAAGAAATATAAATAAAAAATAAATTTTAAAATTGAGGAGATCGGAAAAAACACGTCCGATCTCTTCAACGATCATCGTTCGACCGTTTGGTCTGCTTTACGCCTACAATATAAAAATATTCGCTCCACTCACTAACACACAAGAGCGTTTGAAAATGCAAAGTGCCAGAATTGAATTCGTTCAAAACCGGGTTGTGCTATTTACACTTTGACGTCTGTCATTTGTGTGCTCTAACGCATATTACTAGCTTCATCTATTTGATCATTCCTGTAATTTACTGGGTATTTAACGACAAAATATTGATCAATTCCTATCTATTACTCTCATGTATAGATTGCGCAGGTATACTTTGCAAATACTTCCGGATACACCGAAGTAGCTGATGGATATCTTATTTAATAATCATCGCAGTAGCCAAGTCGAATCGAAATCAAATGATTGGTATAATCAAAAACAATGGAAAATGTGCAACGAGCCCATGTATACATGGATGTGAACTTTTTTCACTCTTTCTTCAAAAAGTGACAAAATTTGAAGCTAGAATATTTGACTTCACACTGCTTATAGACCATTATCAACCCTTCCCAGAGATTTGGACTCAGGTCCTGATAGTACATATAATAGGTCAATATAATCCTCGTCTAAAAACTTTAAAACCTCATCGATGTACACGGGAATAAATGTTGCCAAACTTTGAAGCCAGAATATTTGACTTCATACTGCTTATAGGCCATTATCAACCCTTCCCAGAGATTTGGACTCAGGTCCTGATAGTACATATAATAGCTCAATATAATCCTCGTCTAAAAACGTTAAAACCTCATCGATGTACAGGGGAATAAATGGTGTGCCAAACTTTGAAGCCAGAATATTTGACTTCATACTGCTTATAGGCCATTATCAACCCTTCCAAGAGATTTGGACTCAGGTTCTGATAGTACATATAATAGCTCAATATAATCCTCGTCTAAAAACGTTAAAACCTCATCGATGTACACGGGAATAAATGTTGTGCCAAACTTTGAAGCCATAATATTTGGCTTCATACTGCTTATAGGCCATTATCAACCCTTCCCAGAGATTTGGACTCAGGTCCTGATAGTACATATAATAGCTCAATATAATCCTCGTCTAAAAACGTTAAAACCTCATCGATGTACAGGTGAATAAATGGTGTGCCAAACTTTGAAGCCAGAATATTTGACTTCATACTGCTTATAGGCCATTATCAACCCTTCCCAGAGATTTGGACTCAGGTTCTGATAGTACATATAATAGGTCAATATAATCCTCGTCTAAAAACGTTAAAACCTCATCGATGTACACGGGAATAAATGTTGTGCCAAACTTTGAAGCCATAATATTTGACTTCATACTGCTTATAGGCCATTATCAACCCTTCCCAGAGATTTGAACTCAGGTCCTGATAGTACATATAATAGCTCAATATAATCCTCGTCTAAAAACGTTAAAACCTCATCGATGTACACGGGAATAAATGTTGTGCCAAACTTTGAAGCCATAATATTTGGCTTCATACTGCTTATAGGTCATTATCAACCCTTCCCAGAGATTTGGACTCAGGTTCTGATAGTACATATAATAGCTCAATATAATCCTCGTCTAAAAACGTTAAAACCTCATCGATGTACAGGGGAATAAATAGTGTGCCAAACTTTGAAGCCAGAATATTTGACTTCATACTGCTTCTAGGCCATTATCAACCCTTCCCAGAGATTTGGACTCAGGTCCTGATAGTACATATAATAGCTCAATATAATCCTCGTCTAAAAACGTTAAAACCTCATCGATGTACAGGTGAATAAATGTTGTGCCAAACTTTGAAGCCATAATATTTGGCTTCATACTGCTTATAGGTCATTATCAACCCTTCCCAGAGATTTGGACTCAGGTTCTGATAGTACATATAATAGCTCATTATATTTTTCATTAAAAAACGTTAAAACCTCATCGATGTATAGGGGAATAAGTTCTGTAGAGACTTTTGAATTTCTATTTTTTTGTACTTTGTTTACGAGCTTAAAACAACTCTAGAATTTTAATTAATTTTTTTTTATTTATAATTATATCTAATTAATTGTTTTACCGTTTTTATAAAATAGTATCATTTAATGGCATATTTATTCGATATTCTAATATTTTAAATAGAGATCAGAATAAAATTTAAATTTTTGTACTAAATATTTCAATGGGAATAATCATTTTTTCCAATAGGAATTTAGTTTAACAGTGTGAAACTAACACACTTATAAAAAGTGAAAAAATGAAGAAAACTTCACATCGATCGCTATACAATGTTGAAAAACCTTCCACTAAGTTGACAAATTCAGAATTACTTCTGAATATAAATGAAATAGAATAAGGGGTCTGAAACAAAGATTTAAAGTGTTTTTATTCTGAGTCCTTGGATTAACATGTGCAATAGAACACCTGGGAACGTTTCAAAACTGAATACTCTTGTTAGATTACTACAGCATAAAATACGAAAACTTACATTCATATGCTGTCAACATATTTTCGAAGGATGTAGATAGATTTTCTCATTTCCGAATAATTTCGCAATGGAAAAAGTTTTTTATTGCTAATATCCTTAATCGTCATAACTTCAAATTAAAAGATTAACATTTTTTTACATGGTATGGTGTATGAATATCAGTTTGTGTGTTAAATTAAAAAAAAATTTATGTTTTGATTAATGATTCATAGAATTTAGGCTAGTTTTAGTGATTATCGTTTGGTATTTCTAAACAATTTTTCAAAATGTAAAACGAATATTATCATTTTTCGATTGTACGCATATTTTGATAAGACATTTTTGTGATAATTAATTATTAATTTTCAAAAGAAGCTACCAAAAATGTTGCCCCCTTCCCCTCTACATTAATTGAAACATATTGCTAATGATTTTTATGCTTTTTTCTGTGTATAATGAATATTTTGGTTAATTTTTATGTTTTGTACACACAAAAAATTAAAATAAATAAATAAGGTATGTAATTA
The DNA here is from genome assembly GCA_963556175.1 of Tipula confusa. Taxonomy (NCBI): domain Eukaryota; kingdom Metazoa; phylum Arthropoda; class Insecta; order Diptera; family Tipulidae; genus Tipula; species Tipula confusa. Next base: position 126,242,607 of record OY744475.1, read on the forward strand.
GATTTTAATGGTGCTAGGGATATTTAATTAAATTAAAAATTTATTTATATAAATTAATATAAACATATATACATTTAGTAGTTTAAACATATCATAATTATACCTAAATATTACAGTGTTGTGTTGGGTTACAAACACTGTAATATATACGAGTATATGCCAGTGTTTTGTTTTTTATAAAGTGTGCCAGCAATGACTTGGAGAAAAACTGTGTTAGCAGAGGAAAATTTTTTGGAGAATCATGAATAAAAATGTAGGCAACACCCCTATTAGAGTAAGATAATCGATGACGTTCCTAACGAAATTGCAAACGCTAGTAATACATAATAACTCTATAACATCAATTCTTAATTAACTTGTATCATCACCCATGGGTGTAATACTGTAATATGAGTAATTGAAACAAACCATATACAAAAAGTTAGTTAGGAATAAACTAGCCCCACTCTAAAATTGAGTAAATAAACTACTTGTTGTTTCCAATGTTGTTTGTGGTTGGTTAGCTATTATATTACTATGTAATTCTATTTTTACGTGTTGTCGATTTAATTCCATCACTCTTTTCGTATAATTTGACGTGAATCAATTATGTTTTTCGTTTTTCTATTTTTTATTTAAATATTAATTTGTAATTTGATTATTTGTTAACACGAAACATAAACACAAACTATATGTTATTGTTGAGTGATGACACTATACATAATTGATAAGTGAAATTCGAAAATGGGACAAATTTAAATAAATTCATAAGTCTTAAAGAAAACGAAAAATTAAATTTTTTGTCATATCTTGTGATTTATTGCCAGAAAATTTGTCTTACCAAGATCGCCTTCGTTATAATGTACAAAACATTTTTTTGTACACACAGGACAAAAATTAATGAATCACGTTTTGTCGTTTAACATCATCTTTTTTATGGTTGATTTCACTTTCTTTTTATGAAAAGTGGAAAACTTTTTTTTTGCTTTTTCAAATCTTACTCTGTTATTCACTCTTCATTGAATTTATTTTGTATTGTTGATTTTTCAATTTTCGGAAATGTCATATTTAATTATAATGAAGATTGTTTTGAAAATATAAAAAAAAACGCGTATCGAATTCCGGTGAATTTTTTGTTGAAAAAATTATCAAAATCATGTTGGTCGATGAAGCTGAAAGATTTAAAAATAAATATAGTAGTGCCAAGAAAGTCGTGGCTTTGCACTCGAATAAAATTAGCCATATTACCTAGAATGCAAAATAGCTTCTGAAAAAAAAACTCTCTAACTCTTTCAACTGCCATCGAATTTCCTTTTATTATTGATTTCACCATTCGTGAACCAGTCAAGAAAGCCTGTATCAAATGTAAAATTATTATAACTCCAACTTCAAGCTGTTATAACTTTCCCATGTTACATGTATAGATCAGTAGTCATCGTTTTGTTATTCAGTGAAGTATTGCAAATTCTATTTTTAAGGAAGTTCGTTATAATGTGTTAACAAGTAACGTGGTATATTGAGATACACTCCCATGTTTCGTAAAATACTTCTAATCGAGCATGCGATATCCTGAGAATTCCACCAAATCATCCTTGGCTTGTCATAGGAGGCCACTTAATATCAATTAAACGAATTGTGGATGCCGCCAATTTTTTGAGCGACCCCGCTTATATTAACGGGACGTGTTTTAGAATCGGTACGTGGTACGAGCAGTAGTTTGAAAAACCAGGCACGTTTGATTGCACTATATTAGCCATGAAAGAGTATCGCTTGGAACTCGAAATCAAGTGTCCCAAGGCTTTACATTGCTCTATAGTGGAGAACACTCCGGTAATCTTGCGGGATTCGTTTTCTCCTAGACCCAAGGTGAAAAAGTTTTAGTATTCAAAGCAGTTGATAGCCGTATGTGTAAGCTATACGTTTACGCATGCAACTAGCCAACCTGTCAATCATTTGTGCTCATGCGCCTACTGATGTAAGCCAACTTAAAGATGAAGACAAATTTTATAACAATTTAAATTATCTGATGGGATCCATACCGGTGCACGACGTAAGAATAGTGATTGGTGACTTTGATACGAGAACTGGCAAAACACAGACTAACTGATGTAAAAACATAGGTCCGTACTCCAGACACTATCTAGCGACCGATAAAGGGAAAAGAATGATGTACTTTGTGGTCACGCATGTCCTCATTGTGGCTAGCAATCAAAATATCCAATTGAAAACATGAACAAACCCTCATAAGACGTCCTAAAATCAAAATGACCATGTGTTAATTACTAAGGGAAGGTCTCGGGACATTCAAGATGTGTGAGAGCCAAAGTTTTAGGCGGTGGTCACTGCAAAGCTAAGATGGCAGTTTTCGTACAAGTCAGAGATCGCAAGAAAACGAAACTTACTTTCAACTGTGAAAATCTGATAAACTAAGATGAGAAAACACAATATCCACATCTTGATAGCAGAATAATGAGGAAACCAACCACCGTTCAGAGGATGGAAACGCAATACTGATTGGTTTGATAAGGAGGTCGTCTTGCTGTTGAGCAACAGAATATAGCGTATACAGAAGCGCGAATATGTTTTAAAATGGCACAGATGAATAAACCGCCAAGCTAATTTGTATAGACGGAAAAAGCGTGAATGGTGGAAGGCTGAAGTCTTGAGAGTACAACAAGTCAGCAATAATCGCAGTTCTCGTATCTTTTTTAAATGAGTCAGCGGACTGTGCCTTTAGACGTAGGCCTACCGCCATTCGGGCCCAGGATGAAAAGTTTTGTGTTAACATCGATGCATGGCTCAACACTTGGAAGGAGCATTTCTTTGATTTACTGAATGTTCAACAATTGTCAAATGCTGTATTTGAAAGTAGTCAAATACAGACTGCGTAGATGAACATAGACGTTCCATCCTACAAAAAATTCATACTGGCTTTGCAGAGACCAAAAATAAACCGTTTCCCTGGGGTTGATTGCATTAATGCATTAATTCCGAGCTCTTTGTGGAACCATCTTTTCGACCTTATTCGATTAGTATGGAAAATCGAAGTTTTGCCAATTGAATGAAAACTGGCCGCGTGTGCCCTATCCTCAAAAAAAGAGGTCGCTCAAAATGCGTAAACTTCCCTTTCCCTTTCTTTGCACAGCATACAAATCACTGTCTTACATAGTACTGGAGAGAATCACGCGTCTGACGGAGGAAATTAAAGGTGACGTCCAAGGAGGATTTCATTCGAATCGGTCAAGTTTTTTCTCTGAAGATGATTTTTTCTAAGTATTACGAGACATTTCGTGACATACTTCAAGTATTTTTTGACTTCCAACGAGCCTATGACTCAATCCATCGGGATAGCCTATAGTTTGCTTTGCAATGTCTGGGAATACCTAACAAATATGTGCATTTATGTAAAATGACAGTAATGCAGTCACAATGTTGTGTCACCGTTGAGAACAAGCTATCAGGAACTTTTAAAATTAGCCGTGATGTAGGGTAATGATATGCTCTGTCCCCGATACACTTTAATCTCATGTTAGAATTCATTTTTCGTAAAAGTGAAACACTTTAAAACAACATCTTGTACCGTCAGCCCAACCAGGTTCTGAGATATGCAGATCATATCTGTGTAATTGGACTGAATTGCAACGATGTAAAATAACTACTGGATTCACTTGTACGATTACTAGCTTCCATTAGTGTCAACATCAATGAGTCCAAAACAAAATATATGATCACTGGTTTTAGAGACCAAGACGCAATGGATTTTAGTAGTGGTAAATACATATTTGAAGGATTGACAAGTTTCCGATACCTCGGATCCCTCGATAACTTACTCATGATAACTTTGTGGGAGAGATATTAAAGCGCGTCTTGTCGCTAGTAACTATATTTTGTTTGGCTTCCACTGTTAAAGTCTAAATACTTTGCAAATGCCGACAAGCTGAAGTTGTATAAGGTGTTGATCAGACCCGTTGTCATGTGAGGTGGGTGTGAGAGTCATACCTTGACGGATGAGTATGAAAGAAGATTAATGATATTCGAGAAAATAATCACGCGCATGATATATTGCCCCAAACGCAACGATGACGGCAGTTTCCGAGTTTTATTCAACCACGAGATAAGGGATTTAATGAAAATTCCTTATCTCGTTCATGAAATAAAAGGACAGCAGGTACGCTGGCTCGGTCACGTTCTGTGGGCCAATCCTAAACGAGAGGTACAACGATCTCTGAGAGGAGAGTTGCCATTTGGTTGATGCAATATCGGAGACGATGGCTCTTATAACTTATTTAAAGCTAAAAAGCATTAATTTTAAACATAAGAAATTCTGATCTAAAATAAAACCAAAAAACACTTGAAATGAATCCTTTTTGTTTTGGCAACTAATAAAGACAACTAATAAAGAAAACAGTTTGATTTTAAGTACAAAAAAATTATATATTTAGTCATACTACATTTAAACATAGAAGGTTAAAAAATCCAAAATTCTCTCTTAAATATTTAAATTTAAAACATAAAAGATTTAAAATTGTCCATAATGGTTCTCACCTTAAAAAAAACATAAGAGTTATGTTAACTTTTTCATGTTAAACAATTAAACGCATCGAAGGTGTACGTGTAATAAACGAAATTTGCATTGTTTCTTATAATTCACTAGATCAACGTGAGCATACGAAGTATATAAAACTTAGTATGAACCATGACATTATGTAAGATTGGTCGCTGCAGCCTGATAAGAGACCACATTTTTGAAATACTGGAATGATAAACTATTCAACAAAAACTATTACCAATATCTAAGTCTAACTGATCAGATCAGGAAATTACTGACTTTTTATTTTAAATAAAATAAAACTGTTTTTGTTTGATACCAAACTAACGAGTTTATATTTTAAACCATCGATTTCAAGCTTCTGTTAATGGATACGGCGGCATACACAAACAACTGTGCTATAAAAAAAATAAAAAATCGTATTTAGAGTGCAATAGAGAAAGTAAAACAGTAAAAACAATTGATCAAACATTTGACAATATAAAATGTTCTTGTTGCAATTTTTTAATAAAATGCATTTAAAATTAAATTATAAAATGGATACGTGTCAAAATTTAAAAGAACAAAAAATGGCTAAATGTATCGCTAAGTGTGTAGTGGTGGGCTGTAAAACAAAGCGGGATAATAAAGTTTCAAATGTAACTTTCGTAAGTACTACGTAATGCACAAATTTAAAAATTAACATGTGATAAATTATGTTTTTAAGTTTCCTAAAGATTCAGCTTAATATAAAATGTGATGCGATAGTTTAGGAGTAAATCATTACATTCAAGCCAAGTACGAGACATTACGTGTTTGTTAGTTACATTTCCCATCACATCCTTTGATTTGGGCTGGAAATAGCTCTATCCTAAATTCAAAATGTGCGGGAATTTTATTTTGTAATAAAATTAAATATTCTATAATTCAATCAATTTATTAGTTTAGCTGGAGAAAATATCAAATGTAGGAGATGAAACGGAAATGCAACCTTCCAAATTTAAACATCACTGTGAAGTATGTACAATATTAAAAGAATGATCATTCAGAAATTATTTTGAGTAATCGAACTTTACTTTGTATTATCGTTTTTTTTTTTTTTTTTTAAATTTTTAATTTATTTTACTTGGCCGAAGCAGTACTGCTTATATCACCAATTTTAAAGTACATTTTACCACCTGCGCATTGCATAGCTCCATGTCACCCTGTACCACGATCACATGGAAGATGGATCGGCCCATGAGTTCTGCACACCAATAGGGGGTCATAGTTGTGTTTTATCAATATCACCGAACATAATCTGGTGAGAAAAATTCCCTTTTGCATCCTGCCTCTGTTGGGATTCGAACTCGGTACCTCCCGCTCCAAGCGGCACAACGCTAACCACTGAGCCACTCACTCGGTGTATTATCGTTATTTTTAGGTATTGTTCATTGTATCAGAAGAATCTTAAGAATACGATACAATTGTCAGTCCGAGTTGCGATGATAATAGGCCAAAAAAATCTCTATGGTTCATCAATGATGTACAAGTTACTTAAGAAACTGAAAAGCCATCAACCTCGAGTTACAATTTATACTTAGCATCGTCCGTAGAAGTTATTCCTAAAATAAAATATATATATATGAAATTAGAAATGCATATAAAAGAAAAAGATAGTCAAATTTACAATTTAAGAAGACAACTGAAAAGAAAAGTATCCTTTTATAACAACAATTAATGATATTCTAGAAAAATTGAACCATGAGAGGTTACTGAACGAAGAAAGTTAGACTATTATGAAACATTCAGCAAAAGGAGTGTCTTTTCATTTTTATTTTTAGGAAATTTATCACAAAAAATATTTGTATTGATAGAGGCATATCATATGCTAAAACTCATGAGGGACCGGTTATACTCTGAAAAAGAGCTTAAAACTGAGGACGGCACCGTACGATGGCAATATATTGAAGCCCTCCACACTCTTCAAATAAAAGAGGAGTTTAAGCTTGGACACAAACTTTCTAAAGCTCATGTAAAGATTTAGGCTAAACAAATTAAAGTTTCCCTTACAGCTCAAATGGTGAGCCAATCAGTGGCCACTGCAATAAAATATTGCAACAAAGAATTACTTCTCTCAGAATTTGAAAGTAGTGAGCCAATCATAAAGTTTTTATTTACCATAAACTCAGCTTTTGATTTGCTGAATTCCCGCAATCCTTTCGGTAAAAGTTTTTAAGCACCTCTAAGTAGATACAACGTGGGTCGATGGGTGCCACACATAGTAGAAACTACTCAATATCTCACGAAAAATCAAACTGAATTCCAATACTTCAATTTACGACACCAATAAATCTACTGGCGTTTTGGGCCTTTACCTAGGGCTTATAATGCTCAAAGGATTATACAAAGATTACGTAGAATCAAGATATTTAAAGTAAATATATACTTACTTATAAATTAAGTCAAGACCACATAGAGTTGTTTTTTTGTGCTATGCGATCCAGAAGTGGAAACAACAACAATCCCACACCAAGACAATTCATCGCTGGATAAAATCATATCTGATTATTCCCTCTAAAGATGTCACTAATTTATGTCTAGTCACGAACAAATATTTCGAGAGTGGCGATATCAACTTAAAACTTAAAAATCAAAATGAACGCTTGGCACTTGGACATATTTACGTATAATACCATAAACATTTCTAGGTTGTTTCCAGCACTACACGATCATCAATTTAACCCATTTGAATCTTTTGGGTATTTTTACACCATTACATTTGCGCATACTCGCGAAATACTCTCAATTTATATAATTTTTGAGAGAAAATAGCGGTTTTGTGTTTTTCCCGCTTTTTTTAATTGACGATCTTCTAAACGAAGTTAAAATTGAGCTCATTTCGTGTTACATTGTTAAACAGTAAGTGTGTAAAAAACTACAATTTTTATTTTGCAATAATTAAAAATGAATGGAGATGACGAAAATTATTGGTAAGTTGTTTATTTTTTTTTTTTTCGTTTTTTCATGTCGGTGTTATGTGTATATAGTACAGTTAAACATAATTTATTCATAAACTAATGTTTCATAATGTAAATTTACCGTTTTATTCATTGGGTACTTAAATACCCAAAAGGATGAAGTGTGAAAAAATTTGTCCGATTGCAACTTGTAATAATACGTATTATTATAATAAAAGTATTATTACAATTTGCGTTTTAACTTTACAAACATAAATTGTATGACAATTTCCAAAGGACTAAACCATTGTCGCTAAACCAAGCGTTAGATTTTCTTGAGAGCTTGTCGGATGATGAATTACTGAAGTAATTCTTATACCCAGCAATATTGAAAATGAAATAACTGAAATCAGAAGCGAATAATCTGGTCATGAGGATGAAATAACCATAAATCACCTTAGTGGAAAAACACTAGCCGCTGATGTTGCTCTGGCGTCTGATAAAGACATCTTACGAAGACAAGGTAATGTTGAATCTGTACTTCAAAACAACGAGGATAACAAAAATGAAGACAATTCAAAAAAGCGAACAATCCCAGCATTGTATCACAATTGGCGTACAAAAAATCGAACTAATTGGAAACTAATACGATAAAGTAACATATATTCCACCTACTACACTTGGAGCCCTTAGTACACCACTAGATGTTTTTATTTTCGGATTTAAATTTTGTCAGAAATATTGCTATTGTAAGTGTTAGGTATGCAAAATCTCGAAACAGAAACAATCTTCAGATCACAGCAGACGAAATTTATGCGATGATTGGTGTTTTAATAGTTAGTAGCTACGTGCAATTCCCTCGTCGAAAAATGTTTTGGAAGAAACGGGTGAATACACACAATGAGCTTATTTCTAAATACATACGCCGAAATAAGTTTGTGGACGTATTTACAAATTTGGATTTTACTGATAAGAGCTATATTATCAACAGTGAAAAACTTTTAAAAATTAGGAAGCTCATTGACCATTTGAATGACAAATTCTTTCGATTTGCGCTCTTTGAAACAAATTTAGCGATAGATGAATCAATGATTCCATATTACGGGCGGCACATCTGTAAACAATTTATGAAATGCAAGCCGATACGATTTGGATTTAAATCCTGGGTACTTGCCCAGCATCTTGAATATTGCATGCAGTTTGACATTTGTCATATACCAAGGAATAAGTGAATCAAATGAAATTAAATATGGGTTAGGTGAATCTGTAGTGCTGAAATTTGCCAGAAAACTGAAAGATTATTATAACTCGTTTTCTCTTTTTTTTTTGATTATTTTTTTACCAGCTATCGCGTTATTCATGAGCTGAATAAATTAGGGTTTGGTGGAACTGGTACCGTAAGATGTAAAACACTACGGAATATTTCAATTCCAAATAATAAAACTATGAAAAAAGAAGAACGGGGATATAGTGTGTCGTTTGAAAATAAAAGAAAAACCATGTTGGCCCCTTACTGGAAAGATAACAAACCGATAACAGATTTGTCAAATCAATTTGGACGTGAGCCGTGATCAATTAACATTCACGATAAAAAATCGTACATGCCGATAGTTTTATGGCTGATGGATATTTCAGTATGCAATGCTTGGATGTTGCATAGATTGATAAATGAAAAAATCAGCAACTTGATCAATTGCAGTTTCGAAGGCGGTTGGCTGACGAATTACTGTCTCGTTATGGTTGTGAATCACAAAAGCCATGTCCGTCAAGAACTTCAACTTTTGGAAAATTTGGTAAAGGTTCACAACTTATTATCAGGAGCGAAGATCGATTACGATGCAAATTACGTACAGTTAAGACGCACACGATATGTTCAAATTGCAAAGTACATTTACATAGAAAAATGGTTTTGAAATGTTTCATCAGGAATAAAAAAAAATTATTCTTTTTTTTTTCATTGGATTATATAAATATAGTTAAAAGGTAGGTTTTTTTTTAGGTTTTTTAGGTAGGTTTTCCATCAGTAATCAACATTTTGAGATACCCTAAGAAGACAGTTAGCCCAAATTTTATCCGCCCTAGAACTAATAGCATAAAAAAGATAATGGTTCAAATGGGTTAATACGGAAATTGATAACAACCATATTTATAAATTAGCTAAAACAATAATAAGCTTTATTAAGATACAATTTTCGCAAATATCTAAAGAAATTAATGACTCAAATACCACACATATCCGGCAGAAACTAAGTAGATTAATTATTTTTCAACACGAATGAATTTAATTAATACATAATAAATTGAAATATTATGTACCAAATAAATAAATATGTTTACGAAATAATTAAAAAAGTAAATCTTTAAATACATATTACATATTTACATATTTATGTAAATCATTTAACTTTGTTTTTTTACGTTTGGCAATTTGACATTTAAATTTGAATTTTTCTTTGGTTGCTATAGTTATTTATATGTATTTCAGATATTTACTTAATATTTCAAGGGAAAATATTAAAAATAATTTAAATATTTTCTGAAAATAGGCAGCGAGTTTTTTTATTGAATAATGATATAAAAAATTAAATATATTGAATATTTTTCTTTGTATTTTAATTTTATCAGGGAAAAACAAGACTTCGAACAATTTTCGGAACTTTACATTTTCGGAAATACGATTTTAGAGTAAGAGGTATATACTTGAATTGCGAGTGAAATATATAAAAAGTTGTAGCATTTGATTTTGTTTTTTTCTATGGTGATTTAGTATTGTGCCGTATCCATGTGTTATCAAGTTCAATGTTTTAAACCAATCCTGTTAGAATTAAAGCATACAGGTTTTCTTTTTAAACCAACAGATACTATTTTACAGACATTTTTGGTTTAAAATTGAAACTTATATAACTTTTATTCAGAGTAAGTAAAACTGTTTGAGCATTAGTTTTAAACATTATATTGAGATTTTTTAAATTTCTTAGTTTGTTTATCTAGATTTTTTAAAGTTTAAATATATATTAAACCGAAATAGTTTAGGATCTTTATGCAGTCAAGAAAGTTTTAAAGTTAGTTTCGGTTTTGTACATTAAAAAATGACAGAGTATCCTCAATGCAAAAATTATTACTTTTCACTTACAGGATTGTATGGAAAATAATTTGAGAAAAAATTATTTGTGTTTTTTATGTTGTTATGACTCATTCGACCTCATTCGAAAATATAATGAAGTTGACAGTGGCGTAACCACAATTTGACAAATCGCTTAAACGATCTGCACCGATGGAGTTGCGTAAATAATTTTTTATTAGTTTCAATTTAGAAAAGGATCATTCCGCTGTTGCAACCGTAACAGGTAATGTGAGAAACAACACTGGAAGCTATTGTAGGATATTTTATTATTAGAACTTCAGTTAATTCTCGTATTGTTGATATCCCCGAAATTTCCTCCTTAAGCATTGACTTTACCATCACCATTTGTAGCGGAAACTCTTCGGGTAGGTCGTCTTTATATTTTTTTTGTATCGCTCCTACAGATTACGTGAGATCATCGTCATTCGTTTCCACAAATTTATCTAGCTGAATACAGGAAAATAGTTTCGTTATTTCTTCTATAGCTTTAAATCTGTCATCCAGTTGATTGACGACGACATCTAAAACTTTCAAAAAATTATTAATTCGGTAAATTTCCTCACTACTATTGAAACGGTGATCTCTGGCTAATTCTTCAAAATGTTTTTTAACAATTTTTCTTTTTGTGCGAATATTGCAGTGATCCCCTATTTCTTTGCTATTTCTATTGCTTCATTTTTTACAGAATCAAACATATTTCTGTATTGTGTTAACTGTTTAAACGCATTTTCTAAAGATACCGATTCGGACATAAGATCCAAATTTTTCGTTTGCAGAATTTTTGATGGTACATTTATCACGCTTAATATTTTAGACAAAAATACACACATGAAAACAAATTCAAATGAGACCATATTCTTTTGGATTCTAAGAGCTTAATCGCGCACATCTCGTTTTGAACTTGTTAAATTTATTTCGGATAAGGCTTGCATTATATCGACAAACTGAATTTTAATACTTAAAATTAAAGTATACCATCCTGCCGAGCGCGTTGGATTTAATCTTTTTAAAGTTAGTTAAGATTCTCCTGAACATTTTGATAATAAATCCCATCTGTTTACACTTTTACCGAAAAATAAATATATTTCTTACAGGATTGTAAAAAATGAAGATACTTCAGTGTAGCATTTAACTGTATCGTTTACAACTAAGCTTAAATTATGAGCTGCGCAGTGTATGTATGCAGTATTAGATTGATCTTGCTTGAGAAGGGCTTGAATACCTCTGTACATCCCGCTCATAACATTCGCACCATCTTATCCTTGCCCCCTGCATTTGCTTAATTGTATATGATTTTTGCTTAATAATTTTAATGTTTCTGCGTAAAGCCTGGTAGCTAAATGATTGTATATTTCAGTGAACCCCAAAAATACTTCTCGAATTTCAATTGATACTGGTTCATCCTTTTCATTTTTAATGATTTTTGCATATCTAAATATTTGACTGAGTTGATCTTTCTTTGTTATATCCATTATAATTGTATTAAAGAGTGAACTATTGATATAAGTCACAAGAGTAGTTCTTAAACGTGTTTCGAGGCAATGAATAATTTCATTCTGAATTTGAGGATTTAAATATTTTATTGAGCCAAAACTGGCATCATAACAGTATCATATTTCGACAGGAGTTGTACTTGCGTTAATAAATTACCATTATATTCATCTTGAAAAGTTTCACGATGCCCGCAAAATGACAGTGAATTTTTAGAGAGCGATAATGTTATCTTTACTAACCTCTCTAAAACTTGTAGCCAAAAATTTGATTCATATCGAATTTGTTCTTCAACGTCCTTATCAATTGTTTCATTGTTCCTCCATTTTTTATAAATGGAACAAGCTGTTATATGGCTTTGGCTGTTCTCGTGCGATTTAATTTTTTTAGAGACCACGCCAATCTCTTATTCCACGTTGACGCCAATTATCCAGTCTATTTTTGGCCAAAAGCCAACAAGGCTCGCAATATACAGCATCAAGCTTCGTGGAATAGCATAACCACTTTCTTTCGATAATTCCGAATTTTGTACTTGTTTTATAAAATCTCGTGGAAAAGTTACGATAATTTTGTGATGGATCCCGTACAAAACGTCCTTTTTGTCGACATGATTCAGTTAAAATAATCATTTTCTTCGTTTCATTTGATAGTGTTTTTCCTTCAAAATTCGCCATATTAGAGGAAAAAGATAAACACGATTCTGGAATCACATTATGTTTATTTTTGTCATGAGTATCACTGTCAGCGTTGGAGATAGGCTTGCCACCTTTGAAAAATGCCAGAGGAGGACAGTTAAACTTTTTTTTTAACCACTGCTACCGACAAAAACATTTTACCATTTTGTAAGCTCACCCATTTTAATAAATCTTTACTAATGAAATATCTTGATAAAGCTGGCCAAATAATTCTAGTTCTTTCTATAGCAGGCAATAAAGTCATATATGGTCTATATGCACGGTATTGAATGGTATTGGTATCTTATCAATCGGATCTAATTCCCCTTCCTCGTGTCCTGATAATGCTTTTGTATATTCCCGCTCTATGCAAGCTGTCATACATTAAACATTACTCTGGAGCATCTATAATGTCTTCTAAACTCTACATATCCCATATAGTCGATATTTAGTTAGGCGAATATCCACATGATCATACTATGAATGACTCATTTATGCATCCTGCGTCAGTCTTACGAACATAAGTAAACTGGCCAGATGCATCAGTTATTCCGCACCGTTTATATTCTGACTCAACACCACATGCTTCATTTGTACTCCTGGTCGACATTCTATGACAAAATCGTAATCTGCTAATTTTAGCCACCATATTCAAATTCTTAGTATTACTTTTTTTTTGCTGGCCAAGTTTGTAATGACGCACCATCAGTTATCATCGCGACGAAGACTAAGACTCCCAATTCGTATAAATGGTACTTTTGTTCACATTGGGTGTTCTGTTAGTTTAAATAGGCCACAGGTCAACCTTTTTTTATACTGATTGACTAGCAACAAAAATCCACCTAACCTTTTCGTTCAAGCATCGGTAACCACTTCTTGTTCGATAGGATCCCGCCAATTCCATAAACTATAGTCGTATCTGAGTTCTGTTCTTAGGCTGTGGAAAATTTACGTCGGTATCTGTTTTTTATCTTCCAAGTGTAACTAGCGATCCTGATACTTCATGTCCTAAAAATTCTACCGTACGCTTGAAAAAATCGGTATTTTCCATGTTAAGAAACAGACCATGGCACTTTATTACATCTAACAACCGCTCTAATTTTCCCAGATCATCTAGATATACCACTATTCCATTAGTCTCGTCAACTATGCAATTCGTAATTGGAATTGATTCTGGAAAATAGCTGGGAATTGGCCTACCCAAAAGACAACCTTAGAAACTTATGATGTCCATCAGTAGTAATAAAAGCGGTTATGGGTATTGCATTTGAAGTATTATAGACTCATCGCTACCTGGTAAAATCCTGATGATAATCCTGAAGTAGATCTTCCATAATCGCTAGAGGAGATCGGTCTTTCACCATTATGCGTTTAGTTGTCGATAATCTATTCACATGCTTTCCTCTCTTGTTTACTTTTTATTATTATTAATTTTCTTTTAACATAACCATTCGCCCATCTTTACTCGTTCACATTCACTACCGTACTGTCGTTCTTTTCCAGTCCTTATCTTTGTTATTTATATTCCAGGGTCGCGCTCTACTAAAATTATATTTATTTTTCTGGTGGAGGACATTTTTGTGTTCGTGGAGGTTGGAGGCAATTTCTTACGAAAGGAGGACTGTCCTCCACAAAGGAGGACTGTCCTCCACAAAGGAGGACGGGTGGCAAGCCTAGTTGGAGATATCTTCTTGGTTTCTATCGTAGCTCGTAGATTCATTCAAATTTTCTATATATACTTCAACGGTCGCAGTCACATTGTTGTCATTAGTTTGATCATTCTCGACTGTTGCGGCTTCATAATCACGACTACCATGGCCTATGGTTTTCTTTTCGATTGGTTTTAGAAAACTAATTAACTTCGGCAGCTTCGCTAAGCTAGCGTTTCTTTCTTTTAATTTCTTTTTTTTCGGAGCACCGCTACTGCTACTTAATTTTTATGTTCGTCAAAATATTTAATTAAAAACGTTACTGAAACCCGTTTCTGGATTGCCTGCAAGTTCTCTGATTGCCATACTCCTTTGACGACTACCATCTATTATTTCTTTGAGTAAAGAATTAAAATAAAAGCTTAAACGTTTATGCAGCATGTATCGGTAATTCTGAATTTTGGAGTGTGTGTGTATATTTATAACTCTTTTTGGCATCTAAACTATAAAGAAGCATAATCTCGATCCGTTGTTTCTAATTGCCATTGTATCTGTTATAGTAATATGGTTCATTTTGTTTAATTGTACCGGTGCATTCATCATGCACAAGAAATTTAATTAATTTTGTGTTCGCTGCATCTAGTGAATGTAAATCATTTGAAGTATGAGGACATTTCACTTCGATTATTCCAACGTTTCCCATCAATCTAACCGGATATTGCTTTCTCGGAATGCGGATTTTTTGAAAAATTCCGTTTTTCTAATTGCGCAGAGTACGTCTTTGGTACAACTATAGTTGTACCAAAGTTGTATAGTTGTATTAATATATTAATCGGGTTTCGTTGCGTGATATGCGTATTTGCGTAGGGTTTAACCTATAAAATTTGTATATATACACGTCTCCGTCTGTAATTATTTTATGGTATCGAATGCGATATAATTTATCGCTTTTTCTAAATAATCCTGTTCTATTCCAGTTGATGATCCAGCATAATTCAAATTGCATTCATGATTTTCGTGTTTAGTTCTTTGTAGTTCTGCAATTCGACAAACAAAGTAATATTTATTTCGATCAGCACTCCATATGTCTTTTTTGATGATTTTGCAATAATTGTTCCTACAATTAAAACTAGGAAAGTGCAGTCGAAATCAACACTGTTCTCTTCAGTTACATTTTTGTTACTTCCATTGCAGCTTTATATCTTTTCTTATTGTACCCTCTTTGAATATCACGTTGAGCTTCTTTTTGTAATTTATGAGATTGGTTTGATGCTAAACATGGTATGAAATATCACCAGTTGAAGTATCAGCTAAATAATTTGGTATTTGATTGAATTTGGGCTTGCTTTCTGTTCAGTTACATTTTTTGAATTAAATTGCACATGTTGCATTAAAAAAAATATTGGAATTTAGTCCAATTTTGTGTTTACTTAATTGTAAATCTTGTAAAGAGCTTCCAAAAGCCATATTGTGGTTGCTAATTTTTACGAGTTGGTTTCGTCCAGGGTTTGGCGTTTTACATGTAAAAAACGTTTTTTCCATTTACATGTAAAATAACGTAAATTACAAAAAAAATGTGTATTTTACAAAAATATGTAAATTATATTTAAAAAACGAGAATCCGTCCAGAAATAATTTAAAATATTGAATAAATGATACAAACATTTGTTTATAAGAATAATTTGCATTAGAAAATTCAATTAAACATTTTATTTAAATGGTTAATTATAATTATTTTCAACTTTTAGTTATCTACATTGAGACTATAAAAATCACCTATCCTTCTACAATGCCATCTGTTTACGTCTTAAACTTCTTATATTCGCCAAAATAAACAACTAGTGATATAGTGCCATCTAGCTACATTTGAATAAACTAAAATAAAATATTTTTAAGAGTGCATATTTCTTTCGATATGTAGCGGAAAACTAATTGCAATTTGACGTTTAATAATAAATAAAATAATTATCTGCCGTGAAATGAATGAAGTGAATCTATACTCGTTTGACTGGTTTTTAAATTTAAATCTTTATTAATTTCAAACAGGACAAAATCAACCAAATTATCACTACCCGTCTCACCCTCATCAAATAAATGTATGCCTGAAATTACTAGCCGTATTCTATCCATTCGATAAAATGCCTATGCATTATGCCTTTGATGTCCAGTGTAGTAAAGAGGTAGCGAATATGATTATCGAATTTAAGCGTGGAACTGTAGTGAATTTTATTAATTCAATTTAATTTTTCTTACTCTAATTACAATTAATAATTTTTCATAACCTTAGTTTGCAGCAATACCATTATACTAACCTTACCGTAGAATTAATACTAGATAAATTGATTAATACATTAATAATTAAATTTGGGAAAAATATTCTTTTTGAAACCCAGCAGTTACCATTCAAGGAATTCCATATGCTAACTCCTCTCACGAAAAACGAAGCGTTCATCAAATTACATTTATTGATAGCAGGTGTCAAGATTTCATTGTCAAAATATTTCTTATCATAGGAAAGTTGCACTTTATTTTACATTTATACATATGTACAAATATCACAATAAATAAACACAAATACACTACACTGTAGTATATAGTCAATTTTTCTTTAATTAAGAGATATGGTAAAAGATGGCGATACTTGTAATGAAAAAGTTGATTTATATTTTATAGTATGTATAAAATAATCGTTTACATTTTACATACATTTTACATGTAAAAAACCCAGTAAATTACATTGTGTAATTTACACGCCCAACTGTGGTTTCGTCTGCTTCACTTATATATAGCGTTTCCAACCCAACAGTTTTCTTTAAAAACCGCCCTCTGTAAAAATACCAAAATATTTGTATTCATTATGTAGTTACAAAGTACAAATGATTTACATCCTAAAATTAATTTCCATATAAATCAGATAGTTAAGTGGTCGCACTAACTGTGCTTACCTAGATCGTATTGCCTGCCAATGTTTATGCTTTATTTGGTTTTAAACACAATTTGGACTTCATTGTCCTTTATTATAATTTTAATTGTATATTAACTCCCCTATGGATGGGAGAGAGCTCCAATGTATCATAAAATACTTCTAAATGAGCAGGTTATCATTCTAAGGATACGGATTTGGAAGCGAGGAATTCTACCATATCCTTTTTGGCTTGTCGAATGAGGCGTCTAAACAAAGGTTGGATTTCTGTGCTGAATACTGGCATCCTTAAAAACTTCATTGTTAAAAAGATCAACAAAATAAAATATGGGTACCGCCAAAATTTAACCCGATCTCAGCTTTTATGTTAACGGACAGGCAGTTTAGGATCGGTATATGTGGCACTTGCAGTCACTAAGAAAACCAGGCGAATTTGATGGTCCTGTATCAGCCATGAAAGAGTATCACTTGGAACTCGTTGCGCTCTCCAAGAAACTCGATGGCCCAAAAGTGGAGACCATGGCTATTTATTTCTTTACAGTTTATACAGTTTAACAAGAAGATTTTTGTCCACATCGGTCAGTCTCTGAAAAGGATTTTTCGTTGACGATGATTCTTTCTAAATATTACAAAAAATCTCGTGACGTAAATCAGGTTTTATTGAATTTCCAACAAGCTTTTTACTTAATCCATCAATCTAGTTTATGGTTTGCATTGCGATGTCTTGGAATACCTGACAAATATGTGCGTTTATGTAAAATGACAGTAATAAAGATTGAAAGGCAACGGTGCCAGAGAACTATTGAATCCTTGTTTAAGATTCTTATATTTCGTTGATCACTGGTTTTAGAGACCAAGACGCAATGGATTTTATTAGCAGTGTTGACCACCAGTGTTGGGACCAGTGTGTCCCTTGTTACTCGCGATAATTGTGTGTGAGGGAGTATGGATAGTGGCATTTGAGTGAAGAATCATGCGCATGATATATGGCCCCCGACGCGACAGAGATTTTATTTAGACAACAGGGTTTTATTCAATAACTATACCAGGAATTTAATGAAAACTCTTGATTTCGTTCATGAAATAAAAGGATAGTGAGTACGCTGGCTTGGTCACGTTCTTCCAGCCACTACTAAGCGAAAAGTGCAGCGATTTCTGAGAGGAAATCCGGAAACGTAGAATTCGCTGTCGGTGACGATGGCACTTTGAAGTAGATTACTACTTGACCTCTTCGGGTTGTCTAGAACAATAAGAAAAATATCTCGGAATCGAATCCGCTGGAGCCAGACTGTTGACTCGGTACGGGACAGTATAATGGCCTGCAAAAGCCGTTTATGATTATTATTATTAAAAATATATATCCAATACAAGAAACATTAAAATACAATACAATACAATCCTACACAATACAACTTTAACTAAAAAAAATAGCTTTACATGTATTTTTTTATTGTCCACTCTAATCGTTGTCTTTCAAAACAAATTAATTTTAATAGATACAAAGTCTCGAAAAATATTTTAAATATCCACAAATCTATCTATCTACAACAATACAATTATAAACAGAATGAGCAAGAAAAGTAAAATAATAGAATCTTTAATGAGAAATAATTACGAATATGTGCCTATTTGAAATGATTATGGTTTATAATTTAAGCTGCCATCTATTAATTGGTTGTAAGAACTAAATAATGAAAGATTTAAGAAAATCTTGGCTTAATTTTACCACAGACACATATGTCAAATCAATGATTTAATTGATTTAATTACATTTTTGCAATTATTTCCATTAAAACTTAATAATTGCAAAAAAGCCACCGTGATTAAATTCAGATTTTTATCATACGCATTTATATGTATTATAGTTTCTTCGGCTAATAATTGAGAAAAGCTACATTTTCTTTTCATAATTTATTAAAAATGTATCAAATTACAATCAAATAGCAGAAATTCTAAGCGGAAAATTTGGAAAACCAACCGTGTTTATTTAAGTTAAGTCCTAAAGAATAATTTAAAATTTAGTTGGGACTGAAACAATCACTAATTTGTCCAAAAAGCTACAGTAACTTCGAAGATTTTTTTCATTTTTCGTGTATTTGGCCCTTAAGAATTTTTATTCTATTTTTTGTGATTGTTTTTATTTTTATTTCTTTAATGTACCTATGTAATTTATATTTTTAAAATTAAATTGTACAACATTTCAAATCAAAATTCAATTTTTATTGTTAAATTTGGACTTGGAATGTAGAAAATTAAATTATGGAGGGAATGGAATAATTCTTCATGACAAAAACAAAAACCACGGGACCCGCGTTCCGCATTACGGCAAGCCCCCATCGTGGCGGGCCTCCTCCCGTAGCACGGGGTTTCTGCCCCTGTAGTTAAGCCACTGGAAGTTAACTACATTTCAAAATTGTTTGTTTATAAATTGAATTGTCAAAATATTATTTTCGTAAACAGTTGATTTTGATTTTTTTTTATATGTAATACATGTAATATATGTAGTATAATGTAATAATAAATTTGGGTCGAGTCAAATAAAATTTTTTTAAATATTTTTAATAAATTATAAATAAAATAGCATAATTATATGAATAAATAATATAATTCATAATCAGTTATTTAAGAAAATAATGTTTGACATATCATTTTATAAACAATTTATTAAAATGAAGTTGGCTGTAATTAAACTTTAACTCATTCATTGGGTATGCTATTTTAAAACCAAAAGTAAAAGGCAAAAGTGAAAAGTCGTAAGTTTTTGCATTGGGGATGCTCTGTGAAAGATCAAAAGATTTCAGTAAAAAACTTCTCACCCTTTTCATACTCTCATCAAAAACGAGTCTTGCAACTTTAAAGTATGTAATAGTTTTTCCAATTACTGCATTTGCCATCATACAAGCTAGTTCTGATGCAAATGAACTAAATTAAGTGTAAGCTAGTATGTGTTTTTCAAATTTGCTAAATTTTAAGTGGTAAACCTCCGTGATACAAAGTAAACAAGATTATACTAGTACAACACATATTAAAGCTATACATAAAAGTCATTTCAGAAGTTAAATTTTACAGAGAGTGGTATGAAATTTAAAATATTGCATAATTGCGAGTGCTCTACAATATCTGAAAATTAGCCGCCTAGCGTCATAAGAATTGCGCTAATACTAAAGCCACCATCAAATACGTTCTCTTAGTTTAGTTTATACAGGAAGCTACCAATTATTAGAATTATCCTGATTTTACGTCACAAACGATTTTAAAAACATATCGACTACTTTCAAGTAAAATATAGTTATTTAAGGCTAGGCTTTAGTAACACTAGTTTTCATTTATATTTAGTTTAGCTAACAAAATGTCACTAAACATAAATAAATTGTCCTTGTATTAATTTTTCTAATAAGTCTTTTGTAAATTTCTATTTTAGGATCAACATTTAATTCCTTTTGTAGAATGCCTACGGAAATATTTGTTTCAAAGAAAAACTAATTCATTGTGTTTCGAAACGGTACAAAAAAAATTACCTGCGGTTTCTTAAATAATTGATTAGGTATATATACACTGAACATCAACATCTAGAAAACATTTTATTTATATACATCTTCACAGAAAAAAGTGAAACACGAGCATATTATCTAACCGCACGATTTAAATTATGAAATGGAAACGTTAAAGGTAATAAGATTTACAGGGTAAACAAAAAAAAAAAAATATTTGAAAACGTTAGTTTGTTTGTATAAATTAAAAACTTTTTTTATGAAAATATTATTAACCTTATAATGGCATATAGGCTTTCACCTCACCCAGTATAAAGTATCTGTATTGTTTATCCTTTCACAAGGATAAGGTTTATTCTTAAGAAAAATGAAAGACATAACAAATTCTAAGTATGTTTTGTTTTGTCCTTAGATTTTCATTTTTATCTGTTTATGGTTATAGTAGTTCTCATAATGACAGAAGATATTAGAACATTTCAAAACACATTTTGCTCGAACTCCGTGGAAACTTAATACTACTAGATTGTACTTCTGTTTAAGCAAACTTACTACTGAAAAACACGAGCAGTGAGCACGTTAGAATTTTGAGTAACGTATGTATGTAGCAGAAAAATTTTTGCCATGTACTTCACTTCGACGTTAGTTACATTACATGATATCATAACAGTTTAACCACAGAATATAATTATAATTTACAAAAGGTGTCCGCGAATCATGGCGGACTTTTCGTCTAAAACAATTTATCTAAACCAATTTAACTTAACTCTTAGTTTCGACCAAAAAATCGGTTGTTTTTTTTTTTAAAGGGAAATATTTTAATTTTTTGTATGTATGTGTATTGAAATTCTATATATTAGAATTATAAATTTAAATATTTGAATTTTAACGTCGATTTTTTTCACAACTGAATGTAAATGGTTGCAAATCTAAAATGTTTAAAGTTTAATAAAAAATAAATGGCTATTAGTATTTTAAAGAAATAAATAACTTTTATTTAAATTTTAGTGGCAACAATAATACATGATAATAAAATTTTTCAAATAAATGAAGGTTGTCCATAAAATTTCCTAGAGGAAATTTTATATTTTAGTACCAATGTAAAAAAAACAACAGCAAAAGTTCTCTTCATTAGTACAAATCGGTTGTTTTTTCTACAAATCGGTTGTTTTTTGTTTGCATGTGTAGGTAATAAATTTTGTATTGAAACGCAATTTTTTTGAGAATGTATACTAACCGTGTGAGGTGCGATGTAAAAAAACAACGTGTTTTTTGATGGAAACGTACAAAATAAGCAATTTATCTAAAAACAATTCGTCTAAAACCATTTGCACATCATTCTTCGCTATAGCTATAGTTAAACAAAATTGCAGTTTATTGTAAGTAATCATTTTTCGAAGAATGTTCCGAGTAGAAATTTGCGATTTTCGCAATTTTCCTGAAGTTTTTCCTGGTTAGATTAAAATAAAAATATTCGTATTTTTAAATATTTGAATATATTCAACCCGGATACTTGTTTACATACTAATGTCCACCGGAAACATTTTAACACTCACAAAAAAATGCCATCATTGGGACAGCATGGGGTAACGTTTTAAGTACTTTTTGCTTTTAAGACAGCACAACTAAAGAACTGGTTATTCCCGAAAATCTACAAACGATAGCCAAAGGGAAAACATTTCTTCTATTTGGTAGTGGAATTGGTATAAAATGTTGCTTGTTAATATTTTCTACAGTATGCAATTTAGTAAAACTCGCGCAGTCAAAAGAACGGTACGCTCGACATAGAACTGGTCCTCGATATAGAACTGGGTGGTAATTTTGTGGTGCTATATCACACTTTTATATCACATTTGTAGACTTTTTTGGTGATAAAATGTAAACAAGAAAAACCTACAAACTAAACCCTGCACAATGAATTTTGTGGAGAACATGATGAATAAAAAGTGATATGTTGACGTTTCTACATAACCTCAAAATTAGTTATATGAAAGTTTTTTATGAAGTGCTATCTCACCTAGTGATATAATAATTTTCAATACTGTTGAAATTGAATTTCTTGTGTTTGTTATTTTTCTTTTCGTTATTTTGATTATTTTATTTAATAATAAAAAAAAATATTCAAAATAAGGAAAAAATAATACACAAATTATTGTATATCACTAGATGAGATAGCACTGCAAATAAAACCTTCATATGATGAATTTTGAGGTTATGTAGAAACGTCAACATATTACTTTTTATTAATTTGTATAAAATTGACAAAACTCGCGACATTTTTAATTCGTATTGTTTCAATAAAAATATTCAAATAATAGATTGACATATTTAAATTAATATGTAAATATTTTAATTCTGTTTGAAACAAGACGAATTACAATAATGTCGCGTGTGTAATAAATACAAAATTGTTTTGGATAGACGCGAATATTGACAATTATTTCAACCAAACACAGGACAAATTTATGTTGTATTATATTTATGTAACAGTTAAGATAACGCTTATCTAAATAAATGTGATAGTTTAGTTATTTCTAAGCTATAATTTAAGTACGCATCAGTTTATTTATATTCAAAATTAGTGTTTGGTGTCATATTATTCATATATCCATGAAAACGTCAAAAGTTGACAACAAAATCGGTGTTTTATACTAATGTAAATATAAGACAGCAAATACTGTTGACAACACAATCGGTTTTTTAATTTTTTTACTAGTGCAAGTAAGACAGCAAATACTGTTGACAACAAAATTTGTTTTTTGTACTAGTGCTAGTAAGACAGCAATAAAGCGCACGGTTGAAGTACAGACTATTTCATTTTATCACATTTAGTGATAAATGTGATATGGCACACAAAATGACCACCCTGGTTTCAATAAATGCTTTTAAAATGGTATTTCCTGAAACATATACTGAAACTTTCAAATATCTCGAAAAATAAGCGCTCTGAAAAAAAATTTCAGCATCAAAATTAATACCCCCTTCCCCTTTTGTAGGTGGGGCAGGATTAACTTTGAAATTAAAATAGGAACCCATATTTTTATTGCAGATTTGGGTTTTACGGCTAAAAGTACGCAGGATTTTCTTAAAACATTTTTTTCGATTCATGATTGATGGCGCTGTAATAGACGCTATTAAATTGTTTTCGAACAAATACAGCAAAATCCCCATTTTTTCGTTACGTAGTGTTCTCATCAAACCATGGTTAATCGACACAACATGCGTTACTGGAGTGCTGAAAATCCAAAATAACTTCGCCAAGTTGAACATCAGCGCCCTTAGACTCAACTTGTGGTGTGGAATAATTGGCTACCAACTCATTGGTCACCATATTGTTGAAGGCAACTTGAATGATCAAATTTACCGAGAAATTTTGTAAAATAAACTGCCAACATTATTTGAAGACTTTAGCTTAGAATTGCGAAAGAACGGGTGGTTTCAACATGATGATTGCCGAGCACACTATTCGGCGGTATCACGTGAAGTACTTGGTCGTAATTTCAATGGCCGCTGGATCGGTAGAGCTGGTCCGGTAAATTGGCTTGCCAAATCACCAGATCTTCGCCAGATTTATTTTTGTGAGGCTATCTTAAAGTCAAAGTTTACCAACAACACGTGAGAATATAATTGAGCGAATAAGAAATACTTGTGCCGCCATTCCAGCAGACACGAATTTCAGTTGTGTAGATTTATTTGAATTGCGGATTAATAAGTACATTTAAGCCGAAGGCCATCATTTTGAGAACTTAATTTAATTAAAAGATGATAGGCGAGGGGACCATAGTACGTGAGACGCGGGGGACTCACGTTAATCAAGCACTCTGAAGGAAACAGAAAACTATTTCGTCCACGTCGTTGTTCCTGGGTTACGCTAAAAGTAGTTTCTTGACAAGTCATTTTTCAGTAATTAAAAATTTAAGAAATACAATTTGTTTAAGACTAATTTCGAGTATTTACATTGAAAACGTGTTAATTTTAATGCAAACATATTGCAGAATCGTATGCATATGTTCTCAGTAGGAGAAATGGAAAAAAATTAATATCGTCTATTACAGCGCCATCTATTATGAATCGAAAAAATTTGTACAAGAAAATCCTACTTACTTTTAGCCGTAGAATCCAAATCTGCAATAAAAAATAGCGGTTCTCATTTTAATTTCAAAGTTACCTTACCCCACCTACAAGAAAAAGAATGGGGTACTAATTCTGTCCTCCTCGGAATGATTAAATTTTGATCCTGTACATTTTTTTCGTAGAGTGCTTATTTTCCGAGATATTTGAAAAATTCAGCCTAAAAAACACTCGGTATACGAACGTGCTTCTTCCACTTTAAACAAGCATTATATTGCAATATTGCAGAAAAGAGCATGAAGATGTGCTACGATATGGATAGCCGCATCACTATTAAAATACATATGCTATCAGCTCTAGCTTTCGTAAAAGAAGATGGCGTTTCTACTACATATGACATGTTAGTACTAACAATGCCAGGGGAATTAGAATCGAATTTTTCAATATTTTGAAACAATTTCGTTGGTGAATATCTAGATCGAACCGGAAACAATATTAATGAAAATTGTCCTAAAAAGATTGGAACAACTTTAACAATCAGGTCACGAATTACATAGAAAGCAAAGACACAAATTGGACCAAATTCGTTTTTGGATCACAAATGGTGAACCGAAAATTGTTCTGCTACAAAAATATATTTTGTTCTAGTAAAAAATACGGTTGGTAAGCAGTAAAATAATCAAATACCGAACTCATGCCGCTTCATAAAAAAATTCTGCAGAATTTTTTCAGTAATATTTCTTCCGCAAAACATGACGGAATTAAATATTGTTTATCTTTTTTAGTAAATTCCGAAAGTGTATGCCAACTTAAAATTGAATTTTATTATTTATTACTAAAAAATTACTAAAAAAGATAAATAATATTTAATTCCGTCATGTTTTGCCGAAGAAATATTACTGAAGAATTCTGCAGAATTTTTCTATGAAAGCGGCTTCAAAACCAAATTAAACAAATAATTGGCATTTTTAGTATTTGAATTTATCTAGTCGCCGTTTGTTATAACTTCAAATGACAAAACTATAGTTTTTCAATAAGCAAAGCGTCGATGAACATTTTTCACAGATAATTTCAAACAAGATGGATGTTTTTTGACGAAAAAAGAATTTAATTTTGAGTTGTACCAATCTGTACCATACCAATTTTTAATGTAATTTTTAATGGTTCCTTTAAGCAGCGGTAATACCAACCACAAGGATTTATTTTGTAAATTTTTGTGTCGTTTTTTGAGATATCTGATCTTGATCAGATCAAACGTCAAGAAATGCGGCTAGAATTAGTTTGCCAATAATAAATAAACACTTGAAAGGATTGTATCAATGGTTCAAATAAAGAATCGGTCCATTTCAAAAATTTTAAATTGCAGGGTAAAAATGGAATAATTATTTTACAAATGTTAGCAGGCAAAAATGCAGGTGAAAAAAGCAAAAACATCGACCGTTGGAAGCGAATAGAAATAGTCGTTCGAAAATATAGTGAAACTGCGAGTGAAAAAATAATTTACATGTTTACAAACTGCGGAAAAGTCTGAGCAAACAAAAATTATTACATATTTTGTAATGCATTAAATAATTTAACAGAATTTAACATGAATATTGTTTTTAATAATACAAATTTAAAAAATAAAATATGTTTAGATGAATTGCTTTTAAATGAATTATTTTAGATGAATCGGCTAAGGCAAATGGTTTTAGGTAAATTATTTAAAAATAAATTGTTTTTGGGTAACCTATTTTAGTAAGAAAAATCCGTTTTCCGGTGTTGCATAGCTCTCGGTATTTAACCAACTGAACTTCCAAAGTACGCGCGGAACCACAAATAATTCAATTCGTGAATTATTCGCATAGAATTTTCTTAATCTAACAATATACGTAAAGTATTAATCCTTTAAATAATGAGAAAGATAGATTAAGAGCTAGATAAGTTGATGTGTGTTTTAATTAAAATGGGTACGTTCATCATTTGGCATTAAAACATCTATTGTTGATATCCAAAAAGTTTTATATTAATTAATAATATAAATGACATATTGGATCTCTTGCTGATCTTAAAGATAACACGCAGTTAGAGTGGGACAATGGTTCGATCCTCTCTTCAAAGTTGGTAGTTATCATCCTCCTTTTATTATTAACTTATTGAGCTTTTCTAAAAAATAGCTGTCTTTTAATAGCGTTCCGTGCATCAGTCTTAAAAATTTGGATTAAGCCTACGTTGGTGAGGAATTGCTCAAAATTGATTGTGTGAATTTTATGGCTAATTGTGACGTGAATTTTTGATTGCATGTATTGTATTAACTTTAAATAAGTTTATAGAGCCTAAATCGGGTGTGGCGAAGGCATCTTCTAGATTTTCAACCCAGTATTCGGTTAAAATACCTATAATAAGGCAAAAGTTTGGACATCATTCCAATGATGGACATCATTTTACCGAACTCAGAAAAAACGGAATTATTATGTGAATTTTTCGAACTCCAAATTATATTCAAATATATAACGTTTATTAAGTAGAATCTTAAGCTTAATCCTAAAAAGATTTGGAGTTTCTCTCATTCTTTTACATCCAAAACCGGTTATTCAACTTCAATTTTGGTGCTATTGAATCGCATCACAGTACGGAGATCTGTAACATGTTGGTCGACTATTTTCAGTCAGTATATATTTCTAATCCTACACATTCTTGTTTCCCATTTATATAGAGTAATTATCTGATAAGCATACAAAGGCTAAATTAAAATGACGCAAGTATATATGATCATACTACAGTAATTATAGTATGAAAGAGCAAATCAAACGTAAACCTGTCAACAACGAAACGCCATAATATACATACTGAAATCCAACTTTTTTTATACTTTGGGTTGTACGGATCAATTTGGCTTGGCCATTTTCAAAGACAATAAGCTCAAATGTTATTTTTTCTAGTTTACTTAAGCTCCACTCGCATTTAATAAATTCACAACATGAAGCAAATTTAAAATGTAATCCTCTAGTGAATTTTTATTGAGTGCCATAAATTGACCTAGGAGTTGTACTAACCCTTGTGCACAAGTCAATGTTAAAGTTAGTGCCTCAAATAAATAACTTTAATAAATGAAACTTACAGATAAATGCTGCCTAATCACAGGCTATTTAATGTGTTACGCGGCCACGATGAACTCGGAAATACCATAATCACATTTACCCGCTTATTCTATAACCAGAAGCTAATATAAAAAATACTTGATGTAGTGCAATCTAGGCATTTTAGAAATCTTACAAAATGTTTAGCGCCCAGTGTTTCACATAGTTCTCCATTTGTTTGTGTTTTATTTGAATCCAAACAAACCAATCATTTGCCAGTTTGTGAAGTTCACCCGATGCCCGCGAATCTCTTCTAGGGACAATGATGGTACAAGCTTTTTACCGATTATGTTTTCTGTGTAGAGAAGTGTTGCGTTGACAACAATATCACACTTTTATTATTTTTTGGAACATAAGAGCAAATTGTGAATTGTAGCCTGTGCTTTCCGGTTTGTTTCCGGTTATATAACAACGTAGCATTTTTTGGTCATAGATACAAGGGTTAAGGAACTAATAAAAACCCTATTAAAAATAAATACCAAAACAGATTTAATATTTCCTCGCTCAATTTATAAGAATAGGGAAAAGGTAGCACAAAGTTTTTAAGTATTTCGTTAACCTCTTCGTTTTATTAAGTAAAGATGTCCATTTTACTTTTGTAATATTGTATTATCATGGGCTAAAAAACATTTCAACATAAATCCATCACAAAACCATGTAATGTTGTTTCGTCCCATAGTATGAATACAAATAGTACTACCATCATAAGAAAAAAACAGTTTACCCATTGATTTTCCAGATGTCGGGTACATAGGATTTCATCAAAATTTAGAATAAATATATAACATTTAGGCGACTAAACATATAAACATATTTTGATTATTTTACCAGTAGCGACATCAAGCACGTCAATGGGCTAACATACCATGGTAGTACTATGTGTATTTATACTATGATCATCCTTAGATTGCTGTTTTCAATAGAACCTAACTCCTTATTGGATCAACATATTTTACTGATTTTTCTATAGATGGAATAGAAAAGCGAACGAATAACAGCCAAAATAATTCTATCCATCCTGCTTGTAACCAGTTAAACATATCTTTCAATTCGAGAGGGCTTTCATTAATAAACATTACAGTTTTATCATACAGGAACAAATGACATGTTTACTAATACTACTATACCAGTTTTGGAGTTTTCCAAAATTTACTGATTATCAGCGCTGTAACATTTGTTAAAGAAAGAAAGCTCAATACTAACTTTAGATAAAAAGATGCTGTTATTGGTTTTGTTGATTTACCTTTATGTGAAATTTATCAAGTTTTTATTGATTTTTATCATTTTATTTTATCATCAACATTAAAAACGCGATTCTGGTTACACGAAATTACTTCATCATGCGTAAAATGTTGCCACCGCAAATATATAGAAAATATATATTGCATTTTGGCACAAAGAAACTTCACGAATTTACTTTTCAGGTAGTACATATGATAGAGAAGCACAAAGTTTAAATTAAGTTTAGTATAGTCGATTAAGACACAATCAATATTTATATTAAATTAAGAAATACATTTTACAAAGAAGGGCTTTACATCTTTTACTCAGGACGTGTAACTTGACTTTTGAAGTCAGGACAGACCCATCGATATCTAAAAGGCTGGCAACCCTAGTTGAAGATGTAGCGTTGTCTTCGATTGTCAGTGATTTATACAAAGTAATACTGCAAATCACTGACTCACAAAATTATAAACTTATTTTCAACAGAATATAATTCTTTGAAATTGTACGCCTTAATAAAAATGTATAGGTTTTTCACTTCAAATTCAATTTATTTTATTTAAAATTCAAATTTTTTCATTTCAAATTCAATTTTTCAAAAAAAATATTATTAACAAAATTTTACTTAGAATAGTACACAGTATCACCAAAGCAGATGCAGAATATTAATTAATGGTTGTCCACCTGCATAGACATATCCAAGTAATAATTATTGCGATCGATGGAGGTAACAGTTGCCACAGATGTTTCAATTATACTTTTTAAATGTACATTAGTTTGTGGATCCACCAGCAATAATCCCTCGCTGTAAATTTAATTTTTGAAAAAACCTTTTCAATGGGATTCAACATCGGCGAGAATGGAGAAAGAAAAATTAATGCATGAGTTGTTTCAATAACTTAATCACGCACTGCCCGAGTTTAGCAAATAATTCTTCAATGAATTTAATAAAAATATCAGCAATAACAAATGAGTTTAATATTATTTTACTATGTACTGTTAGTTCATGGCCGCCATCAGCGAAACATTTCATCCTCTCACAGTTGGTACTATTATATGAGCACCAGTATTTATTTTCTAGATAAAGATATCTTCTAGTATTTATCGATCTAGCTAGCCTTTGTTCTGCGAAGATGGCAGTTAAAACCAGATTCATCAAGAAATGCTATTTTATCTCGTGTTTGTGGAACATTTCCTGAAAAGTGGATTGCATATTGCTTATGGTATTATGACACTGACTAGTTTTTCAAATTAACTAGTGCTACAAATCTAGTAAAACCAAACAGAGACAAACAATCATTTCGGGTGTAACAACGCTGTATGTATTTGTTAAATGTCAAACAATTGTTTTCCTTTTTTTATGTTTTGAATTTTGAAATTGCCTCATCGCATTATCCTTGGAAATTAAAATGTCAAGCAACACAAAAATTATTTGCTTTTTCAATAGATCCGACAAAATTGCAATATTATATGAACTTGAGATCTATAATATTGAACATGATAATTTGCAAAAATTAAAATGTATTTATCATTTTAATGTAAAAAAAAATTGACAAACAGTTTGTGTAAAATCATAAAATGTCAAAAAAAAAAAAAGAATCTATCGTCTTAAAAATAATTACAAATTAATTATTTTTGCTATAATTGAGCTCACTTAACTGCAAGAAAAAATGAGCTACACAATTTTTTTTTGACAATTTTTATTTTTATGTACACTATGTTGAATACGCTCACTCATATCAATATTTTGTATACCAATTATTTATCTCACTTCATTTTACTTTTTTCAGAAGGATGTCTTATTAAAGGCGAATACTTGTTAGGGTTCAGAAAACTGCAAAATGGACAAACTCATCCCTAAAAATTGTAAACTACGAAATTTAGAATATATTTGTTTTAAATTGGGTGTTAATGCTGAATTACGGGAAAAAGCGCTTAATCCTAATACCTGGCTAACTGGTATATTCATTCCAAATTTTGGTTCTCAACCTTTTGCTTTTGAATTTTCGACCATCAGGACCCTCACGAACCAAAATTCGGAAAACTATTCAATATTTTAACTCTGCAATAGTTTAAGGAGTAATATTTTAGATAGTAAAACC
Organism: Tipula confusa; assembly: GCA_963556175.1. NCBI lineage: Eukaryota > Metazoa > Arthropoda > Insecta > Diptera > Tipulidae > Tipula > Tipula confusa. The sequence continues at coordinate 126,273,918 of OY744475.1, forward strand.
CTTCCAAATGGCAACTTGCAGGTATTTGATAATTTTTCATTAAAATATGGCCATTTAAATATTTGTAGTTTAGTAAAACATTTCGACGAGATTAATATTATGTTACATGTTCGGCAATTTGATGTTTTTGCTTTGTCTGAGACTTGGCTAAGTAGTAAAAATACAAACAAGTTTCTTTCTATAAATAATTACAAGTTGTTACATTGCCATATTCTTTCTAGATCAGGTGGGCGTGTTGGTTTATATTTTTGGTCTAACTTAAAAATTAAAATAGTATTTTCTGGTTCCTGTGGTAAAGTGGAATATTTGGCTTCTTAGTTTATAGGTTATTTTGGTAAAATTCTTTTGTTGGTGAATTATAAACCACCTCCTGTAGCAAATGATGATATCACGAATATAAATGCTATTTTTGACGATTTTTTAGCGCGATATGATAAAATGATTTGTTTTGGTGATTTTAATTACAATATGGTAGCCAATAATCCTCTAACTATTTGTTTAAACATAAATAATTTATACTTTTTACCATTTAAACCTACCAGGTTTAGCAGTCGTTTAGATTTAATTATTGTGTTTGATCAGGATAAACATAATATTATATCTTATGAACAACGCGCTGTTCCTTGTATTTCGGATCATAACTTGATTTTTGCTAACTATAAATTATGTCGTACTAGCTTGGAAATTAAAAAGCTTGGAATTTGCACCGCTAGTGATGCGACGATATATTAACATCTATCAGCAAATTTTGAAATTCTTTAGGAGTTTTACCATTGCCTAATATTGCTTTTAATAATAAAAACAAAGTTGATGATTTTATTTTTGATTGTGTAGATGAGTTTGCAGCGTTGAAGGCTATTCAATCAGTTAAATCGGATATGATAGCATATGATGGGGTTGATTTCAAAGTTTTAAAATTATATATCCACCTGTTTCTACCACACGTTACTTTTATCATCAATCAGTGTTGGACAAAATCAGATTTTCCAAATTTATGGACAGTTGCATGTATTATTCCTTAGGTTTAGCAAACTAAGCTATAGTTTACTCGTTGGCATACGGACTCTACATGATCAACCCAAAACAGTTGTAAATTCAAAATTAGTCCCAAATTACTCACCAGAAAACCTCCGCTGAGAGCCAAATTGTGAGGCAAAGTATGAGGATTTTTTTTTGCGTCAGCTTGATGAAATCGACTCGGGAGATATTTAGTTTCAAGAAGATGGTACTTGCCATATTACCCGTGAGAAAATCGACGAATTGCAAAGATTTTTCGAAAATAGTATAATTTTGCGTCACGGAAATGTGAATTGGCCTGCAAACTCATAAGATTTAACACTATTAGAATACTTTTTATGGGGATGTTTTAAAATCAAAGTGTACGTTGATAGTCCAACCATCATTCAAGACCTAAAAATCAACATCATTGACGAGACAATTGAAACGTCCCTATTAGGAAAATGACATTGAAACGTCCCTATTAGGAAAATGTCATTAAAAATTTTGACCATCGGATCGACGTCTAAATCCAGCCATGGTTAACATTTGAGTGATTTCTTTTTTCATACCTTCAAAATAAAGTACCCAACTTGATTCAAAAATAAATATTTGTACAGTTTTAGTTTGACTTTATTTTCCTGCGTCTCAATTACGTATGTTGGGAGGGGCCCAAAATTGATGTGTGCCTAGAGCACGAAAAGATCCTAATGCAGCCCTGTTTATGTTATTGTTTATTGTACTCCTATATTATTATAAATAAATAAATAATTTGTTAATTTGTAAATTGCAGGTAAAAACTAATGCTAAACTTATTACAGTCTATGGTCAAGAGCAATTAGTTCATTAATAGATTTTGTTTTCAGGGAATCTTCGCAGATTTCAGTTGAATGGTGATAGATGATAGAATGCAGATCAGTTCATCATAATTGTGAATGTATTGTGCTTCCTAACAGTCGTTTGAATATTGACTACCGGGAAACCGGACCAATTATGTCATTACTGACATACCTTTCCCTATTCCACAAAAAATACCAAATTTCAATCGCTTAGGTGCCAGTAACCGGGTCGAGTCTGTCATAACGAACATTCCATCCACTCCTTTGGTTTTGTTATATGTCACACGGTGCCAGTAACCGAGTCGAGTCTGTCATAACTAACATTCCATCCACTCCTTTGGTTTTGTTATATGTCACACGGGTGTACGGTGGTGCCCGGTATTCCGAAAGTTCCTGGTTCGTCCTTAGCCGTACATTCTAATCAATCAAAAATAGGTAAATTCTAGAGCGACCATGTAAAGAATAACCAAACCAATTATGGTTGGATGACAATTGAAGCTAAAAAGTTGATTATGCTTCGTGAGTTTGCTCTTAATGCTTGAAAACAAGTAAGAACGGGCAATGGCTAAGTAACAAAACATTTAAACAAAACTAAGGAACAAAGTTACATCTCCTTTTAGAAGAGTAAACATTAATTTTAAAACATTAAGTTTAATGTCAACCTCCTAAGCTATTCTGGCAAGCTGTTAGTCAATTAGGCCTTGGAAAAACGTTTGACTTTTCTGCTTGTAGTATGTTTCAGCTTACAGAACCTAGTGAGTCACTTGAAAATGAATTTGGGTTCAATTCAGTAACAATGTCCCAAAGCACTTGAAATCTAACAGTATTGGCCTAGATAACGTGTATTAATCAATATATACTTGCAAAATTGAACAATATAATTATAATTAGTACTTTTTCCTAGTATGTGAAAACATGGTAAGTTCCATTTCAAAAATAACCAACCCTATCCCTCTAATTAAATCAAAAAGTTTTTTATTCCCTATTTTATCAATACGCATATTACCTTTACTTTTTAAAATATTAGAAAGGTTTTTGAGTAACCAACTTCGTGATTATAACGAAAGACAACATATGTTTGATCAGCAGTAGTGCTGAATGTAGTTTAAGATATCAGACGCAGATAAAAACAAAGCAACAATATTAGTTCTGCTTGAATTGTCATTTATAGCAATTCGTTTTAGTATTTCAAAAGAGTTAGTATTAGGTCGCTTACTTTTTGCGAAGTACTTAAATTATTTTCCTGAAACTCTGTCATTACTCATTGTAAATATCATCTATTTGCTGATGATTTAAAATCTGCAAATATTATATTACTTGTAGAATTTGAGGTAATTTCAGATTCTATTAATGTAGCAAACAATGAAATAAGACACATCACAGAATGTACGAATGAGAACAATTTACTTTTAAATATCGAAAAACTAAGGCAATGATTGTTAATAGGACTAAAATTGTTATAAAAAATTACCCATCATCAAATTATTTTTAACATAACTTAAATTTTTCTAATGAATAAAGAATTTGGGAATAATAATAGAAGCCCGCGAGCCGTAACTAAATTTGCAACGATGGAATTCACATTTTATTTACGAAGACGTAGTATTGAAAAAACTTTCAATAATTGAGTTGGCTGATATGCAGAAACTCTCCTCTTTCAACATACAACAAGCTGCTACTTTACGCAACCGAGCAACTTTAAGATTATACAAAGGTTCCAGAACAAAGTACTTTGAAACATCGTCGATTTATTGGTATGTCAGAAATGATATCATCCAAAAAAATGCAAGGAGACACGAAAGAAGACTCCAGCAATATGTGAAATTCGAGGCAATTCAGCTCTTAAACCACACAAATATTGTACGCAGTCTTACAAGAACCTAACATTTTGCGCTTATTTTATTCTTAGGATAAACTGCAGCTTGCTGATTTAAATCCACAATAACTATGATATTTAATCCTTGACATACAAGAAAATGCAAAAACGCCAATGTGTCGGGCTAAAAATAATGATTTTACAAAGTAAATTAAGTCAGAACCAAATTGCTTATTGGTCCAGAAAACTAGATAGTAATAAAAAACAATAAAATATGAAATATTTCTAATTTGTATCTTAAGTCACTTTTAAGTAAAATAAATAATTTATTAAAAAACAATTTCAAACTCGCTTTCATCCGTTAGCTAGAAATGTAATCATATAGCATATTGCATATGCTTTGATTTGCACTGAACATTTTTCCCGGTCTGTTCTTTTTATACAGGTCTGTTTAAATGTACAAGCTTTTTCCTTTAATTTATTCCAAGTCAAACAGAACTGGAAGGCATATTACAAAGCAACATAATAATTTTTCCAACTGAGCCAAACAGAAAACTCAATTTTACCGCAAACTTGTTACAATAACAACAACAACAACAACGAAAAAACAACATTTTCTGTTTATTTAATTGTTTTAATTTAGAAAATTTAATTTATTTTTCTCCCTTGAAATTATTTATAAATTTAATTCTTATCTCCCGATCGAAATACATTGGGAAAAAATATTTCTGTTTGTGCCTTTAGACTATCAAAATGATTAAATTTGAAACGGAAACATTTTTTTTTTAAAAGACACATGAAGATATTAAACGTGCAGCACAGATAATTTAAAGTAAATATTTCAAAAATAAGGAAAATAGAAAAAATAAAATAAATAAATAAATACACCCGCAGGGTATTATTATTTTTATTTTAAGAAACAAAAAGTACGAAAGAAAAACAAACAAATCTTGGTTAAAACTTTTAAAGCTCATGACGTAATTTTCATTTTGTTTGAGGGGTTCAAATACAGTATGTTTATATATATATATATATATATATATATATATATATATATATATATATATATATATATATATATATATATATATAAATGTATTGAGTCGCACATAATTATCTAAAGATTTCAAAATCCTAATTAGATTTTTTCTCAACTGTCTTGTTTTCGTGACATTAAAATTCATATCATCAATTTTTGTATATAGAGACACAAAACATTAACAAAATAGGCCTTGTCATTAAGTACGCATAAACTTCTTGGTAGATGATGAAAAAAATATTTTCATCTGCCACCACCACATCATATAAAATTGGTTTGTTCAATTTTCTTTTTGTTTCTGTCTTCTCCCCAGATCAACGAAAGAAAATAGGATTTAAAAAATATCGATAAGTATTAAAAAAAATTGACTAACATTAATTGGAATCCTTTTTTTGTTCTTATCCAGTATTTGTTACGATCCACACAAAACAAATTAACACCGAAAATTGTTTACACTCAAAAAAATTATTTTCCACTCAAAAATATTTTTTATTTCTTAATTTGCACTTGAAACATTTTGGTTGTATATATAAAATCACATTTGATTCACTTCAAATTAACACTTTATGCACCAATTCATACACTGACCCACACAGACACATACACGCACTTTATTGTGCTCAAATAAATCACAAATTTACTAACATAAACATAATCGAGGAAAATTGGGAAAAAACGCGAAAAAATTATCGGCCACGTCCTTAAACATCAACTCACTACACCAAACTAAAACATTTTGTAAGAAAATCATTGAAAACCTTTTTTTTTTTGTGTTTCTTCTTTTTTATTTTTGGGGTGACGAAAAGTGAAAAGGAAATTTGAAATTAAAGAATTTTCCACGATTTCTCCTTTTCCCCAATATGCTACTTCCCGAATAGAAAATATTTAGTGGGGAATTTAAAATACTGCGCAAAATCATTGTCGAATTTTTTGAGCTCGTACAATGGTGTAGTCGTTGCTGCAAACATAATTTTTCGGCACGTCTGAATATGGATTTGAGTAGAGCGATTAATAATGTACATATCTCGTATATCATATTTATGTTGAGTGAATTTATTTTTATTTTGTTTTTTTTGTTGTACATTAATTTTATCTTTGAAAATTTTCTCAGAATAAATTATTTGTAATTTTCAAATTTGTTTCCTTTTTTTTAAAATTTTTATCATAATCTTAATGATATTTTTGCTTCCAACTAGGTTCATTATACTTTCTGTTTGAATATTTTCACCTACATACTAAAGAAGTAACACGAACAAAGTTTATTATACTTGAGTGTATTTTAAAATGATCTTAAAGTGGAAACATCTTATACGTTGCCAACAAGCAAATTTTAATTTTTTCATGAAATTTATTTGACACTCTTCTTTCTAATAACACTTAATCAGATGAAAGAAAAAAATTTATAGAAAGGTAAATCTAAAGCGAACAAAAATATTTTTTGAAACTCTTTAATAATTTCTAACAATTAGAAAATCTTTAAACATTCGGAAGGTCTAACATATTTCGCAGATCTAGAAAAAAAAAATTGCGTTTGATAAAACACCTGGTCATTGTCGTTATCACGCCATACATTCTGCATGAAAACCAAGAAGAGGATGAACAATATTTGTAAAATAATATATCAAACAAAATGAAAGGCGAGATTATACCATTAGCCACTATCAATGTTCAAATAAATAACAAAAAAAATTTAATGAATTTTTACCTTCCATGGGAAAAATTTAGACTATATCACATTAAAATAACTATAGGATTGAATTTTATGATTGGAGGTTATTTTAACGTTAAAAGTACGTTTGGGAGATTACACTCCTATAAAGAAACGTAGCAATTTACCAAGCCTATGAATCCAAATAAAATACCGGATTTTAAATATTTTACGTAACAAAAGGGATATACAAAAACTACTTATAAGACAATAGATCATTGACATCAGGACACTCTCCGGTTATTATTGCACTTTCAGTGCAATTATATTTTAACAATTAGATTTTCGTGTGATTTTAAATACGTATTTTGTCAGTTTAATGGTTATTTCATTTGATTTTAGTGTTAAATCAATTTTTTTAAATCTAATTTATACACATTTTAGAATTTTGTGTCGCTGAGTCTCATGTCGATTTCGGTTGAAGAATAAAACTTGCACTGAGTGCAAAAAGGGTACTCGATTTACCCTGATTATGTTCGATTGATGAAAAAAAAACTGCCCTGACAGCTAATTTGACAGCTCTAGTGCAAGTTTTGCTACTCGAGGTTTTTGGTCGAGTAACCCCTATTTTACATACACCAAAAAATTTATTTTGACAAATGTCAGTAAAAAATTTGTCAGTGACGGTTAATTTGTTTAGCGGGAAATTTGAAATATAAAAATCTATTGACTACTTTAATCGACATTAAAATTTGGCATAGAGACATCTACCAAAAGAAAGTAAAAGGTGTTTCCACATATGATATTACAATTGTGTGTTTTACATGTAAATCGCACAGTATATATTTTGAAACATGGTCGGTAAATATTTATTATTATTGAATTAAAGAATATAATTTTATAAATGAAATTTATAAATATAATGTAATAAATGGATGTAAAATTAAATATTGAAGAATTTATTATCTTGTTTGTTAGATTGTACTTATTTATAAAATTAATTAAAATTCGTCAAAACATATATTTATGGTATATATTCGAGTTATATTCCAAAATTGTGTGAGCCTGTATTTTCCTTATACCTTATGTATAGATAAGGTTGATAATAGGATACGATTTTAGCCACTGTAACAACTGATAGGCTTTAATATGTTAGACATTAAAGGAACATTGTAACGAACAATTTTTTGGAATGATCCAGAGTATAAAGCTCGAACAAAAATATTTTATTTTCCATTCGCAAAATAATTTTGAATTTTTGTCCAATAGTATTTAAAGCGTCGGTGAATTTTTCTGCATTTTAAAAAAAAAAAAATTTGAAATATAATTTTGCCTTCTAGTTTTGTGTGTGATTTTTGTTAATTTGTGATTAAAGTTTTTCTTAATTTTTTCGTTAATTGCCAGTTATTTGTTATTTGTTAGTGTTATTTGTTATTTCAATTTGTGTTGGTTAATTTTTCTTATTTGTGTGACACTCTTTGTACCAAATTTCATTACATCTATACTTGAGTTGAGATGGATGAACTGATCAAAATTATATTGAGTGAGTTCTCATCATCGTCATCATCCGATTCATCATCAGACAAAGAATTTCTTGAATGTCGAAAAATCTTGTTCTCTAGGGAAGAAAAACGCCGGGTGAACAATTTCATAACTGATGTAGTTTATAAATGTTCTGAAATTGAAGTAAGTTAACATTAATTAGTTTTGATATAAAGATATATATATATAAATTAATATAAATTTTACTATAGTTTCGTTCACACTTCCGAGCATCAAGAGCAACCGTCGAAAAATTAATGGATTTATTTAAAAATTCCACACATTTTAAAAAGAAAAAACGTGGGGGTCGAAAAGAAATTTCAGCTGAAGTACAAATTTTAGCGTTCTTATGGTAATATCATTAATACAATCAAGGTTAGTTTTATAAAAATTTAATTATAATTTAATTTTAGGTTTGCCGGTAATAAAAGTACTTATAGAGAAGTGTCAATTTTATTCAATATGGCGATTTCTACGACTAATAGGCATTTAGGAGATGTCATTGAGTTTTTTTCTCGAGATATCGCCACAGTATATAATATTTCCAGTAACAGAAGCAGAAAAAAATGAGAAAGCCCAGGCATTTTTCAATGTACATATTTGACCAAAACTAAATCTAAAAAATTAAAAAATATAACTAAAATTTTTTTATTTTGTAGATAGCAGGAATTAAGGACACCCTGGGGTGCATTGATGGTTGCTATATTTCTATAAGGAAACCAGCAAGCAAAATAGCATCCACATATGTTAATCGGCATGGCTTATTATCAACAACTATTCAGGCAATATGTGACGCTGATAAAAATTTTTTAGATGTTTGTGTTAGGTCACCTAGCAAAATTCATGATGCTAGAATTTTTAAATTATCAGAAATATCAAAAGATCTTCCTACGATATGTGATAATAAATATCATGTACTAGGCGACGCTACATACCCGATAAGGGAATTTTTACTAACACCCTTTAAAGATTATGGAAATTTAACTAGGCAACAAAAAAAACTATAGTAAAAAACATTGCCAAACGCGCGTTAAAATTGAAAATGCGTTTGGTTTATTAAAACAACGATTTAGGCAATTGCAAATGTTAGATTTTTTTGGTGTCGACAAAATGTGTAAATTTATTATGAGTTGCTGTGTGTTACACAATACATGTATTGAGGAGTCTGATCTGTGGGATACAAATGAAGAAAATTCAACATCGACAGAAACATCGCCAAATGCATTACCAAATGAAAATCTAACAATTTCGGATTATGTTCTAAAACATTTAGGTGAATTAAGAAGAAACCAAATAATTCAAAATTTATAATTTTTTTCAAATAAAATTTTATATATTTATTTATTTTAAATAACAATTTGTATATTTGAATAGAATTATTAATATAAAATCAAATTATACAAAATATAAAACTATTTTTAAATAAAATTTAACAAATTATATAAAATTTATAAATATTTTTTATAAATTTATTTATTTAATCTGATTTGTTTCGTCTAATTTTTTTTAAATTCATCCAATTTTTTCAATAAGGCCTCGAACCTTTTATTTTTATTCGCCTCTTTTAGTTCAAAATTTTTTTGTTTTAGCTCCATTTTTTGTTTAGCTAATTTTATAAAATCAGCCGCAAACTGCTCTTGCGTACTGATAAATTTTCTTTTTTTTGTTGAGTTGCTAGTTTCGAGGTCTGCGCCGAGGTCTAACGATGAGCTCGGTCGGACTACTTCTTCTGGATCGACTGGGTTTTCTACAATCGGAAGTGTAGCTCTTTCGCGAATTCTTCCTGGAAAATACAACCTCGGAGGCTCTAATGAGTCATCCAGCGCAATAATTCTGTTAATTGAATCATCATACTCGGGGTCGATACGACTAGCCCCACTCATATTATTATTATCAATGGCATGTTTCCGTCGCCTCATTACACATTTGTATCTATTTTCTACTTGTGCGCCACACACAACTACTTTAAATTTAGAAGAAATTTTATTTGCAATATAATCCCAAAGATTTTTTTTAACTCTAAACATTTTCATCGGTCCTATTGAATCGATGAACTCGACGTATAGGTCCAACAAGTACGCCGTCTCTTTGCTGGACCACTTTATAATATTGCTACTATTATCTATATAAATATTTAAAAAAAAAATATAAAATTAAATTAAATGTTTACAATTTATACAAAACATGAATTCTTATCTATATGAACAGTGAAACGTTCATATTAGTATATATATTAGAATTTAAATACTAGTGTTTAAAAATAATTTAAATAATTACCTTGCTCTGTACGTTTCACGCTATTATCCTCTACAGCTTTTTCAACAGCAACATTCTTAACAACATTCTCAATAGCAGGTATTTCCAAGGTTTGAGGAGCTGTACTATTTATAATTTCGATGTTATAGAAACTAGCCACCGCTGCTAGTTCCCCATAAACTTGTTGACCAGCTACAATATTAAATAGGTTAAAAAAAATTGTTAGCTAGTTATAATAGCTTGGTTTTTTATAAATACTGTGAATCCAAGCATTACTTATCGTAACATTAATAATCGATACATATAGTCAAGACAGGTTTATTTTATTATTTTCATTGTAATTGTTGCATATTCCATCATTAATGAGCATATGCTCAAAATGAATTAATCAACATAGGTGATATTTAATCAAATTGTTAATTGTATAAATAAATAAACATTTTAAGTATACTCACTTGTTATATTTTCTAAGGCCACCAAGCCATTATGCATTACGACGTGGCCCGTCGTATCAACGACCAATCTATACTCCTCCAACTTTATAGTTACACTCATTTAAAATAAATTTATTTATCAAATAACACAAAATTAAAAAAATTAACAATAATTAACTGGCAATTAACGAAAAAATTAAGAAAAATTTTAATCACAAATTAACAAAAATCACACACAAAACTAGAAGGCAAAATTATATTTCAAATTTTTTTTTTTTAAATGGCAGAAAAATTCACCGACGTTTTAAACACTATTGGACAACAATTAAAAATTATTTTGCGAATGGAAAATAAAATATTTTTGTTCGAGCTCTATACTCTGGATCATTCCAAAAAATTGTTCGTTACAATGTTCCTTTAATGTCTAACATATTAAAGCCTATCAGTTGTTACAGTGGCTAAAATCGTATCCTATTATCAACCTTATCTATACATAAGGTATAAGGAAAATACAGGCTCACACAATTTTGGAATATAACTCGAATATATACCATAAATATATGTTTTGACGAATTTTAATTAATTTTATAAATAAGTACAATCTAACAAACAAGATAATAAATTCTTCAATATTTAATTTTACATCCATTTATTACATTATATTTATAAATTTCATTTATAAAATTATATTCTTTAATTCAATAATAATAAATATTTACCGACCATGTTTCAAAATATATACTGTGCGATTTACATGTAAAACACACAATTGTAATATCATATGTGGAAACACCTTTTACTTTCTTTTGGTAGATGTCTCTATGCCAAATTTTAAGGTCGATTAAAGTAGTCAATAGATATTTAATGTCGATTAAAGTAGTCAATCGATTTTGACAGAGCACACAAACACATGCATAAAGCTGTCAGAGTACTTTTTATGTTCGTTTGATTGAAAAAGTCAGTGTACTCGACCAGATAGGGGTAAAAAATCAATCGAAATCGACATCAGTGAACTTTTTACTAAGGGATCGAACTTGTTTTATTAAATCATTATATTATTATTATATTATTATATTATTATATTATTATATTATTATATTATTATATTATTATATTATTATATTATTATATTATTATATTATTATATTATTATATTATTATATTATTATATTATTATATTATTATATTATTATATTATTATATTATTATATTATTATATTATTATATTATTATATTATTATATTATTATATTATTATATTATTATATTATTATATTATTATATTATTATATTATTATATTATTATATTATTATATTATTATATTATTATATTATTATATTATTATATTATTATATTATTATATTATTATATTATTATATTATTATATTATTATATTATTATATTATTATATTATTATATTATTATGTTATTATATTATTATATTATTATATTAAATTATTAACAGAATATTACAGAATATTTACAGAACACTGCGCAAAATAGACAAAGCAACAACCAAATATAAAAAAGGACCCATTAGTGGTCATTCATAAGGGATGAAAATATAGAGTTGTTACTTTACTTTGAAAACTGAGAAAGAAACTCAAAAAATCCATCGCAAAAATCAGTTCACTGCCAATTCACTGCATCGACGAAGCAGACAATAAGCCAATTCCAACAATTTCCCAGCCGACAAATAATACGTCCGTGGCTGTTTTGTCTGATCCTAAGACTCCCTAAATCAATGTTACGTTGGCAATTTACATACATCAGCATGTTTTATGTATTTAAGAATTAGAAATTGATTAAAGAAATATTACAACTCAAGATTCCGCAATAGATAATTTAAAGAATTATAGAATCTAAAGAATATTCCCTAGATATTTTCATAGAACTGTAAATTATGTTTACTTTACTTGTAAATTATGTTGTTTTAGAATTTTGTAACCTATTGAAAAATACAGGACACCCAAAAATAATTTTAAACCAACTTAGAGCGACGGGTATTCGCATCTTTTGTTCAGTTCAAAATACAAATTTGTTCACTTAGCCAGTTCTAGTATAAAAAAAACTATCTACATAAATGTATGCGATCTAACTAATTTAGACATGAAATATATGTCTATGTTGCAACCACAAATTATTAATAATATCCGGCAATAATTAAATTATTTAATTCAATGTTACGATGAGTGCATATGGTATAAAAATAAATTGTGTATAAAATTATGGTGTTGAATAAAATGTAAATGGTTTTTATCTGTGCTATTCATATTTGTTTGTATTACCGCAAGGATCGCATATTTTCTATTTACAAACACGGGACTCGCACAACAATATGCAATCGAAAGCTGTTAATATCGTTGCATATTGTAATTTAATTATGAAACATGACTTAAATCCGGTAAAAATATAAAAATAAAAAATCATGTAAATTTTTGAGTTTTTAGAAAAAAAAAATGTTTCTAATAATTCAATCGTTTTACGATAAGAATATTAATTAAATTAGTATTTTTGGTTCCGAATTAGTGGACAATATTTTAAAATTATGCATTTATAATAGACCAAATGAGAACAGGGGCGTTCTACCATCACTTAAATTTGCTTCGATAGTGATTGTTATATGGACGGCTTAAAGTACGTAAATTGTTGATTGAGAACATTGGTTTTATATTTAAAGTATTGTAAACAAAGCCATAATTATACAAAAATAAATGTTTAAATTTAAAATACAAAATTATAATTTATTTAAATTTATCCTGATGCGCGTTTCAAGTTTTGATTATTACTATGCATCATGTTGCCCATACACGGTGCAACTTGGTTGTACAACTGGTCTGCAGACTAGTCAATTTGTATCGTTTGTAGGGCAGTTGTACAACCATTTTGAAGGTTGGAAACTAGGTTGCAAGAAAATCAAAAAATTTTGATTTTTTTAGGCGGAGTCAGTGGTTGTACAACTAAGTTGCAATGTGTGTGAACAAGTTGTACAACTTAAATGACATTTTAAATGTTTATTGGAAAGTTTAATGCCGTTATTGACGAAAACCACATATTACAAGCTAAATATATTATTAAAAAGAAATGTTTGTTTGATAATTGCAATGGCTGTAGCTAATAATTAGTCATGGAGAGTTTTTTGAAGAATTTGAGCAATGTCCAGAATTATGGAAAGTTAAAACTAATATGTATAAAAATAAAGATAAAAAGCAAAAAGCATGTGAGAAATTGTTAAGCATATACAAAAACTTAGATAGTCTAGCAACAATTTCAACCTTAAAGAACAAAATAAATAACATAAGAAGCTGCTACCGCCGCGAACTAAATAAGGTTGTTAAAAGTGAGAAATCTGGAGCTGATTTTATATTTCTTAAGGGACAATGAAATGCCAACTGCTGGAATTTCCAGTGTGGATACCGATGATGATGTAGAGGAAATTGAAGTAAGTCAAAGATATTTTAAAGATATTTCATATTACTGTTAACTGTCCATTTTAGCTTGAAACTACCCTCTCAGTTTCCAAAAAAATATGCCGAAATAAAAATATTCGTGACAAATTTTTGCAAACAGCTGTTGATCATTTAGTTTTACAGAAGCTTTATGCCAAAAAAGCTATTGATGAAATTTTAATAATGGGGCAATTAAACGAGCTGATACTTAACACAGTTTCTCCATTGCCCAGTTCCAGTAGTTCATCACGTGATGATTCTAGATGCTCCACACCTTACATATCAAATCCATTGCCTAGTACCAGTAGTTTTTCCCGTTCTGATTCTATATGCTCAACAATTTATACATCAAACCCACTACCAAGTACCAGTAATCCTTCACGAGCTGATTCTAGATGTGTAACACCTTATACATCAAATCACATCGTTGTTGAGGAAATTGTTCCTGTTAATTTTAATATTTCTAGGTCATCACAAAATCCAAATCATATAACTTTTAATGATCTTTTTAATGACAACCAATACTCATAAAACAATTTAATAAAAATATTATTGCTTTTCTATGTTTGAAACTGTTTATTTTTATGAATTTAAAAATAAGTACAAATAATAACAAACATTTATTCGGTGCTATTCAACTTCGCAGAAATCGTTTCTCACGAGCTTAGCTTGCGATGATGAGTTTCTTGATGCTGCTGGTTGCATTTGCATATTTCTGAATATTTCTGAAAGCAGAAACGTTCCTCCCGAATCATTTTTCGAGTATACAGCACCTCTACTCTGTTTTAAAAATTATGCAAATAGCAACAAGCTATCACAATCTTTGTAACTTTTTCAGGAGAAAGAGCAATAGTAGTTAAAAGAACTCTAAATCTAGCAGCCATAATGCCAAATGCGTTTTCTACTTTAACTCTCGCAGAACTCATGTTTTCTTAAAAAGTTCCTCTTCTTTTACCAGATGATTACCACTGAATGGTTTCATTAAGTTTTCTCCTAGGGCAAAGGCATCATCGCCTGTTAGAACGTAAGGTAACTTCAGGTTCAGGAATATTTAATTCTTGGTAAAATTTTTTGGTAAAATTTTGTATTATTAAATACACCACCGTCTGAAATCCTACCATTTGCTCCTACATCAATCATTAAAAATTCGCTATCGGCATTGACAATAGCCATAAGAACAATACTAAAATGTTTCTTATAATTAAAATAGTAGGAACCAGATTTCGCTGGTTTTCTAATATTTATATATTTGCCATCAATGGCACCTATGCAATGAGGGAAACCAGATTTTCTTTCAAATTCTTTGGCTATTATTTTCCAATCATCAGAATTAGCTGGAATCTGTATTTTAAGAAAATTCTGATAGTAAAATATTATGCAACTAATTATTTTGGTAAAACTCAACTTAATATAATCCTTTAAAACTTTTCGAATTGCTTCACATGTTTCGATAACAACTTTTCCAATTGATTGTGCTGATACAGCATTCGAAAACTTTAAATCTTCAAAAGAATTATCGGTAGCCAGGAACCGTAAAGTTATTGATAACCGTGTTTCTTCATTTATGGAATCACGCATAAAAGTATCCTGCTTTACTATAAATGGCTTTACTTTAGCCAGAAGGTATAAAAATGTTTCTTCATCCATACGCATGAAGTTTTTAAAATCATCTGGTTGACTAATTTTTAATTCTTTTAAAAGTCTTTGGTTTGAAAACGTATCTTTATTTTTTAACCAGTTTTTCATCCAAATTTTTCTGTTTCTGCGTTTCTCTCGTTCTTTATCTTGGCATAAAACTTCTGCAATAACAATTAAAGCCGTAATGTCATCACTTTCACTCATATTTCTAAATATTTTCGTTTTTTAACTTTACTTTTAAATAATTTTACTTGATATTAACTTATATTTGGAAAAACAAAAATTTGTATACGCTCACTATAAAATATTTTGACTGTTTCTATGTTTTCAAACTTGTTGTACAACAAGCTGTAAAGTGTATGGTGTAGTCTGCAGACTAGTCTACAGACTAGTTGTACAACCAAGTTGCACCGTGTATGGGCGCATCACAGCAAAAATATTCTATGATAGTTTATCGCAAAAAGTGATGATCAAAAATGGTGCAACATACCTATTTATCGAAATAAGTGATACTTCATCAAACATCGTAAATTTCGGAGTTAGAACATGTCGGCCTAGTACGATGCTGCGATATATAAAATAAAAATATATGAAAAATAAATGCATTCTTATCTGTATTCTGGCGTCTGGCACAAGCAACACGTTAGCTCCATCGCGTAAATTCCACTTCATTAAATATTAATTAATAATACACATAAAAAACAAAACAAATGCAAATAATAAATAAAACTACTTTTTTCACAAAACAAATCCTTAATGCCCGGTAAATACTAAAGTGTATAATCTGAGTTTTTGTGATATGAGATTATAGCTCAAAAATTGCTCTAGTACTATTTTTTATTTTATTTTATTCTTCGGGTAGCTCTCATTTTTTTGTTTTTTATTTTCTGTTTACGCTTTGTCTAACGCCCACAGAGAATGTTAATTTAAATAGAGAACGATCTTATATGAAAGAAAAATGAGAAAATAAATTGTCTATAATTTGTTTCGTTACAAAAAAAAATTAATATTTCATGTATAATTTTGTGTGATATTTAAATATTTATTTGTAAATTGACGTCGATTTTGGTGTGTAAAATATGTAAATATTTCTGGATTTTTTTATTCGTGTATTTTAAATTTATTAAAATAGATTTATTAAGACAAGACATGTTGCAAATTTTTACGTCCTCTTTGCTCCATTCTTTTTTCCACACTAAAATATAAATTGATTGTTATATTGGTATAAATTGATTGTGATAATGGTTTATTTTATTATAATTAAAAAAATCGATTTCGGAGATTATTCCTTCTTCAGTTTTTGTTATATATATACTATTACAATTTGTTAAAATTAATTTGGTATTTATACTATTTGTTTGTTGTTTGAGTTAGGCTCCTCCGTCTGTATAATTAAATCATATATTTTGTTAGTTTTAGTGTTGATTTTATCGTTTAATAAGTTGCTATTGTGTTTGTTTTTGTAGATTTCTAGTTCTTCTAGTCTGTCTAATTTTTGTCCTTTTTTGATTTTGTGTAAAATAGTTAAATTGGTTTTAATGTCAGTATATTTGTGGTTTTCGTTTTTTATATGTAATGCGTAATTTGATTTTATGTCTTTTTTTGTTATGTCGTTGATGTGTTCTTTGTATCTTTGGGAAAAACTTCTACCTGTTTGGCCGATGTAAAATTTGGGGCAATTGTGGCATGTTATTTTGTAAACACCGGTGTTTATATCATGATTTTTGTCTTTGTTGTTGAGTTTTTGTTCTAGTTTATTATTATTTTTGTAGGCGGTGGTGTATCCGAATTTTCTAAATGATTTTTCAAGTATTTTGTGGGTTGCTATTAGTGTCGATCTTTTGTAGTGTTGTTGAAAGTTGGCGGTTTTTATCTTTTTGTTTTTTGTTTATTAGATCTATTATGGAGGGATTGTAACCGTTTTTATGCGCTATGTATTTTATGACGTTAAGTTCCTCTCTGTAGTCTGCTTCGTACATGGGTATGTTATTTAATCTGTTGACCATAGGTTGTATATTTGCATGATATTTGCATTGTTGCTCAAAGTTAAAAATATTTCAACTCAATGAGACAATTATGGGCGTGTCTTTTGTTCATTTAAATTGTTTGATTTGCTAACAGGATTTAATTTTGCAATCTCAGATTATACACTGTAGTATGAACCGCACATGATAGATTGCTTGGATCTAACGATGACGACCATGTCGAAAACAAAAACATAGATTACTAAATACACACTTAGAAGATATTGTTTTGACAACTGCAACCTCTAGTGATTTAACGTATGAACATCATATATGAGAGGAAAGATCCAGCTAAATTCACATGCAAAAAGACCATTGATATAACGATTCATGTTCATGTGGAGTTTTTGGTCTGGTTTATTGACACTGAACGAATGTTTCCACTTTGCGCTCGATGTCATCATCCGCAAACGGTTACTAAACGTAAGTTCGGACCAATTCTTTTATCCGAACGATTCCTGGATTACTGTCATGTAACGTTTTGGGAATAATGACTTGCTTTTGGAATTGTTCGGTTACACTAAAGAAGATAAGACGTATAGTAAGGGTATAAATAATCAAAGCGTTAAAAGCTATCTGGTTATCTCATTAACGCTCAGCTAAGGAGCGATATTTTAGCGATATCTTGAGCATCGAGCACGACTGATGCAACATCTTCCTGTATTAAAATTTCCTACAGTCCTCTACAATCCAATCGGCATGACTAATGCAATTTGTCTCTGAACGATAAAAAATTGCGTAAACGATAGGAATATACGATCGATAAGAAATATTCGTGATAGGAATTCATGCAACTTCTTGGATTTTGTTGGTAGAGGAACCATCATCGCTGTTACAAATAATAGTTACCCAACACAGGAGCGCTCAAAATCGACACGTCTACAATCTTCTCAGCTGCCACAATAATCCAGAAGCTTATTTAACATTTCCTAAGGAGCCTAGAGTACCGCCCAATCTGATTTTTTTTTTGCAAATTTTATATATAAGTACCAGATGACAGTATTCGATGTTCGCTACTGCAATGAGTGGTAATTAAGGCATTTTAATTTTAACTTCTTGCAAAAAACGAATGACATAATGAACCAAAAGAGTCGTATTGAAACGCTAAAGTTAATAACAGGTCATTGACAGATTCCAAAATTATAATAGTTGTACATGCATTTGATTGCGAAAGAGTGGGATTTAATTTTCTTTATAGCATCTCATAAAAGATTCATCAATGTTAAAAAGTTAGATAAACATAAATGAAAAAAAAAAAAATCAATTCTTGGAATAAACTCGTTTAAAAACGCATTTTAAATTGTGGAAAGCGAAAGTCACAATGCATATAATTCTAAGAAAACCTTCCGGAGTTAAACTGTGGTTTCTCATGCTTACATTATTAAAATCAATATTCTGGAAAAAACAATTTTTCAAATTAAAATTGTTTGCTAATATTGTAATTTTATTAGACGTGGTAACAGTAGTCGATGTTCTTGACGTAACCGAGCCAGTAAACTCAATGTCCTGTTTCTTCCGAAAAAACGAGTTTTTTTGGTCAAAGATGGTTTTGTAATCAAACATATTTTAAGATAAAATATTTTGTAATAGACTCATTGATTTTAATACAAACGGATACTGAGAATTTTTCAAGCTTTAGGTCTTAAAACACGAACATAAATTAAAGCTTTAGGTAATTTGATTGATTGATTAGAGTATACGGCCAAGGATTAATAAGGAACTCCCGTAACGCCGGTGTAACACGTTCAAACGTGTTATATTTAACAAACTAAAGAATTGGATAGGAATGTTAGTTATGATAGATTCTATCAGTCATTGTAACCTAAGCAAACGATAGTTGGTTTTTTATGATTGTAGGAAAGGAAAGGTATGTCAGAATAATGACAGAATTGGTTCAGTTTCCCAGAAACCAAAATTCTATAATAAACTGCTCTGCATTCTGCAATCTATTATCAGCATCTCCAGTCTGAAACCATTTATCTGTAATGTACAATGTTATTCAAAAAAAAAAAAAAAAAAAAAAAAGAAAGTCGTTCAATTGACTGATTTCTCCAAGCCGTATGCTGAAATTCTAAGCATACCATGATCGTTTGGATGCACATATTTAGAGGTATCGTAAACCATCGATTAAAGAATTTAGTGGATCATCAACCGTATCGCTAAATAAAACATTCTAATCATATTATATGGTACTATTTTAGTATAAAAACTTTTTTCCAATATTGTTCCAGTTTGCTTACTATATCGAAACATCAAGCCAACGACCTTTCTACAAAAAATAATTTCGTTTTTTTCAAAGTACTAATTTTAAATTAAAAGTCAAACACTTTTACAAGGACATAACTATGTATATAATTGACAAAATCGTTTTTCCTGGGAAAGCACTGTATACAGAAATAAATTATCAATATTGACAGCACCCCATTGTAAAAAATACAGGTAGATTTACATGCCAAAGCAAATACACAAGATTCTTTCAAATACGTTTCAATTGCAATAAAGGAGACATGGAAGGGTGTAATTTTATTCTAGGCTCTACTCTCCCTCCTTCAATATACAATAACCGAACACATATATATTCATAAAAAATTTAAAGCATAAAATGAAAATACCTGTGCATTTCATAAATCATAAACAGAACGACAATAAAAATATTTGGTAATGTAATGTTCTGCTTTATGGGTACATGGGCAACAAACGTAACATTATTATTATTGTAATAAACATGTCAACTATTGAAATGAAATTTATTTCCGATTATTTTGTGCGGTTCGTTATAAATAATAATACACACTTAACCGTACCGCACACATACCTTTTACGTTTTGAGATGTCGTTGCTGTTATTGGGAAATGATTATCTCCAATTTTTCTTTAAAACATTTTAAAATTGATCGAAATTTTAAAGGGTAAAAAATTATGTGAAAAGGGTCAAATTACAAATTATTTATGGTTTTGTTTCGTTTAGAATTGTGTGTCAATTTAATTATCAATGAAATTCGGAGTTGAGGGTAAAGATATTCGTAAAAAGGGCAATAATGTTAAATTTTCAATATGTTTTAAGTGAAACCCAAGGACCGTTTAATGTTTTTACACCAATAATTTTCTCAAAACACAGGTTGTTACAGTGACAGATTGTCACTGGGCTAGAGCACATACGTTTTAAACCTAATGTTAGACGTTTTCATCAAAATTTTAATTCCGAAGTTCTACAAAACTCATTTGTATACCATTGTCTTCGTATTTTTAAGCAAATTATTCGTACTGTCAATATCTAAAGACGTGTTTATACTTTATCTAAATAGATAAAGTAAAACTTAACTGCAAAAAGCAAAACAGTCAAAGGAATCTCCAATTAGTTTGTTTGTTACAAGCACCTTTCAACACTCAAAAAGAAATGTGATTGGTCACTCTGACTTGTTTTACAAGAAATATATCTGGATACTTTTAACGTGATAACGTTTTTAAACTCAGAACTAAGGCTAGCTATGTTTAGAAAATCGAATGAAATTTGTCCTTGTTTGCATGGAGACTACTCATAAGTATTATTATTTTATAATACCAAATAGTGTCTGTACTCATTCTAAATATATTATTGCGTAGGTTCATCTTTAATCTCGATGCATCATTCTTTCTATTTGCACATTGTGGTCAACAGAAGGCGGGAAAGGGCACACCGCGAACCTCTGATTAGAGCGATTTACCGTGATAGCGATAGAATGCATTAACTGATCGAACCAATTTTGGTGTCTAAATTTGTGTAAAAAACAGTGCGATTTAATTAAATTACAATTAAAATAATTAATATCCACATTAATTATAATTAAGAAAAAAAAACATAAATTTCAAATTATCTGGATTAGTCTGAATGTCTCTCTAATTGCCTAATTATTGCAATTATTTGTTTTCAAATGAAAGTTGGTATTACAATAATGCATACATTGAGGCGAATTACATAAAAATATGTGTGAAATGAAACAATATAAAGTAGTACATATTAATAGTAATAGATGTCACTCACTTTACATCTTCAGTATAGTTTCACTGAAATACAAGAATCGTTCTCTATGCCGCTCTTTATGACTATGACAGATCAGTAGCCATTTTCAAAAAAAAAAACAAAAAACTGCTTTCGATTCGATGCCATTTTTATTTATTTAAAATTAAAAATAATAAAATAAATAAAAATTAAGTAAAAATAATAAATAATAAAGGTAAAGATAGAAAATTAGCACTAAAAAAATTAAGTTAAATACCAAATAGTGTCTGTTAAAATTAATTAATTTATTTTATAGCATCATGGAATGGGATTACAGTGGGGGTAACATAAACCATGAAGAGATTACAACAAAAATAAAAACAAAGATAGATTTGTAAAACTCAAATTGTTTAATTCAACACGCGGATCTCAATCAGAGGCGTCTCGGCCAGATACGTCTTCATTCACAATAACATCGGCAGTTCAGTCTTCCACTATGGTGGCAACAAACATCAACGAAGCTTGGCAGCGTAAATGGAAACGAAGGAACGATCGATTTAATATAATATTTACTGAAAACGAATACGGCTTCGAATGTTCCGTTCGCGATCGATTGTGGTTTCGCAAGGATTTAAGTAAAGTCACTGTGAAACATGTAGATACCATTATAAACTGGCATGTAGCAAACAACAATACGGGATCGTGGGTCAAGTAATCGCATACGGGATCGTGGGTCAAGCAATAAACGTTCCGGTAGATGTTTCAGCCATGGTGGGCTGCTTACCTAGGCAGTTGGATGAAAACCTGGCGATAAATGTAAATATCAAGCGCAACCTAGTGCACAAGTCAATATATCTAAGCGGCTATAGGGTTAAATAACTTTTACACAAATTGTTTATATTTTATTCAATGTTCTATATTTCTTTTCTATTAATTTTAATAAATATAATATTGCACTTTAAAATGTGCCACAGAACTTTTAAAATGTTTAATTTTATTTTATTTAGTAATTATCACCATGCACCTCGATTATTCGTGATCAATCATTCACGAGCTACCATGTACTGATTACTGCTTAAATAAAATAAATATATCGCGATAACCTTATGGAGAAGTTGTCATGTGTATAGGTGTACTCTCTTGTACATTAGTACTTTACCACCGAAATGCATTGCCCGTGCTATGTATATAAGCAGATACATTAATGTGCTAATTTTAGCTACTCTGCATACAAACAAAATATTGTTTGTGTGAGAAATCTCTGTTCTTTGTTATGCATTTCTCACTTACTCAATCAAATCGAGTATACTTTATTAATGCCATTAATGTATGTCGTTTAATTATATGGGTACACATTGACGTGGTAATCTAGTACGCTTTTCAATTAGAAAAGTCGTTACCAGTAAATTCGTTTACTTTTTTATTTTCATTTTAAATTTAAATTTTTATTTCATGTTGGAATTATTTATTATTAAATAAATGATCCCCAACACGGCTACGTGAATAAAAGGACAATTACAGCGTGGCTTACGGCACTTTAAAACTCGACTCTATATCGTCTGTACAACATCAGAGTCGATTTAAATCGACTAAACTCACTAGCACCGGGTGATAGTTCACAAATTGAGCAACAAGAAGAACAAGAACCTATAAATATCGAAGAGATTCACCCGGACGCGGTACCAGTACAACAGAAACGCCATCCATAATGTACTGCACTGCACGGCCAATGACATCATCGTGGGCCACTCGACGAACGCTGAAAGAAACGAATGTCGCGGGAAACTACACAAACTTACGGTGGCAGAGTCGAACGGTATACCTTACATGATTCCGCTTCCTGTTGGCTGTCCATATATGATTACAGTCAACATCAAGGTGGCCGACGGACTAGTGAATGGCGCAATCGGCATCCCGCGATATATAGAGCCTTTTGATATACGAAGTATCGATGAAACAGAAGAAGACACATAGGCACACACGCGAGAATAAAATATCGCCCTCATGTGATTAGCAAGCCGCACAAACTCTCTGACTTGGGTCCCGATCAAGCAACGGATAGTGAACATATCGCACCAAAACTGTAAAGTGCAAACGCAAACAGTTTCCACTTATGCCCGCCTGCGCCATTACAATTCACAAGTCTCAGGGTAGCACATTTAATGAGCTCGTATATAAGTATTCGACTCAGCAGCAACAGCAGCTCGTCTATGTGGTACTCAGCAGAGTTACCAGATTACAAGATTTGTATATAACCACCGAGAATGATGTACCACTCCGGTTCTTACACGGAAGGAGAGGAAGCGATGTGCCGGCAATGCGCGAGATGTTGAGACAACTCGAGCGCCACATACTTCCCACAGTGACAACGTTGGTGCAAAGCTTTTGCAACAACACTGCTGCGTCCACTCAAATACTCATCCGCATCCTTAATGTACAGAGTCTCGGAGCTCACGCAGGCGATATTGAAACTGATTCAGTTATTTAGCGATGCGAATGGGATCAATGTGATGGAAAATTCAAAGGTTTAAAGTCCATGTACAAAAAGGTACAAGATCATAATAATATAACTGGAAACTCACACAAAAAATGGGAGTATTTTGATTTAATGGAAGAAATATTAAATCGCCGCCCAGACATTAATCCATCAGTAACCTGTGCCAGCGACGAACCAAATCTACGAATCAATCGACTACCTGACACAAGTAGCCACATTTTTAGCGAAAACGACAAGCGGTGGATGATGGAAAAAACCAAAGGCATGCAGAAAAATGGCAAAGGCTGACCAATTTTTGAAACTGAAAAATTAATTGATAAAATTTAGATATGTTCATTATTTTATCGATATATTTTTAAACATTTCCTTAATGATATTTTTATTTTTTTATAATTGAATTTTATTTTTATTTATTTTTTGTATAATGAATTAAAAAGGTATAAACTTGGGTTGAATAAATGTGGCTTTAAATATTTAAAATCCTTAGTATTTGATTTCTTTTATAAGTGGCATTCCTGTTAACGTTTGCTACTGCAGAATTGTTACTACCATTATCTGTACTAATAATGAAATCCTCGGACATTGGCCCATTTTGAGTTTCTCAACGGTTTCTTAAAGCTAGAAGAATATAAAAAATCATAAAATTATTAATTTTTAATAATTTTTAATTTTAAAAGTTTAGTGATTCTTTGAATATGTATTTCTTGTTGCCTCGATAACAAAAAAAGTAATTTGTCTAAGTTTTTTAAATAACCGTTAAATCGCTTGTAAATAATAACGCTTTATTCTGTGAAATACACTAGAACAAAAATTTTAAAATACAGGCCTTTAAAATCAATAGTTTATATTTCTTTCTACTCAAATTGTCTTTAAATTTTGTAAGTGCCATTTTTGCAAACAAAAATACAAATATTTAATAATAAAGAATACAAGTTATAAATAGTTTTCGGCAAAATCGCAAATAGTAATGCATTCTCCCTGGCAAATGTTTTCCTTTCTTTCTCGAAGATACTCAGATTGTCGCTTAGCAGTAAAACTGTGTAACTTCAATTTAACTAATAATCCTCTTAGAATTTCTGCACTGATCTTATTGTGTCCACATATGGCATTTTATTTCCTCCGTACCCTGTTCGCCCAATTTTTGTTGGATCTCCTATTAAATCACCAAGCTTTGTATTGCAAACAGAATATATATTTGAGCAAATTTTAAAAATCCAACATTTTCATTTTATTGTTTGTATTTACGGTATGCATTATTTAGGTTTAGCAACATCAACCTCTTACTTTTTTTAAACTTTTATTGCACTTTTTAGTACTGACGCTCACTGTATATTTCATGCCCGGTAATATTCGGCTTACTTCGTTGTCATAATAATATACTAAAATTCTACCTTTTACATCGTCTGATAATGGATTACCCTTAATATGATCTGGGTAACTATAATGTCCTTTGGTAGCAACTAGCTGTTTCACTTGCCTGCTTGTGTATCTGCTTACTCCAAATTCTTCTTCTACACGCTTTTGACTCCAACTAGCTGGCAATGTGGTTAGCAAGTCCATTATTTGTTTTTGTTTTGTTTTCCTTTTTGAATGCTTCTTTTATATTGAAAATCCAGGAATCATATCGTTTTTTATAAAACTGATGCCAGAGAAACTTGGAATGTTTGGATTTGAAATTTGTATTGCATTACTCAAAATTAAAGATACCCTCTGAATTTTTTCCTCTCCATATGTTTTGCTCCTTAATTTTCTTTTATTCAGTAGGCTTAATCCACATGCTCCTATAACTTGGTTAGCCTGCAGACGAAGAAAAAAAATTAAATTTATTTAGGTAATGGTTAAATTGTTCATAAAACAATTTTACGTATGGAATAGCAATTGTGGTTATTGGTTTATTAGTAATTGACTGCCTCTCTTCCACTAATTGAAGATACATGATTTTATTATTTATTTATTTATTGAGATCAACATAATAAAAATTAAACTGATCAATTACAATAATTACAATTAAATATTTACATAATTACAATTACAATATTTAAATATATACAGCATATAACAATAGACTCTTTATCAAAAACCAAAACAACGGGAGCATACAAAAACTTTATAAAATAAAATTAATTTAATTAAAACTTTAAATAAAAATAATCACAGAATCTGTAGGCTGTTAATAATTCGCTTTTTAAATTCGCGTTTACTTATATTGAATTCAAAAACGTTATAAAAATTATTAAAATTATTTATAGCAATATCCAAAGGGTTATGCGTACCGTAATTAGTTCTATGAAATCGAGGCTGGAATAAAGAACGATTTCTAATATTCAAGTTTTTTGCCAAAAAGTCGAGATTAGACAACAAATGAACTGAGTCTATGCCACTCTTTAATAAATCATAGATAAAACAAGCCGAACTAATTGATCGTCTGTGGCGCAGTGGTAGTAACTGAAAAATTTTACACCGATTCATGTAAGCAAAATGATCCTTATTTTTTAAAATACAGCGACATAAGCGACTTATATTTGGATTAATAATGTTGATTATAGAAGATCGAAATTTATTCAATGAAAATTCTTATTAGATATCTAGAGAATTTTGTAGAAAAATTTTTTTCTTTGGCTCTACCCTATACAGCTTAAATTTAAAGCTCGTGATACAATATTTTATTTGTATCTCTTTCCTATTACGTTTTAAACTTCGCATTGCGTTTACTATTCCCAACAGTCTTATACTCTACACGCATTATTCATAAGGTTATGCAGCTCAACGATAGTTTACTTATATAAAATATGACACACCCTATTATTTTTTTTTGTTTTGGTGGCAAAGCGCAAGCTTTTTTTTCAATTTTTATTTATATGTATTACAAGTTGATCGTGTTCCATATCTTAATTTTACAGCTCGTTGGACAATTAAACAAGTAAATCCTTTTGATATAATTACAATTTTCTTTGTATAGAATTTAAATAAATTATTAGTCAACGCCAGTTTGCATGTACACATCTCCTGCAGCGAAGTTCGTATTGTATGCAGTTTTCCATTTTAGTACGAGTACATGTAATCTTCACAGATGCTACAACATTTTTAACTTTCATACAAATTATCAAACAACATAGAGCTTGAATTTTATATATATATATATATATATATATATATATATATATATATATATATATATATATATATATATATATATATATATATATTATATATATATATATATATATATATATATATATATATATATATATATATATATATATATATATATATATATATATTTTATAATATAAATATAGTTATATTTTATTATTGTGCAGTAAAATGGTTGTATTTACACTTTTCATCTAAAAAAAAAGCACAAACAAACCAAAAAATATGTTAAATCCAAAATATGTACTGTATGTAATTGAAAAACTTTGCTTTTAGTATTTTGTTATTGTTCTAGTAGTATATTTTCATAGTTATCTCCCATTCAAACTGTAAACAAAGTTTTGGTTTGTTCTAATTTTGGTTTTTGTTTTATGTATTTAAATTAGTCGAGTGCTAATGGTGGTAAGCTTAAAGTTTAAATGCAAAAGAGACGTAGTGAAAAAGCTTTGATATGTTAAAAATAAAACTAGGTGCTAGAGGCATCTATCGTACCGTCAAAAGCAGTAATTTTATAAAATTTCTATTATTTCATTGGTTACAGTGGTAAATATTTTTGTTCTGCTGCCTTTGTTGCAGCTTTTAAGATATTTATCTCTCGAAGAGGCCTATGCCAACGGATTTACAGCAACAGTGGAACTAACTTTGTAGAAGCCGAAACACAGCATAATAAGGAATAACACGAGGCTCTGCAACAAGCAACCTCTGAATTTAAACGCATGTTAGTTGACATCGGCCTCGGGTGTTCATAGTGTGGAGAAGATGGTGGTATAAAAATACCACCATCTTCTCCACACTATGGAGGATTATTTTTTTTGAACCACTCCGAATTATAGGAATCAGCCGTTAACTCATTAAAATATCACCTTAAAAGGGTTATTGGAAACACTACTCTTTCTTATGAGGAACTATGAACAGTTGTATCGCAGATTGAAGCATGTCTTCACCAATGGCCTCTCATTGCAAAAGATACAAATGAGTTAATACTAACCTCAAGATACTTTTTAGTTGCAGAATCGTTAACTACAACTCTACATATGCTTAACGAAAATATTTTTGTCAGCCATCGGTGGAGGGTATTTCAAAAGATGGTTCAAGATTTCAAGGAAGCACTAGTCAAATGACTACGTAACTGGATTACAACAAAAAAAAATTATCCTGCTATAACAACCTTTTGGCAAGTCCTTGACTTATTTGGTGTCCTTGTTGATCGTGATGTGGAACACTATGAAGAAGAAATAAGCCAACTTAAGCTTAACCAAGCATTTCTGTTATAGCATATCCTTTTTCAAGCATATCTTTTTAGCTTTAGTTAAAATTCAAGCATTGATTGCCCTGATTACTGTGAATATTTTGAAAAGAACAGAAGCAGAAAAGTAAGAAAAAAGAAGCATAGTTAAAGATATTAAAAATAAACAAAAATGAATACCTTAATCGTTTCACTCGCATCTTCTTTTACTAGATTTTAAAGATAAAATCTGATCGACGCCTATTTAAGAAGGCTGTGTCCAAAACCCATGATAAATATTTGTGCTTAAAAATTTTTGAAAAATATTCCCCTACATTTCCAGGTTGCTTTACGCTGTTCGAAAAGTATAATAATTGTTTGAAATATTTACCAGCCTGTCATGTTTTTAAATTAACTTTTTGTTAGGTATAAAAACTATCAAGAAAAATTACATTTATAATTGTGTGCATTATTTTTTTAAATTGTCATAGCAACGAAAAAGTTAAAATTTCTTATATGGATTTTGATTAGTAACATTTGGATTTTATTATAGAAGGTTTTGGTATTAATTGTCAAAAATTATCATAGCAATTGATCGTGAAAATTTGGGTTTGTTCGTCAGATTCAAATAAATGTGAAAAATTTGTGCGTCTAAATAAGCAAATAAATACGTATGCGTATATTTAAATACGCAGAATAAGACAATTATCACATCAATTTACCACGACATCAACTAAAGAAGGCACTTCAAAATAGAACAACTTTTGGTGTGAATAGTCCTTTATCCGTCATTTTAAGTTTAGTGTGATACTGGAGTAGGCAAGCATGTAAAATTTCAAGGTAATATAAAAAATAAAACAAAGGTTCTCTCCCGGTTTCGCTTATTATACGAAACAGACGTGTTCTTGTTGACCTCTTATCATCAAAAACTCATATGCCATCAAAAGGTTTCCTATCAGGACAAAGTGACAAAGTTTTAGTTTACTTTTCAAATTCTTATATTAAGCCATTGCCAGACAAATTTGCTTAATAAGTCTCCAATCTCACCGCTGTATTATTGCGTGCGATTATACAACTATTTTGCACTTCTTGATACGCAATATTCTGTTATTTGATACGAGTAGCTAGACAATACTTCTAACAAACCAATCATTTTTGGATTGATATTCATCATACCTCACCGTGGTGACAATGACAAATGAAGTACTTGTATATTAATATTACAATGTAAAAGCGAAAAAATATTTTATTAAAAAATGTCATGTACCTGAAAATATGTTTATTGTACACGCTTATCCATTTCCAATTTTCTCTATGGACTAGGCCGATTGGAAAATGATTTGCAAAGTTTTTTTTGTTGCCTCTCGACAAGCGCGTCACAACATTCAAATCATAATAAAGTTTTTTTTTTTTACAAGTTGGGAATTGTTTTTGTATTTTAATATGTATTATATTATGCTATCTATGTGCTATACGAGTATGTATGTGAGAAAAATTGTTAAACAGATAATTGTCACACGATTTTTTTTTATATTTCATCCCATTTCAGTCGTAAATTATCATATATGAGAGGTGCGGGAATAAAAATGTGTTACGGATTAAAATATTAAATCGTTCGATGACTACGTAATCAAATATAGTGGCATATATAATTTTCTCACCTATGTAGATTCGCGTACATGTTATGTATTTACACATATTATATATTTAATGTCGTTTTTTTATTTTTTCCACATTTTCGAATTGGAAAATCAACTAAAATGCGATGTGTTGACATGTTATTTTAATCGTAATTAGTTAACATAATATTTTTTTACCATTTGCCATCGTCGATGTGTTTTTTGTGCAAATATTTAGATTTTTAATCGATTTAGTAAATTAGTTGACGTAAAAATAAAATTTTAAAATTTGTTTTTACATGGCAAATTCTAATCACAGCGAAGGGCCATTTCGATTACTATTTCCCACGTAAAAATGTAGGATCATTACTTGACATAGTTTTATTTCAGAGGTGTCTAAAGGGTTACTTAAAACCTTTATCTAGTGAATGGAATCTTTTTACATGTTAATGACTTTAATTTTATAAATTGATCCTGAGCGATATGATATTTTATGCAAAATTGGAAGTTAAATGCTCTCTTTATCGTAAACCAAAGATCAGATCGTACCTCATTATCGCAAAAAAAAAATATCGCAACAAACATATGACAATACTTTTGACGCAATATAATAATATCGCAAGCAAAAACAATGTAGCATCAATATTTCGCTTACACAAAAATTTTCGAAAAAAAATTTAGACATATATTTTCCGCAGGCTACTACATCGCAAACAACAAAATTTCAACACAAAAATATCGCAAGCAAATATTTCGCCACAACATTTAATTGAGGTGTAACGAGATGTCGGACGATATTTCGTCATTCATATCACTTACAGAAATCCCTCACATTGCGAGGTTAAAAAGTGCGTGTTTAGATTTCATATTGCGTAGATAGTTTTTTAAGAAGAGGAGAAAAACAAACGTACATATTTCTTTTTATTTTGGTATTTATGGAAAATGTAACTAATGCATTTACAATTATTTCACTGTTAAACAAAATTCCGTGTTTGTTGTTTAAAAAATTATTTGTTTTTTTCACAAGGAATATAAAAACAAAAACAAAAATCGACATCTAACAAATTTTGGCGCATTTTTGATGATATATGCAATATTTTTATTTTAAAACGATATTATTTCTGCGATATTTGTGGTTTGCAATATTTTTTGTTTGCGATATTTTTGTCAGCGGGATTATTTTTTGCGTCTTTACGTTACAGCGATTTTATTAACAATTGATGAAATTGCATTCGACGTTTTTGTTATGCGGTTATTTTGCCTGCTATAATTCATCTGCGAAATTTGGTTGCGAAATTTTATCTGCGAAAATATGGTAGTGATCATTATAGTTTTTTTGTCATTCAATAGTCACCGGTTATATAAAGATATAGTTAAGTATGGTTATATATCAAGACGTTGTCGCTATTTGACAAGCACCCGACGCTTGTTTTTGTCATTTCGTCAATAATACCTCACTTAATTACAAATATTATTGATTTTTTAAGTATAAACAAAATAATAAAAATCTAATATAAAAGTTTCGATGTCTCAGATGTCATTCAATTTATTAAAACACACCAAAGTCAAAAAAAGTATTTACCTCCACACCACCTTTAGTCGCTTGACATTTGCCAGAATTTAATTAATTTTTTTGTTTCGTTCTAATGAAATTTTATATGGAACAAGTGTTTAATCTGTTTGCTCTATAAATATTAATTTTATCGATATTACATAAAAATCAGCATAAATGTTAAATCTTAGACGACAAACAACACAAATTTAATATTTCTTAGTAGGTTAAAAGTCCTGTAGCAAAAATGTATTTTAATGGTAGAACGATGAGTAAATCAATTCGACAACAAAGTTGTTTGTTTACCAAAAGTTAAATAAATCAGACGAAAGCTTGCTAAACTTAATGTTGACGAATACATTTTTTGTACCTAATCCTTTTATTTACGAGGGTAAAATGATAAATATTTGCCATCGACCAACAAACATTTGTTTTCGTACAAAAATCATGGCTATCTATTTATCATACGACATTCATATTTTGTTAGGTTTCCACTTAAAACAAAACTTCACAATATTATTTTCAACAGTTTAGTTTTCCATTAAAGATGCAGCTTAAACGTATAAAGATCTCCGTTTTTCGAAGAAATATCTTCTTATATAAATGTTACCCTAACGATTTGTGTATCACAACTCTTGATGGATGACTTTATGATAAACTCAAACAGAAGGAACTCGTTATGATGAATTATGATATAAAATATCATTATTTTTTAACAGGGTGGTTCAATATCATATGCAGTATGTTTTTTAATCAAACCGAGATTATTTCGAAATGGAGTATACAATTTTTGTGACTCCTTAAGCAGTTTCTGTACTCTCGGGCTTCAAGAAGTGAAACCTGGATGCACCCTATACTAAAACCGTCAACATAATTACGGCACTAATATATTAAATTATTGCGTCTGATGAAACTAAATATAAGTTAGTGCAAATGTCAAAATAAAAATATAGGGGGAAACTGAGAAATAATACAATATTGTTTTAATATCCGGTAAAGATAATCTCATTTGTCTATGTTTTGAGTATAGCAAAAATATGATAACTCATTTATCAATACGTTTTATGACCAAATGATACTTCACTGTTCCTATTTGCCCGTTTTATGTATAGTCAAGCTTACTCGATGCATAAGTGTTAGTGCATTTGGTCACTTACTACTTAACACTGGTTCCAGAAAAAAATGTCAACCTGAGTTCATTTACCTACTCATTTATCTACTAAAAATGGATTAAACACAGTGATGGACGTTTCATGACCAGCGTAATTAAAAGAAACACATCTTCAGCCATAAAAACATAGATTATAACATTAAATATTGGCTGTGGCACAGATATGTATGATATACCGTAATGTTCACAGGTACCAATCGGTAAATGAACCAACAACGGTACCCAATCTAAAATAAGTCATCGTATAGTGCGGTGTGTGATGAATATCATTGCGGTATCATCATTAAAAAATCGGGTATTTCTTTGCATCGGATAAGTATAATGATTGATCAATTTTCTAAGTGTCATCATTTTAAATGCCTTACGTGTCCTTAGAAAAATATTTTCAGCATTTTTAAATAAAAGCCTGTCTGCGATAAAAAGATACTTTTCGAGTATAAATTCAGTTAAACTGAAATTAATTTGATTTTTGATGTAAGTATTATTCAGTAATAACCGACATATCTTAATTTAACATTAAAATTTAATGTATACAATTTTTTGTTTTTCAGTTGAGAAACAAAAACGTGGCTGCTGACGAATACCCGGGTAAATGCTACTTTTACCCCAATTTTAACAGTGTAATAGGTAAATTGAAATACTGTACTAAAAAGCTGGGTAAAAATTAAGGAACAAAAGTAAATGATTGTTTTTATTGTTCGTTTGACGTTTGATTTTTTTATAATTCGAAGTTTTGTGCGTTATCGATATGTAAGTAAATAGAATTAAAATTCTTTTCATTTTTTGCAATATTACTTTCATTTTTTTATTTATTACTCACATGTTTATTTTTTCTTGCAGTTTGTTGGAGTTTACATATCGAATATATACATATAGAATATAATAAATGAACAATAAAAAAAAACATATTCCGAAAGATGTAGGGCTAAATTTTTTTTATTGATTTTTTATTTTAATTTAAAAATAATATATTTTTTTTAACGGTCTTTAGAAGAAGAGCGGTTGCTTATCCGATATAGAATTTTATTGGATCGTGATTTCCAGTCCAGTCATTCTATTTCCAAACAATGTTGGGAGTAAGTATTAAATTAAATATATAAAGATACTAATTTCAGTTCAATAATACAATATTTTTTTGTTTAGAAAAGTGATAAGAGAATCGGGGTTGATCAAGTCAACAAAAAATGTTACCCCGAAGTGGCAAAATTTATTAAAAAAATCCAAGGTAAAATATATTTACTAGACCAATTTATTGTATAATTCATTCATTTTGTTCTTGTTTCAGAAGATGATCCAACCGCAGTCCAGTGTATCAACGGAAGGCGGGGAAATACTGCCTACTGAGTGGGAGCTGTTTAACAAGTTTCATGATTTTTTAAAATCGAAATTTTTTTAAATCGACTGCATCCAACTTATATTATTGACTCCGATGTGACGAATGATGAAGGTTTCAACTTCAAATAGCTCGTCATCATCTACTAACAATGTTTCCAGTATTTCTCTGTCCGACATAATTGATGTGGACTCTGAAAATATCGAAGGTACTCCGCAAAAAGGTCACGTAGAAGTCAAACCAATAATGAATTAATTACCCACTTATCAGCTACTGCAAAAGACATGCGCAAAAGCGTTAGAAATATAGAAAATTTGGTAAGCTATATGATAAAAAAAATGTTTCCATATGAAGATTTTCCGGAATTGGAATGAAGTCCAACGAAAAGACATGAAAGACTGAATTTTATAAATAATTTTTATTTAAAAAATGTATGAATTGTGTTCCTATGAATTAAAAAAAAAGAGAATGTAAATTAAACAAATTAAAAAATGTGTGTATATTTTTACAAATTCATACATAAATTATCTCTAAATTGAACTGCATCTGCATAATCCCTTGAACTTCTTGATTCATATTCATTATTAAGCTCGATATTCTCTAGTTCAATTATGTCATATACACAAATGTTATGCATTACGCAGCCATCAGAAACCATTGAATACATCGCTTAACCTCCAACTCTAAAGTTTTGAAAAAGATGGTTCGCCATCTAGTCTTAAGCATTCCAAATATTTGTTCGATAGTAATACGAGCTTTAGAATCTGCATGATTGAACCCAGTTTGTCGTTCAGTTAAATGTGAGCCTTTGTAAGGCGTCAAAATAGTGATTGGGTTCATCATGCACTTATAGCCCGCATCACCCAATAAAAAATAACCTTCAGGAGGAAAAAATGCATTTTTATAGAGGCTGCTATTTATTACCACCCGCTGGTCGTGCAAGGAACCAGGGTAACCGGCACACAGGTTTTTTTTTTAAGTTTGGGTCACACACTGCTTGCATCTGGATGGAATAGTCCATTTTCCGAATTATATACTGGTCTTTCTGATTTGGCGGACATTTAATTTTAATATGACACTCGTCAATTGCACCTACTGCTTTATTAAATTATTTCTGCTTTATTAAGCAGAACGAATCTAAAAGAAAAAAAGAAAATTACATTGATTGGTTTTATACAAATAAAAAGAAACCACTGAGAGTTGCGTATAGATTGCAATACTTGTCTTATCCGCGAATTTAGCTCCAATATTATCTAAGACTGAAATTGGTGGTATTTTTTTCAGCACCGTCGATGAAATCTTTTTAAAAATATTTATGAATTATGTGCTTCACTTTTGATTTCGACATTATCATAGACTTCTACACCACTCGGTAGCTTGTTCCACATTCCAACCAAAATAAAAAAAAAACAATTCAACCTCTCTGCTCCACCCATGATATTTTGCCAATATATTTACTTGAAAATTCGTACGGTAGATGAGGAAAATATGTTCTAAAACGACAATTTACTGTACTAAACCATTTAACTAAGTATTCATCCGCAGCCAATAATGGCTGCAGCCGAATAGTCGGGTGAATCGATTAGTACAGTAATTTCAAATTTTAGTACACATTTACCTTCAGAAGTGTCCGAATTCATTGGTAAATAAAATTTGGCAAAATCGGCTGGTAGGGTAAAATATATTGGTTTAAAGGGTTAATTTATCTAGTATATTGGTATTTGGTAAACGTGAAATGATTTGTTTTACCAACATTTTGTGTTTGTTAAAAAAAATGGAAAATAATAATGATACGAGTAATAATGTTTGTGAAATGTCATTTCAAAACAAAATAGAATATGGCATTATTGATAAAAATATGTGGAGAATTTGCCAAATTAGCAAAAAAATTATATTACAAGAAATCCATAACCACCTTTGTGAATCACGAGAGGTAAGCTCCTGATACTTTTTATATTAAATTTGGATTTGAATTTTACTTTAATTTTTAGACCCGAATTAGATATTGTTTCAGCGATAAACCACCACTAGTAATAAATACTTTAAATGGAGATTTTCATGAAATGAAACCTAATATTCGAGTGACACCCCATTCTTTTAAGAAGATAGTGGAATATATCCCTAAAACACGCATGGTTGGGACAATGAGGTGGAAATAATTGTATTTTTGTTTTGGTTAGCTTCTGGAACTAGCTATCGAGTAGTTTCTAGGGCTATGCTTATGCCAAGTTCAACTGTAAGCGACATTATACACAAATATTTAAAATTATTTGAGGAGCTGTCGTCAAAAATAGTTCAAAACCTACCTCCATTTTCGGCATTGGATGATGTTGGTAGAAAATTTGAGAATAAGGCAAGTAAACTTTTAAAACGAATGGTTTATATAGTGTTAATTATATAATTTAGTTTTATTATTAAATATTATTTATTTGTTTTAAATATTATTTATTCCAGGCTCGTTCCCATGTTTTCAACAAAGCATCAGGGATTACACAGATGGTATCAAATTCCGATATAGATTAAGTTCCAAAATGCAAAAATAAAAAAAAAATACATACATTTTATCAGATCTTAATAATTCAGTTTATAATTTTTCAGTTCAGTATAATTCATTTAAAAATAAAAATACAGTACAAACTGGGTAAAAGCAACACTTGATAATTGCAATACTCAATATTTGCATCAGTATAAATTTTATATTAAAAAATTTTAGAATTGCAACCGTGTCAAATTTTACCTCGATAACTGCAATTTTCATTCATGTCTATTCAATAAATTCTCGCAGAATTCAGTTAAAAAAGAGAATGAATACTTGACATAAATATATGTATATAGAGCATATATTAACAATATGTATTAATGACAATATATCATTAATTTAACCAAATTATCCTATAAAAAAAACTTATTAAGCCATTTGGTCAAAACGAGTGATCTTGTATTTTGACCACGTTAAAAAATGTAAACCTAAGGGATGCTGTTAATTTTCTTCTTAATGCCTGGCAAAATCTCGAGCCAGCTACAATTGCTAAGTGTTAGAAGCCAATAATGACTGCAACTAATGAGTATGACTCTGAAGACGACATCCCATTAATTGTAATTCTTTTGGTTTATCACAATAAAATATCACAAATATAAATCACAATAAATATTTAATCAAATCCGGAAAGTTTTTCATTGGGGAACATTCTTTTTGTCACTAATCTCCTAATTCGTTCAATATGTTTTACGCTTTTCATGATTTCATCAGATGATTCTTTAATGTGCTGCACTAAAGCATCGGTTTCTTCAATTTTTTTTTCTCGAAACTGGTTCGCAATCAGTCATATCCGATTTCGACGTAAGCTCCTGAATGCCCGGCGAGGAAATAATGCGCACACAACCGGAACTTGTCGATGAGCTTCTCGAAGTGGACAACCCTGCCTGTGTAGTATCTTGGGCATTATCGTCTATTATATAGGGAGCATGTAGTACATGCTTCGTATTTAAAAAATCATGCAACTCATCAAAAAGTTGCCACTGAGTGGGTAGTATGTCCCCGCCTTCTGTCGATACACTTGACTGCGGTTGTATAATTTTCTGTAATAAGGCAACATATAGACTGAATGTACTCACAAAATTAAATACATTTTAGTAAATTTATTGTAATTATAATACCTTATATTTTTTCAATATATTTTGCCACTTTTCTGTGACGTTCTTGACCGTTTTATTAAACTCAGCCTCTTTTATAACTTTTCTGAAGAAAAAATACAATAAAACATAAAATCTTGAGATCATATATTGAAATTTGTTAAATATGTTACTTACTCCCAACACTGCCTTGGAATAGTGTGCGTGAATTGGAACTCGTGATAAAACATAATCCTTGTTTGGATTAACTTTTACTCTTCTTGTTATGTCGCTGTAACATAATATAAATACATTTATCGTAAATATTGAAAAATATGCCTCATACTTACATCTTTCCGAATATGTTTTTTTTGTGCTCTGCTTCATTTTTAATATAATAAGATATTTATTATGAATCGCAATCTTCCAACAATAATATTGTTAATTATTTGAATTTACCCCATACATTGTAAAAAATAGTAAAAAGTACCATTTACCCGACAATTTGGCTACAGTCAATTAATTATAAAGTGATAAATTAAAATATGTAAATTATCTGAAATTTTTCACAAAAAGTATTTTATTTTATCGGGAACAGGTTTTCATAAAAATGCAGATTAATTTCCACGGTGGCAAATGATTTGGAACTTCCTTTTATCATTTTGCACGGGAATTTTTCATCAAAACGTTTAATAAATATAATTAATTCTTTATATGAAAAAAATTCTTGGTTTAAATATAATTTATTGTTCGGCATAGTTAGTTATTCACGAAACTTATTACTTCACCACACAAATGCACAACTAGTTTAAGTTCGTTAGACATTAAAATTCTTTGTATAATATTTGACAGTTGACAATTTTTAAGAACCTTCTTTTTATCTAACTGTTTTTAATTATTTGTCCCCTCTAATACATTTTCTTTTCACCTACATCGTATATTCACTAGCTTCTCCGTCAAAACCGTTTCTTTCCATCTACACCGCATATTCACTAGCTCTTTCTCCGTCAAAACGTACGAGTTTTTTTTATTCTTGTCGAATGTGCGAGTGTTAGTCTACTCGAGTGAGAAGGTTTTATATTTTTGGTTTTCCCAACATCAAAGAAATTACGAAAATTATGATGTATTTTTCGATGAGGTAAGGTAAGTTGAGACCCATAATAGTGGCATAAAGCAAAAAATTTGTTTTATCCTTGCTAGAAATTAAATGAGCATGACCTTATGTGGAAACAAAGATGCAACCATAAAGGTAGTAAAATATTGACGAGTTGAATATATTGATTATTATCTTAACCGTCAGTGGCGGCAGATAAAATTTTCTGTACTCTTTAATGTTTTTGAACATTAGAATATTTTGCATAGTCTATGAGCAGATGATAAATTCTCGGAAGCTGGTCAAATTGGACAGTTGCTATTATTTTAATAATTAAAATACACTTTTTTTGCATTATTCAATATTTTACTCATAAATATAAATATTTTAATTAAATTTCTATTTTTTAGATTTGTTAAGATATGATACCAACCAAAAAAAGGAGACTTATTTGGGAGCTTTAAAAAATTTTTAAAATTCTTTAATGCTTATCAAACAGAACAAAAGCAGTGTTTTGTAAAACGAAGCAGCAATAAATTAAAATCGAATGATCTAAAAAATAATGAGTTTTCAATATATTTATATTAAATATGAATGCAAATTTTCTAAAAAGAGACATCCAACATCGGCCAATGAATTGAGACAAACACAGTTGGTAATAATTATTTTCTTAAATTAAACTTGTTTTATTATATTGTTATTTATAATTTTATAAAAAAATTAGTTTTTTGTTTAAGTACCGAAGAAATTCATAGTTTTAGGTTCATGCTTAAATAAAATATCCAAAATAAGTTATCTACGATTAGCAAATGCGGTAGTCAAAACAATAATTATTCAATTCAATATTCTATTTATTTATAGTTCTTTAATCTATCTAAATTAC
The DNA here is from genome assembly GCA_963556175.1 of Tipula confusa. Lineage (NCBI taxonomy): Eukaryota > Metazoa > Arthropoda > Insecta > Diptera > Tipulidae > Tipula > Tipula confusa. The sequence continues at coordinate 126,313,715 of OY744475.1, forward strand.
TTTTTTATAGATCTCGTAAACTGGGGTGCAATAATTGATGTTTTCCATTAAAGTTGAATATTTTGAATTTAAATTATATTTTATCGTTAAATTTAATTTTATTTAATTCAACAAAAACCTGTATCATCCTTTATAACTTGATAAAATATTTAAATTTTTATTGGGAGTTACTCCATTACATTTAAATTCACCAAGTTTATCAGTTATTTTTAAAATTCAATGTAAACGATGGAAAATCTTGATTATTTTAAATAAAGGTAGTATAAGGAAAATATTATTGTGCAATATCAATATTAAACCAATATTATATTATTATCTAATCCAATGGTGGAAATATAACTAAATTTTTGTTGTTATATTTTCATGTTTTTGGATAGCAGCTTAAATTAATTTAGATTAAATTAGATTAAACTTATTTTTTATTGGCCAGTGAAGTACTTCTATTTTACGTTTATTACAGAATTTAAATTTTTTTTGAGATATTCATTATTACACTAATTTCAAAGAACTTTTTTTGTGGAAATTCAGTCATCAATTTAAAAGATAGATAAAATAAATTTAATCGAATTTAGTTTAACTAAATTGATGAAGATATCTATGGATTTCCTATTTAGATTTATAATAAAGGAAACACGGCTTTTTTAGAAATTACATTGGAACATACGCTGTATAAAAATTTGCGAAAAATTAACAACGAACATAATAAATCCAATATTAGTCAATTTAAGTTCTAATTATATTTAATTAAGATTGTTTTATTTTCATTATGTCAACTCCAAATAAAACGTACGTATATATTTTTTTAATGCCCGGTTTCACAAAAATTCAAGTTAACAGCCGGTTAACTTTCGTATGTAATTTAGATTATTTAATGACAAAAACTTCAAGGCCATCTGATCAAAATGATTTGTTTCTATGACATAGATCGTGAATTCTAACAATTTTGTTAACTGAACAAAATCGGTCGGCTAAATATTTAAACTACGGATAAATATTTGCATGTAAAAAAATCTGTTTAATCAGGTTGCATTGAATTTTTTGCCATGAAATAATCAAAATTACATACGAAAGTTAACTAAGCGTTAGTTAACCGGTGGTTAACTTGTATTTTTTGTGAAACCGGGCATTAGCAGAGTTAATAAAATGTTTACAAAGCAAAGGTATGTATTTGTATTTTATGATTTACCTTAGTAAAATTGAACATTTAAAAAGATATTAACTCATGGCGTATTTTTATCAAATCTGTAGCCTATATTATTTTATGATAATTTCTATATAGAAGAAAAAATAATACCAAACAAATTATTGGTAATAGTTTTAATGACTGATATGAAAAAAAACAAGACTTGGAATATATCTTTGGCCACCTAACTATGTAACGAAATTTATTAATAATAATAAATCGTCCTTATTCATATAATTGTAAGCATTATTTTAATAAGAGAATTATAGTTATTATTATTTATATAAGTATTATAGTTTTCTACATTATATGTTTCTATTAATCAATTTTATTGTACTTAGGTGCTTCTATTAAACTGCTAGAAGAAAAAGGACAGATTCAAGGAATATATTTTTCAACTCCAATGAGAATTGTCATCGATGCGTGGCCCCAAATAATTTTTATAAACGGCACGTACAAATTATTAAACAATAATTTAATCTTAATGATATTAATAGTAGAGGATTCGGACTCTAAAAGCAAAGTTGGTGTCGCTGCTTTGCTTCAACATGAAACGAAAGAAAGTGTCATATGGTCTATCAAAATGTTTAAAGAGGAGCATTTAAATATTAAAGTAAACTGTTTCATGAGCGATAAGATGAAATATTTCTAGACATTCCCGTTTACCTGTGTCTATTTCATACGTTGCAATCGTTTAAAAGGGAGATAAGCCGAGAAAAGATAAATATTTCGGTTGAAGAAAAAAAATTAGCCTTATCTTTCCTAACAAAGCTAGCATATAGTTCTTTAGAATTTGTATATAGGAATTTATATAAACAATTTTCTGATTCTGTTGCAAAAAATGTCAAAATTTATTTTGATACAAATTGGCATAAGTGAAGATTCCAATGGACAATATACGGGATATCAAAAGGGAATTTATTAAATTTTACGAATAATCGTGTAGAAAGCGCAAATGCAAAAATGAAGCAAATAATTAAAACTTAAGTTCTTTGCTAAAGTTTTTGAGATATTTTTTGAATGGTTGAAAATAAAATATATCAACGATGAAAATTCTATGGCAAAAAATATATAAAAGTTCCTGTTAAAATATGTAACACTGTTGAGGATCAATTTCGTAGAGCTAACAAAAACATATATGGTAATAGCTAGCGAATTTAAATTAAGGCATGCAGTAAATATAATTTCTTGTGTAAAAATAAAAAATCAATACGTTATTAAAACCAATGATGATGTAATCTTTGTAACTCCTGATACATGTTAATGCGTAAATTTTATGTCATCATTGTTGCCATGTAGACACATATTCGAAATTCGAGGATATTTATCTTTGCCACTATTTGAGCAACATATGTGTCCCAAACGATGGACCAAAGAATATTATATTAAAATACATACCTTAATTATGGATTTAACAAAAAATAAACTCTCTTCGGACAAATCCACAAAACTAATTGTTGTGATGAAAAAAATTTAAAACAGATAGCATCTTTATTACTTAATAATTTAGTGACAGTGGCATCACTCTTCCCCAAAATAAATTTTTATAAGAAAATTAAGGTATTTAAAAGCTTAAATGAATGGAAAAACTAATCATTAAAAATAGAGTTTGATTTGGAGGAAATGGGCTATAAAAATGATACTGTATTTAAAGATATAAGTTTTAATAATCGACGAAAAAAATTAAATGAATAAAACATTTTTCACAAATCAAGTCAAATGTAACCTTTGATGATTTTGATCTAGTAACATAAATCCGTCGGTTTGATTCATGTAAAAGTATCTAGTGATTGGTAGGAGTATTCTGCGATGCAACTGGAATGCATATTATGTTTTCGTAAGACCATGTTCATCTCACATTGAGCTACAGTTGAGTTCTTTGTGAAGATGTAAATGAATTCGTATACCTTGGTTGCACAGTAACGAAAACAGGTGGAACAGAAGAAGACATACACAAACGTATAAATAAAGCCAGATATACATTCAACATGCTACACAAAGTCTGGAATACTACTGTCCTGTCGCGCAAGACCAAGATACGAATGTTCAACTCATGTGTGAAATCGGTACTACTGTATGGGTGTGAGACATGGAAGCATACAGGAAAAATCATAAAGAAGCTACAGGTAATCGTAAACAAATGCCTTCGACGAATACTTAAGTGCTTCTGGCCTAACACGATTAGTAACATCAATCTGCACATAACAACATGTCAGTCAGACATTGAGAACGAAATAAAGCGACGAAAATGGAGATGGATTGGCCACACACTGAGGAAGGCATCAAGTGATTTAACGAGGATGTCATTTGACTGGAATCCACAAAGAAAAAGCAAGGTTGGAAGGCCAGCAATGACATGGAAGAGAACGATGCTAGCAGAGGCAAAACACCTGGGAAAATCATGGGCGGAAATAAAAGCAATAGCCCCAAATAGAGTAAGATGGTTCAGAATAGTGGACGCCCTATGCTTCTAAATTGGAGATAAAGGAAAAAAAATTATGTTACAGAGACATTACAGGAAGAGCAAAAATTAATCCAAACAAGGATTACATTTTATTGACATTTTATGTTTTATCACGAGTTCCAATCCACGCACTCCAAGGATGGGAGTACGTAACATATCCCAGTGTTGGGAGTAAGTAACATATTTAACAAATTTCAATATATGATCTCAAGATTTTATGTTTTATTGTATTTTTTCTTTAGAAAAGTTATAAAAGAGGCTGAGTTAATAAAACGGTCAAAAACGTCACAGAAAAGTGACAAAATATATTGAAAAAATATAAGATAATATAATTACAATAAATTTTCTAAAATGTATTTAATTTTGTGAGTACATTCAGTCTATATGTGGTTTTATTACAGAAAATTATACAACCGCAGTCAGGTGTATCGACAGGAGGCTGGGACATACTACACACTCAGTGGCAACTTTTTGATGAGTTGCATGATTTTTTAAAAACAAAACATGTACTACATGCTCCCTATATAATAGACGATATTGCCCAAGATACCACACAGGCAGGGTCGTCCACTTCGAGGAGTTCTTCGACAAGTTCCGGTTGTGTGCGCATTATTTCGTCGCTGGCCGTTCAGGAGCTTACGTTGGAATCGGATATGACTGATTATGAACCAGTCTCGAGAAAAAAATTAAAGGAACCGTTGCTTTAGTACAGCACGTTAAAGAATCGTCTGATGAAATCATCAAAAGCGTAAAACGTATTGAACGAATTATGAAATAGAAAAAGAATGTTTTTGAAGAACTTTCCGATTCTGTCAATGTAATTTATATTTGTGATATTTTATTGTGATAAACCAAAAGAATTATTTTTATTTCTAAATGAATTATACTGAACTGAAAACTTATAAACTGAATTATTATGATCTGATAAAATGTAGGTATTTTGTTTTTTATTTTTGCATTTTGGAACTTAATCTATCTTGGTATTCGATACCATCTGCGTAATCCCTGATGTTTGGTTGATATTCGTTAATTTCAATAGTGTCAAATGCGTGTCTGTTTGACAAGAAGATTCGTGAGCTAATTTCAGCGGGTACTAAGATGGGAAAGATTGACATTATTGTTCATCTGTTACTCATATTACCAAAGGATATGATAACTTGGTGACGGCATTGGAGACAATCGACACAGACAAGTTAACTTTGGATTTTGTCAAAACACGTTTGATGAATGAGTACAGTAAGAGCGAATAGGTAGAAATTGTTCAAGTAAATCAGGTGACTCTAGCGCAATGATGTCAAAGGGAAAATCGAAGGAGATCATTTGTTTTAAATGATCGAAACCCGGTCAAAAAAATCTCAGTAGTTTCTTAATAAAAAGAAAAAAAGGAACAACGGTTCTGCCAGTGCTAACAAAGCAAACGAAGAAAAAGAAGTATCGACAATGTGTGCGTTTGTAGATTTGGAATCGTCTATTGGTGAGTCCACAGCATTTAACGCACAAACAAAGCGGCATAACGGCAACGTGAATGGCACAACGAAAATTGAATTCACAATGGATTCAAAAAGTATTTTAGTAAGCTAGAAGAAATCGATGAGTTGAAAAGTGTCGTTGCCAAGAAAAATCAAAGTATTTTTGCGGACGTGGTGATATTCCAGTGAAAAAATTTTATGATGGTAACACATCGATTACTGTGATAAAGGATGTATTATTGGTGAAAGATTTGAAATGCAACTTAATGTCGATACGTGCTTTGATACGTGCTACAAAGTGCTGTTTGAGGGTGACCAAGCATTTGTCTCATTCAGTGGAATAATTAAATTCGTTGGACAAGTCGAAGGAAATCTATATATAAAGTCACATATCATGTGGACAACAATGTGTTTGCTGGTTATACAGGTGCCATGAATTTGCATAAAATTTCTCTATGGAGATATGAAGAAACTGACAAATAAGATGGCTGATGGATTAAATCTAGTAAATGTTGACAACAATACGAAGCTGTGTGAACCATGCGTGCTTGGGAAACAAACACGTTCATCATTTCCAAAAAATAAAAATGTTCGTTCATCACGCGTTTTGGAATTGATTCACAGTAACGTATGTGGTCCGATGCAAACGACTGCATATGATGGTTCCAGATATTTTGTGGCATTTATAGACGATTTTTCGAGAGCATTCAATGTTTATTGCATTCAACGGAAAAGTGAAGTGTTGGAAAAGTTTAAACTTTTTGTGGCAATGGCTGAAGCATTTCATGGTAAAAAGGCGGCCAAACTAAAAGCTGACAATGGTGGCGAATACACGTCAAAATAATTTAAGAGCTACTGCAATGAAAAAGGTATTCAAATGTTATTAACTGTTCCGTATAATCCAGAAATGAATTCTATTTCCAAGCGATTGAGTAGAATACTTGAAGAAAAGTCAAGAACAATGCTTTAGGCAAGTAAACTGGATTGAAAGTTTTGGAACGAAACCATCATCACTGCAAATTATTTAAAAAATCGATCACCGACAAAAATCTATGGGATATAGAACAACAACAGCAATTAATGGGCAGAAGTTTAACTTTCAACGAGTCATCTGTTTTAAATCGAGAAAAATTAATTAAGATAATCGATTCAGAGGCGGTTAATGATGACAGTTCGGGTGATCGAGGTATAAATGATACAAATGCCCAGTCATTCGATAAACGTAATTATATGCAGCCAGATGACAATGAAAATCGAGAAATCCCAGCATCAATATGGATTGTGCTGGTAACTGCATGCATCAGTTCCGCGGTGTAAATCAGTTCCACGGTGCACCTATTCGATATGGTGAATGGAGAACTATGAGTGAAGGTTTTCACAATGCATTGATTGCTGGAGAATTTCAGGAGGATGAAAGTCTTGCTTTATCGGCTGAACAGTTTCTTGAAGATGAGCTACATCGATGTCTGAAGCAAAACGTCGAATTGATTGGCCAGAATGGAAAAAAGCGATCGATAGTGAATATCAGTCTTTAATTGACAACAAAACTTGTACTTTTTGCGATTTACTAAAAGATAGAAATGCCATTACAAACAAATGGGTCTTTAAGTTGAAAAGAAAAGCTGATGATTCAACTGATAAGTACAAAGCAAGATTGGTAGCATGTGGTTTTACTCAAAAGCTTGGATTCGCTTATGATGAAACCAGTGGCAAAATTAGTTACATTGAAAATTCTGCTGTCACCTGCCAATCGTTATGATACGCATATTCATCAGATGGACGTTAAGTGCGCATTTTTTGAACGGTGATTTGAACGAAGACATTTATATGCGACTTCCAGAGGATTTTGGAAAAGGTGATTAAGTGTACAAATTAAACAAAGCACTATGGACTGAAACAAGTATCGCGTGCATGGAACGAGAAGTTCAATAAATTTTTGATTCGAATTGGATTCAATCGCTGCCAATCAGATCAATGTTTATACGTGAAGGAGCAAAATAGAATCATATGTTATGTGCTATTATACGTCGATGAATTTTATATGACTGATAGTCGTTATTTGATATGACTATAAAGCGAGCTCATTTTTGGGATTGCAGGTTGATCAAAACATCGAAAAAGGGCATCATCACAGTGAGTCAGTCAAGATATTTGGAAAAAGTTTTGCAAAAGTTTGGAATGCAAAATTGTAAATCTAAATCGACACCAATGGTAAAGGGTTGACAGGTTGATGTGGGTCAAAATGGAAAATGTTCGAATCATCCATATCGTGAATTGATTGGGTATTAAATTTATGCACATGTGACTACCAGACCAGATTTGTGTGCCTCAACTGGATATTTCAGTCGTTTTCAAAATTGTTTCAGCGACATGCAAATGGTTTATAAGAAAGACATCGAAGCAAAGACATTGGTTGGCCACAGAGATGTAGACTAGGCAGGTGATAAAAATGATTCGAAATCCACATCTGGATATATGTTGGAAACACAGTCAGTTGGTCATCACGTAAGCAGCCAACTGTTAGTAAATCGTCGACTGAAGCTGAGTACATTGTACTCTCTGAAGCTATATTAGTTAGATAAAGAAATTATTAATAAAGAAATTATTGGTTGAACTGAAGATCAATTACAATGAACTAATTCCAATACATGAAATTGCTGAGGTGCCACGTGAATACAAACAAATGAAGCATTTGGATGTAAAATACAAGTTTACACGAGATTACGTTCAAGCACAGAAGTATGAAATGGTTCAAACATCGTCCGATGACCAAGTGGCCGACATAATAACAAAAGCACTTGAAAAAACCTTGTTTATCAGGCATCGTAAAGATTTAAATTTACTTTAAAGAGTTTGAATCATGTTCATTTTTTTGTATTAGTTTTTTTATTTAGATAACTCTATTAAATTAAGAGGCGGTGTTGGAATGCTATTTAATCGAGGTTTAAACGCGGTCTCGTTTAGATGATATATTTTCTGACAGAGCGCGTTGTATATATATAACATTTTTTACTGTGTAAAAACGAGTTTAAAGTTAGCCTTTTTTGTCTGTGAAATGCTAACCTTTGCATCTCAATAAAAACCATTATTATAAAAATCCAATCTTCTAAGAGTTTTATTTCAATTGTTACAAATTACAAATTCTAATTTACGTAATCAAATCATAAATCTCTGACAAACCACCTTGCCCATTCATTGATAATGTAACAGGTCAGATAAAATCCTAGTCATCGCTATACTATAACGATTACGATTACTTACTTCACTTGTAATAACTTAGTTTATAGAGCGGGGTTCGGTAAAAATATTTTTCTAAAAGAAATTAATTTATTTACTAAAAATTAATTAAAAAGTAATTTTCTTCTGTATTCTTTTTTTTTTCGTTAAATTTAAACATTTCACACTTACAGAAAAATAAAATTTATATTAATTTATTTTTTTTTTCGGTTTCATAAAATAAATTAAAACCATCTCTCATGGTTTTGTTAAGAAATTTCATAGCTAGAATTACAACACAAAAAAATAAAAAATAAAATTACTGGAGTAAGAATGGATAGAGCAACACCCACCATCGACCGTATATTTTAAACTTTTTGCTATGTCAAAATTTTTAACGCAATAGAAATTAAATGTCAAAATATTGTATTGCGGTTATCATCAATTTAAGAATTTTTTTTTGTTGTTTTTGGTACCGAATTCAGTGTTGGTAGAATTTTGGGTTCGAGTTTTTTTTTTATAATTCGTTTCACCTATTTACCATTTCATCTCCTTTCGTATATACAACACAAATAACCATGAAATTTATTGGTTTTTTGTTGGCAGTATATATATATATATATATATATATATATATATATATATATATATATATATATATATATATATATATTTATATTTATATATATATATATATATATATATATATATATATATATATATATATATATATATATATATATATATATATATATATATATATATATATATATATATATATATATATATATATATATATATATATATATTTATATATATATATATATATATAAATATATATATATATATATATATATATATTTATATATATAATATATATATATATATATATATATATATATATATATATATATATATATATATATATATATATATATATATATATATATATATTAATATATATATATATATATATATATATATATATATATATATATATATATATATATATATATATATATATATATATATATATATATATATATATATATATATATATATATTCTGTTTTAACTGCTGCGAATTATAGTATTTTTTGACAGGACCCAATCAAACGCACGTTGGTGCGTTTTGAGGATGGAAGTTTGTCTTATTTTCTTTGCTTCATAGTCAAGCTGTTATAAAACAACTCAACTTGAAATGGTGTATTATACTGATTATATTTCAATTCAATAAAGAGCATAGCTATTGTCTAAAGACATAACAATAATGTAATTTCATTGAAGTCAATTTATTCTACTGTAAAAATAATTTTAGTTAGATTTTTCTTGAATTTGTTTAGAGTTGTGTAGTTTAAATCACATTCCTAAAATCTATTGACAATTAACTTCCCTGATGATGAAATTTACATGAACGACACCAAAGAATTTTTACGAAATGCCTTATTTGATGATTGGAGTGATTATCGTTCATCGTTGCATTTACAAGATTTTTTCATAACATTCAAAAATAACATAGTTCTAAACAAAATTTACCAGAGACTTAGCGATGTGAACCAAAAACCCTTGTATGCAGTTATAGTCTTTTTTTTTATCGTGTTTCAAATAAGCCCCTTTTTCTCAGTGACTTCCTTTGCAAGTGGTATACTTAAACCCCTAAAGCAAGTGGCGCACGATTTTAAATCTTTTGCATATACGGTATTTTGAAACTAAATCCGATTTTGTAGAAGAGCAAAGAACGGGTGCCAAAGAGTTTCCAGTGCTGGCAGAAAGTGCATTTAAATTGGCATTGAAACTGGCAAAACAGATGGCATTGCTCCAACCAAGGTGGCAGTAGCACTAATTTATGATACATATAGAGATAATAACTAAACCGCAACAAAACACGACCATTTAACGATGCTAAACCATCGTAGTATCGGGATATTGTCAAGCATTTATACATGGTGTTTAGCCAGACTAACCAAAATTTAAACCGATTAACATTTTATTTTGAAACTTTAACAAAAATGTTTCACTTTAAGAAAAAAAAAAAGGGACACAACTGATTTCGAGTATCAATGAAGGAACATTTTTTCTATCTATGTTAGAGGAGTTTTTTTAGTTGGTGAACGCGAAACGTTTAACCTAAAAGTACGTAGTTGTCTTTTATATTCAAGCAGAATCATAAGATCTTTAATGGATTCGAATTACCAACCAGCACTGTCACCAATCGTGATGAAGACTTCGTAAAAAATCTATAATATTGCCATTTAGCTTCCAGAGTAGCCTTGCAATATGCCAATGCATTAACACGCTATTATGGTAACTGTTATAGGAAGTTCAGAAATTCGGATATTTATTACACCATAATCTACATTCCGAAATTTGATTGATTTATGAGACTGTGGGACCAAGCGCTTGTCAAGTGTACCGTTTAACGCCGGTCCTATTCCCACAGCATTTTTACGTTTAACAAACCGCAGGATAGGAGAGATTTTCATATATTTATATTTATATAAATATATTTCAATGCTTGATAGAAAACGTCCGGTCTCAGACACCTCAAAATTATTACGGCACAATTTTATTCTATTTGTGTGGTGTAGTAAAAGGAAAGGTACGTCAGTAATGGCAGAGTTGATCCGGTTTACCGGTAGCCAATATTCAAACTATTGTTGGCATAAGACATTCACAATTTTTGTTGAACTGCTCTGCATTCTTTATTCTGTCATCTTTTATCAGCAACTCCGGTATGACACCATTCAACTATAACCTGCAAAAAAAATTCCCTAAAAACAAAATTCATTAATGGGTTAATTTCTCCAAACCGTGGACTTTAATACATAGGATTAGGCTTTGTCTGAAATTTCCAATTAATCAATTAATTACATCATTAAAAATATAAAATTCTAATATAAATTAGTTTAAAAAAAAAATTACTGAACGTTATAAATCAATTGAATTAACCGTTTTAATACCAATATTGCCGAAAATATAATTTATATACATTTTATTTGATCAAAACTTTAAAATATATATGAATTTGATTTTAAAATAATTTTGATTGATTGATTTAGAATGTACGAGCATTAAGCAGGATCTCCTAGATATTTGGCGGGGCCCACCGTACACCCGCTTTTACATATACTTGGAAGGACAAGGTAGGATATTAGTTAAATTATTGAGATCGACCCGATTACAGATACCATGGCGGCCAATAGTTAGTATATTTTTGTTGGAGTAGAGAAAAGAAAGGTATGACAGTAATGACAGAAATGGCACAGTTTCTCGGCGGCCAATATTCGAACTACTGTTAACATAAGGCAATCACAATTTTACTGAACTGCTCTGTAATTTAGCATCTCTTGTTGGCAACTCCAGTGTGCCACTATTCATATGTTATCTACAAAGGTTCTCTTAAAACAGAATCTATTAATAAACTAATTGCTATTAGCCGTAGGCTGTAATAAATTGAATTAGTTTTTACGTAAAATTTAGAATTAATTAATTTATTACATAATTAAACATATAAAATTATAAAAATTATAATATAAATTAAATTTTTTAAAATTTGATTAAATATTATACAAATCAATTGAATTAACCGTCTTATGCCCGGTTTCACAAAAATTCTAGTTAACAGCCGGTTAACTAACGCTTAGTTAACTTTCGTATGTAATTTAGATTATTAATGACAAAAACTTCAAGGCAATCTGATCAAAATAATTTATTTCTATGACATAGATCGTGAACTCTAACTATTTTGTTAACTGAACAAAATTGGCCGGCTAAATATTTAAACTACGGTTAAATATGTGCATGTAAAAAAATCGGTTTAATCAGGTTGCATTGAATTTTTTGTCACAAAATAATCAAAATTACATACGAAAGTTAACTAAGCATAAGTTAACCGGTGGTTAACTTGTATTTTTTATGAAACCGGGCATTACTCGATTTAATCGTTTAATCGCCGAAAATTTGTAAAATGTGTAATGTTTAATCAATTTTTGAAAATTTAATTTGTATAAATGTTAAAGTTTTGTATCAAATAAAGTGTATATAAATTAGATTTTCATCGATTAAATTTTTTTAAAATCTAATTTTTATAATTTTAAAAGTTTGTGTCAAATAAAGTGTTTATAAATTAAATAATTTATATACACTTTATTTGACACAAACTTTTAAAATTATGAAAATTAGATTTTAAAAAAATTTAATCGATGAAAATCTAATTTATATACACTTTATTTGATACAAAACTTTAACATTTATACAAATCAAATTTTCAAAAATTGATTAAACATTACAAATCAATTGAATTAACCGTTTTATGACCAATCACTGATCACTGATCTGCATTCGGAAATGAAAGAAAAATCGTTAACCTAAAAAACTAAGTTTAGTAGAGAATAAGAGATGTCTCTTTAATCGACTTCCGTAATTTGTTGTTGCAATTTGCAGCTAGAACACTTGATAGTGTAAGAAATTTATAACCCTATACTATTTACCTTTTTTTAACATTTTAAAGGACGTTGATAAGCAGGCATAATCAACAATTAAAATAATTGGTTAGCTTCCTAAACAAAATCGGTTCGCCATTCCAATGACCATTTTACTGGTTTTATTTTAAGCAAAGTATCACTTCGTTGTGCTAGTCATTGTTTATTAATCCACCCTGTTTTGTTGAGTGTTAAAAAGCCTTCAGGTATTATTTTTATTTAACCTGGAAATGTTTTAACTGTTTTATCCTAAGCTTAATCTAAGTGGCAAATAATTAGCACCTGACACAATATTCAACCTTAATAACATTCATAAAGCACAAACAAAAATATTGCAAACATTGGAACTGTAGATTCGCGCGGGGTAACGGGCACAGCCAGCTATTATATATATATATATATATATATATATATATATATATATATATATATATATATATATATAATATAAATATATATATATATATATATATATATATATATATATATATATATATATATATATATATATATATATATATATATATATATTTAATAAAATATGACATTTATTTTAAGAATTAATTTTGCTGCCCTTTTCATTTCGGGGTTAAATTTTTTATTTTTATTTTTTTGTTACAAACAGTACGTAATACACAATTATTTATAATTTAGACAGTTTTAATAAATTGATAAATATTTTAAATTAAATTGTGGTCTTGGAAAATATAACGAGTTTTCGTTTATTGTGAAATGAAAAACTTTTTAATTTGTTTGTTGTTCTTTTTTTTTGCATACCCTAACACCCTGGGAGATGGTGACAAAAATGTTAAATTTTCTTTTCTTAATTCGATAAAAATAAATTTGCAAAAATTATCAAACATATAAATTTATATATTTACAGCAAACGGCAGTTTTTTTTAGATTATAACTGTACAATTGTGGATAGGTTACAAAAGTTGTTGTTCTTAAATTAATCAGCTTTCGATTACAATAACAATATGATACATTGATAATCATAAATTTAGAAAAGTTAGCGATTTAATATGAGAAATTGTTTGCATGACGTACACAACATGTAATAATGGTTTAAGATAGTATTAAGTAGGAATATATCATCCTTACCTAAATACACAACATTTCTCCTTCCTTAATTGAACTCATCGATAGGAAATTGGAAAATTGGTTTTTATATTCATCGAGAATGACAAATTTCAGTATAAATAACCTCCATCTGACTCCGAAAAACGTTGGTAACCCTGGTCAGGGTTAATTTATTTTCAGGATTTGCAATTATTCCCATTCTCATTCGGCTCTGATGAATTACTTAAATGTTAAGGTTGAGTTGTCCTTAAACAAAATCTGTTTGTTTTTTGCTAATGAGAGAGCATCTAACTATATACTGTTCTCATATAGAAGCGTGTATTGTTTCTGAGACGTACTTTTAAATCTGGCATATCATAAATAGTCAAGGTAAATTTTCTAGGGCAGATTAAATCTTGGTAACGTCGAAGAACTCCATGATCTGTTTGAAGGCCGTATATTTTTTAGTTTACATTTGCGATTAACTTTCCAGAACATATCCTTCACTCGTTGCCAAAACTCCTTACAAAAACATAACGATTTGTGGTAAGTTTTGATTTTTTTTCATTACTTACGGAGCTCGTCGGTGGGCTCATATCCGATACGCATATTATTTTGGATTTTCAACCATGGAATTAAACAGATGAAAGATATGGGGAGGGATCTGAGGTCAGATGGTCAATTCCGTTTCTAGAATATAATGTTTGGAATTCATCCAATACGAATGAATTCTTATTATCACTTATTGTGATAAAGAAGACAGTGAAAAAGAAGTGCTCGTCGAATTTATTCGCGGGCACTTCGAAGTGCTATTTGGAATTGGGGCGGCTAAAGGAAACCAGCATAGGATTGGATTGTGGCGGGATATAACAGATCGGTTGAACAACATCAATCCCGAAACTCCCACTCGTTCAAGGGTTTTTAAATTTAGGTTTTTAAATGGACTTAGAGGTCGGATGAATTTAATGTTAATTAATATTTTTGTATTTCAGGTAAACCTTTAATTGGAAATACAATCATTGCTGGCAATGATTGACATATTTGTACTGATGATTGAGTTTTATCCTGACAACGGTTGTATACTTGGATAGCGGATCTAGTGTAAGTAATTTGAAAATTCACGTGAAGTTCTCAATGAAACCTTCTGGCAGATCTTCTGATGCAAAAGAAACGGGATTTTCATCACCAGTAGGAACCCGACAAGAGATTACTGCGCTTATCTTGTTGTTTCAACCATCGGTAAATGTAAAACGTTACGAAAATAAACCAGCTTTGCTTCTGGCTTAAAATAAACATTCTCTTGACTTATTCCAGTTGAGCTAAATATTTGCAATATGTGATTCGTTTAACGGTGTGGATATACTAGAAAAGACATTTGTAAGATATTTGTTGTAATACATAGTTCGCATTTCCAAGAAACGGGTTGAGTTCCTTTAGGTTCTTAGGATTAAGCAAATTCTGAATAGCAGCTATTTCCTCATGTGGCTGCTGTATTCCGTCCTTCGAGATGAGATATCCAATGTATCTTATTTCAGTCATTAGAAACGTCTCTGATGTCTCTTTAACTGTACTTGTATCGTTATTAAATTATAGTTCCAATATTAGAAAAACAAAAACGCAGCTGAATATGAGGGTAATGTTTAAATCGAGATGAGTGATGCAAAATAGAATAACTATAAATAAATTATCAAGTATGCATTGTAATTAAATATTTGGTCGTATCTTCTTAGCATCAAAAAATAAAGGAACTAATAAAAAAATAAAAGAATTGTGTTTTGTTGTAGCAATCTCTATTGTTTACCTTCATATATATTTTGGGACAATTTATTCAGAAAAGCAGTATTAGCAAATATTATCCTATATTATCGGACAATCAATCCAGTGTAAAATAAAGTAAGTCGATTCATTGTAAATAGTAAAAGAATCGAATGAGAAAATCGAAGAGTTTAGTGAAATAATCGAATGGGGCAATGCAGTCAAACGACATTATGGACTTTTAAAATCAATCGCCGTGGCAAAATGGCGGGACAGAATAAAGAATCGAAGTTGGACCGAGTGGAAGTTATTACTTTAAAAAAAATATTTCACTGTGTGAAAGCGCAAGACAAACAATTTTAAAAGAAATGTGACTATGGTAGTTCAACGGTATTATTTTAAGAAGTTAGCGTTATGTAACAAGGCAAAAATGTGTAATCAGGAATCGATTGAGCTAATTGATGGAGGATTAGGAGATCATCGGTTTAACAATTTTTTGGGTTCCTTAAGATAATATCAAAGTTCAGCACAATTGTTTGTGGATTTAAAAGAAGCTGAATACATGGTTATAGCGCTTAAGCCGATGACAAAAAATATGCAATATACCTTTCAACAATAATCAGAAAGATAAATTTCGGAAATAATTCAAGCAATTAGCAGAACATCTCAAAACTGAGAAAGGGTGATTCGAAGGAAAATGTAAGGACTGAGAGTTAGCATACTGGAATAAATAAAATATCGTTCTTCATATATAATCATTTTGCGAAGCAATGACCTAAAAATAAGAAATCAGGGGTAAAACCTTATTCGAAATTATTTTTGTGAAATCCAATTCAATGTACCCTGGATTTTTTGGGAAGTACATAGTGTGACGCTAATTTGGTAAAGTGATGCTATGTGTTTTAACAACGGAAAACGGATTCCCAGTCGTAATAGACTATGGCAGTGGATAAGTTATACCGAATATAGTATATTTACAAGCAGTTTAGAAATAAACGGTGTTAAAGACAAGGAAATGGGTTTCGCAATCATGTGGATGATTTGAAAATAGATGACATTATCGAAGATTGTATTTTCGATTACTCTAATATTCTATTAGTTAGGAAGAAGTCAGGGGAAATGCGTATGTGTGTGGATTATTGATCGGTTAATAAAAAGACAGAGCAAGTAGATCGGTTAGGCAGTCATACATATTATACAACTTAAGATCTGATACAACTGTATTTATACAATCTATACAACTTTAGAACATTATTTAGTATTTTTTGAGGAAGGCTCTAGATGGAAATTAGCGTTTATAACGGCTGACGAGGACTTTCAGTTTAAATCAATGTTGTTTGAACCAATGAAATCAGCCATATTTCAAACATTGTTTACCCGCATTCTGTGTAATCTATAGCTTAAATGATAGTACTATAGCTTAAATGATAGTACTATAGCTTAAATGATATAGTCATACCGAGTACGACCGTTTTAGATGGTTTAGAACGTTTGGAGGTAATATTAAAGGTTTTTAGAGAAGCTAACTAGAATTTGTCAAAGTTTAGGTTTTTGTGCAATAAAAAACAAACGACGAAAGGTTTCAAGCCTATGAGTTATTACAGTCGATGAATGACACCAGATTGTCGATTTTGTACGAAAAGCACAACAGCGCGAGCTGGTGAGATGAGCAAAATTTTGTGTATATATACAGTGTATAACATACAATTTTATATTTGTATTGTATTTTTTTCACATGTGTCTGTGCATTCTGTATGTCATTTTTATTAAAGCAAGTATGAAAATATAGGGTTCCGGTTGAACCGGTTAAATTTTTATGATGCTGACGTCCATCTCACCTCACCTATTCGCTAGCTTTTTAGCGGTGGAACCAAATTTTTTATTATTATTTTTTATTTGATTTTCAAATGTTTTAAATTTTTGTCGTTCGTCAATAGTTTGTGTTTATTAATCTATTTAATAAATCCAACAGTGATATACATTTAATTTTATAATGTGGACATTATGTCAACGATTTAACATTTGTTTTGAATTATAAAATTCAAAACTAATGGCGGTGCAAATAATAAATTATGAGTTACATATATAGATATCTTGATTTAAATGTATAACGTAATTTTTTATTTTTGAACGTTTTTTAATAAAATAAAAATTAATATTTTTTGTAATATTATTTCACGCGCAATGTCCATATTATATAATCTAATATGTATACATATATTATTATAAAAATTAATTACACTGTCAACATTTAATATATTTTCATTGTAGAATCGACTCAACAGCCAACAGTGAAAAAGAAGTGCTCGTCGAATTTATTCGCGGGCACTTCGAAGTGCTATTTGGAATTGGGGTGGCTAAAGGAAATCAGCAAAGGATTGGATTGTGGCAAGATATAACAGATCGGTTGAACAACATCAATCCCGAAACTCCCTCTCGTTCAATTGAGAAATGGAAGAAGGTAGGTTTTTAAATTGACTTTGAGGTCGGATGAATTTAATGTTACTTAACATTTTTGTATTTCAGACAATGCGGGACTTGCGGAAAAACACCAAGTTAAAACTTGGTGAACTCCGCGAATCCCGAAACCAAACTGGAGTTGGTGAAGTGCCCGACCACTTACTTCTTAATAGCATGGATGAAACTATTTTGGTGATTTCCGGATTAAATAATATGGATGGCTTACCGCAGGATGAAGAGCCGGGAGTATGTAGATTTTTGTTAATATTTTAATTTATAAATGTTAATTTGTTAATTTATTTTTAGGGTGAAGTTTACTAAGTGCCAACCCCACCAAGCCCGGAGTTTTCTCCAATCATTAGTTATCAAAAGTCCCCATTGATGAGTCTAATGCATCAATGGGGACTTTTGATTAAATGGTAATTGCGGTACCATTACCGCAAGAAATGTCAGTACCCGTAACAGCCAAGACAAGACCAGAGGCATCATCAACGAGTGATTTACCCACAGTCCGACCACAATCGGCTCGGGAATCTACATACCGAGGAGCTTTGCGCGTTTGATGTCAAAGACGCAGAATAGATGCAATTTTGCCACCTCGTTCGCAGCAATATCGGCATAATGATCCAGAAAGCGTAAGTTTCATACAATAACTAGACATAATATATTTTATATAATATTTATTTTAAATTATAGGAAAGTTTTCTGTGGCTTCAGTGACCAGACAGCTCAACATGCAGGAGGAGACTGTGGCCCTGCTAAGACAATTCCCAGAGAACCAACGTCGATCTGTTAGAGTGGAAGAGGAGTCACTAAGTGCCATACAACAATTACAACAAACAATGAATACAATTTTGGAAGTTTTAAGATGTAATCAAAACCGTTAGTGGATGTACCAAATAATTGGACTGTGGGTAAATCACTCGGTGATGATGCCTTGGTGATGATGCTCGTTGATGATTATTGCATATCTGTAAATTAAATTGAGTTCATTATTGAAATATTCAATAACATCTTAAATAAAATTATAAATTACAACTTGTGTGTTAATAGAATGAAATTTTTTCCTATTTACGTATGCAATATGCGTACCATCTATTAGCCCGACAATGCCGAGAACCCAATATTTTTGTAGGAATTTGTCCTTTTCTACTTTAGCAGCAGCTAAAGTTTTAGAAAAAATTACACATTTATTGACCAACTTCGTCCCAATCGCTTCACTTATTTTCGATATGCTTGTTGATATTTTAGACTGGCTCATAACGGCAAAAGCGTCAAGTCCAACACGTCGTTGATGGCTTCCACTAGCATAAAAATTAAGTGTAGCCAACACGTCTAGTTGCAATGGGATTTTCGTCACATTACTATAATCATCCACATATGATTTAAGTTCCTCAATTAATTTAATGATAATACTTTTTGGCATCCAATAATTGTCAATAAAGCTAAAAGAAAAATTAAATTCAAATCAAAATCATAATTCATTTAAAATAATAATCACATAAAACTTAATTAAAATCTCAATTTTGATTTTCTTACCATCTTTTGTAAAAATCGTTCAAATCATTCAAATTTTTTTATGATTGAAAATAAAACAATAGTATATTGTATAATTAGGAGGAAAAGTACTGCATTTCCTGACGATAGTGGAAATTGGCAACCACGGGAGTCCGGGAATGCACTTTTCCTCCGAATTGTACATACTGTTTTTTCTCCGATCGGACTTTAAAATGAATATAAACCCAAAATAATTTTTAGGATTATTCATTAATTATCATATTAAGAAATCAAAACAAAGTAAAAAATCGAAAATAACATAAAATTATTGCTTAGGTAGCCAAGACATCATAAGACATAAATACATTTTGTTTTTCATTTTATTTTTTCATTTCTTCTAAACAATTAAAAATCCATACTGGAATATATTCCCGGCCTAGGCCAAAAAAAATATTGTCGTACTATTATTACTTGTTGCTTAGCAACAAATAAAACATACTGGAATCATGAGCTTTTCGTTTCGAAAAAACAACGGAAAGATATATTTTTTCCTATGATCGAAGAAAAAAAAATTTCTTATTCAACCTCCGTTTATTTATTTTTAAAGTGCCGCTGGCGGCACTGCAATCTCATATAAATTTGAAGGTGAAAAAATTCAAATTTCTAAATGTCGTTAAACATTTTTATTTTTATTTCCATTGTATTTAGAACCGACTCTTTTCAGTTGTTGTTTTACTTTATCAACTGCTTTAATTAGGCAGATCTCCCATGTATATTTTTATAAAAAATAAAAAAAATTTAATTAAAATGTTCATATGTGAATAGCATAAACGATTCATAAATATCACAAACCTGCAACGCACCAAAAAGCAGATTTTTGAAGTAAAAACTCCCTTCATTGATAACTTCATTTTATTTTGGAAACAACTAAAAAATAAATTTCAAAAAAATATAAACAAAGGTAACGCGCATGTGCACAAGTAAACCAATACTAATAAAATTACCACTACTATATTTTTCCGGTTTGCTCACCTCACGCTGCCAATTTTCGTACAAAATCGACACTCAGAAGAATCGAAATACGTCATATTTCGGTTTCCTCTTGTATACTTTTACAATATTCTCTATGGTCAGGTTTAAGATAGAACTCTGGGTTGACGCAAACAAAGTGCTTAGTAAACATAGTGACCCTTTTTTATAATAGTATGTTTAACAGATATGTTTTTGGATAAAGGAACAACGGAAACAACTTTTAGGACTACTGCTATCCCTACAGAATTCTTATGATTATGATATTTTAAAATTAAAGTAAACCAACAATTTCAAAAATGATGCTAAGCATGATGAAGAAGCTTGGAAACTGGAGGAATAATTTTCGTGATAAATTTGGTTTGTAAAGAAAATTAACCAAAAATCTTTTAAGGAAACTAATGTCGATTTCGATAAATTTTTTACCCCACTTTAATGTAGAACACTAATTTTTTCAATCAAACGAACATGAAAAATGGAAACACAAAATTAACAATAATTAACAGAAAAATTGACAATTGATCAAAAATTACAAACTATGTTTTTTTATTTCAAATCAGATTATATTTCAAATTTTCCGCTAAACAAATTAACCGTCACTGACATATTATTTATTGACAAATAAAGTTATAAAGTTATAATTCAGTCAGAGAAGGAAGTACAGTCATCATAAAAAAAATATCCAACATTTTGGTGAAGCAAAGTATGAAAAAAAAGAAATTCAGACCACAGTGGTTTATATAAAAACGAACAAATTTCCTATTGTTGTGGCAGGACTGTACTGTTCACCAAGCCATTTTATTAAAAACGAATAATACTCAGAGTTTTCAAGCGTCTGGGAAAAATGTTCATAATAGCTGATGACTTCAATGGTTAAATCAATTATTTTAAAATCTAATTTGTATTAATTTTAAAGTTTTGAGTCAAATAAAGTGTATATAAATTCGATTTTCATCAGATTTATGCGTATTTGTCATAAAACAGTTAATTCAATTGATTTTTAACTATCGGCTGCCAAGGTGTCTGAAACCAGGTCGATCTCAATAATTTAACTAGTATCTTGCCTTATCCTTCCAAGTTTATGTACAAACGGTGAGCCCAGCCAACTCCGGGAGATCCTGCTTAATGCTTGGCCGATTCTAAATAATTCAATCAATCAATAATAGGCGGTGACTTCGATGCGAAGAATATAAACTACAACTAAAGGAAAATCATTAATGATTGCCACTAGAGAAAATGAATGTGAAGGCCAACTGACGCAGAAAAAAACAATTAGTTATTCCCTTAATTGTTTTGTTTGGTTCTGGCTCTAACGTTTGCGTTTAATGGTGTCCGTGATTTTGTGTTAATTGGCTGTGGTTGCAACTTTTAAACACGTTCTTGTAAAACACTTGAAAGCTGGTTTCATGTATACGCAAACATGCCTGCGAGGTCTTACAATTTCTGTGAAGAAATTTGGCGTTTGGAAAGTGGCAATATTGCATTTAAGCTGAAATCATATTTGTTTCTTTTCAGTGATATTTTCACACACAAATTATAGTTTCACAAATATAAATTTGTGCTGAAAGCTTCTCTCCAATATCCTATGGCCCGCGTCAATACCCTGAATGTTACCTTGCCCGATCTCTGAAAACCTTTGCTCAATTTTGAAGCACGCAGCTATCCGATTAAATAATTACTGCTCTACTTTGGGTGAGAATTTATATAACTGAATACTAGCTGATTGTTTTGGGGTTTTTTAATTATATGAAAGTCCCGTTCTAGCTTGAATTTTATTTTGAACGTGCATTTCGCATTCGTTGATTTGCAGCTGATGACAACATTGTTGTTACCACACATTTGTCGCCCGTTCACAAATCTTTTTTAAGAAGAATCTAAATATTATTTTTATGGTTGTGCTTCGAAAGTAGCGAACCTCAACTTCTGAAAATCTATTAATTTGTCCACAAATCAAAGCAATATTATCATTTGAATTTCATTTTTTCGGAACTTTTCTTTTACTGTCGTCTTCTGCTTGAAGAGCTGAAAATTGTAGAAGTGATTCTGTTTGTCGTCATTCAAATCCCAAAGTTGTTCATTAATTAATTTTCGGGCGTATTTTGTACTTATGAGATTCATACAATTGAAAGAACCGTTAGATATGGTTTCCTGACAAAAATTGTTGAAACAGCTTTGCAATGGAGCTAGACAAAAAAATCTGAATCTTCCGGATATAGGCTGGTTTAAAAAGCTTGATTATAATTACTGGAAAATTTTATAATTCCTATATATTGGTTCTTTAATGATAAATATTTATGTAGAACCCGTACATAACAGGATCCTGTATCTCGTAAAACAAAGTTGTTTACCCTTCTGTTTGATTTAGGTACTCCAATCGTAGCTTTTGATCAAAACCATTTTCAATAAGCAATGATTACTGAAGATAGCATTCCCATTAAACAGGTAGTAGTATTCTGATACCCCCACATTTTTACTATACATAATAATTATCGAAATACATCCCATAAGTAAATTGATTCGTCACCAGTCATTAACACAGTGTTACTTCATCTGTCACAATGAAACAAAAAATAAATAAAATAAATGAAAATTTAAATTATCCTTTTTTTTAAGACTCATTTATCTCAATAAATCTGTTTAAATTTATTGTTATCATTTACTGAGAATGACAACCCGTTACAGTTCAATAATTACACAGGATATTGCGAAGAAATACAATTAATTTTCTTAAGTATGTAGCTCTACTAGAAAATTTGTATTTTGTCACAATAATTTTAGTCGACGGTATATACAGTCCAATGTCGATACAAATTTACTGGACCATTAATTTAGCTTCTGATCCTATTATAAATTGATATACTAAACATACGTAAATTTATTGATGTAATCAATGTAAGTAAAATGTTTTATACAAAGATAACAGTTGTGATTGATATAGGACAGATGACATTAATACGTTTCTATTCAACTTATATTTAGAAACAGATGACGATCTTATACTGAATGAATAAGTATTAATTTTGAGTCGGGCGAAAAATAGGTCTCACTCTCTAGAATTAAGTAATCGATAATTTATTTTTATAAACGTATGAATCTGTGATTCATACGTGTTTCTTTATTTTTAAAATTTTTTAAAGTACAAAAATGTAATGTTTATTTCTCTTAATTTCTGAATACAAAATGCTGCCGGTTCTTATGTTGTTCTAGTTTATATATTGTAATATTTTAGTTTTATTGGTGCTGAGTGAACCTTCTGAGAAAAAGGATTTTATGATAATAAAATATGTGTTATAAATGTTTATTTTAGTTTATTTTATTATTTAGTTTATGATTATTTTATTATTTTGTTTATTGTTTATGTGTTTATTATTTAGGGTTTGAGAAATGTGTTCGTTTCCTGTATAAAACATAATTCAGTGAGAGTATTTATAAAATTGGGTTTTTTCCATTGTTGTGTTCCATTGTTTTGTTTGTTGGCAAAATGATGTCATCGGTCGCTGTACGGGCAAACGCAACAGAATCGTGACTCCGTAACTCCTCCCGTTTAAGATTGACGCGTATATTTCTTTGGAAGATGCGGGTCAACATTGGTTTAATTTTATAAATGACGTATCCCACAATGATTATAGTAAATATAATAGTAATCAGAGAATATTGGGTAATATGGTGGTAGTATTGGATTTGATGTTTTTCTTGGAGTTCTTTCAAGTTATCCAGAGTCCAATTATTGATATCGTGGATGTTTATATCGGGAATTATACTTTGTATTGCTACTTCGTTCCATGGGAGTTGATTGCGCTGGTACTTGAAGGTTGTGTTACCTGAGTTTATATATATCCTTTCTTTGATTTGAATGTAGCAATTAGAATATTGAATGATGGTTTCTGCTCTTATTTTGTTTGTGTCTCGAGAGCAGTTAGAGTTGAACTCTATTATGTTGTTAACAGCTGGTGACACGAATAAAGTTTTTTCGTCTATTTCTATGACTTGATCAATAGAAATAGATGTAGTGTGGTTACAGATGGCCTTTTGTTGGGTGATGATTGCCGGTATACATGTATCATGGCTGGATTGTAAATTGTTTTGTTCGCAATAGTAGATGCCGTATATGGTTTGGCATAGACTTGGATCATACATCATATACTGTTTTTCATTTAGGATTATGTAGTTAGGGGGCTTTGGATATATGGTTCTGGTTTTCATAATTATTGGTATTATTTGGAATAATTGAAAGGTTATTTGGTTAAATATAGGAATGTTAATGATGTAGATGAGTTGGTTATTTTTGGTAATGAGACCTTTGATTTCTAACAAATTTAGCACGGCTATTTCATGTGGAACTATTACATGATTTTGGTCCATAGTTTGGATTACATATTTTAGTTCATCTTCGTTTAACAAGTGTCGCGAAATAAGTTTATTTTTAGAAAAGGCTATAATATCCAGTAAGTTTTCCAATTGTGTGTTTAATTCGGTAATCGTATATTCCAATCTATATAATTGAGAGTCATAAATAATAAAGGCGGAATATCCGTTTACTTTCTGTAATATTTTGTTCAATGTTTCATTGATAGTTCTAATATTAGTCTGAAAATTTTGGTTTTGGGTTTCTATACGAGTAGCTAATTGGTCGTTAATTTTTATTTGTCTGTTACTATTCTGTATCAAACCATTCTGTCCAGATTGCATCTGTTCTAATGCGTAGTGTATATCTTTTAAATCGTCATCGTCCAGGTTTCCTGTAATATCTTTAATTAGTGATCCTAATCCATTAATTAATCCGCGTTTACGTCGTTTAGGAATTACAGTATTTAGTTTGTTTTGTGCCGTATCAATTTTTGAAGAAATTATTATGCGTTTATTGTCCAGTAAATTTGTATTATCATTTTCTAAGTGATCGAAGATTTGACTTAACAATGTTTTGGTTAAGGTGATGGTATCCTGATATTGTTGAAGTGGGATTATATGGATTAATTTCTTATGAGATTCTCGTATGAAGACTTGTCCCAGGGGTATAGGTATTATCCCATGGTTGTCCCGAAGCTGAGTCATTTGGAGTGATTGCTCTAGGCTGCTTTGTGGCCTGAAAAGGATTTTTGATTTTATTAAAGTGTATTTTTCCTTTGTCTGTTAGGAATATAGGGCCTTTAAGTTTTCTTTTGATAATTTCTTTCCTGAATTTGGGAGTTGTTTTTCCCCTTTTGTTTGTCTTGCAAAAAACAGTGGTATTTATAGGTATACTACCTATGGGCTTACGCTTTTTGTTAATTTTGTTAATCATATCTGTTTTTTGGTTGAGGACTTTCTCATGTATATTGGTATATATTTTGTCGGACATTTCTTTGTGTTGAACTGCATAGTCCAATTCGGTTCCGAATTCTGGAGTATTTGGGTGGTAGTGACCGTTTAGGAGAGAGAATGGTGTCATTTTAGTGACACTGTGAACAGAATTATTATATGCTATGATAGCGGTTTGCATAGTATCTAACATTAAATTATCTGGGTTATTTAGTTGGATTATAGTACATAATTCCTTTAGAGTAGAATGAAATCTCTCTACGGGTGAATTCCCAGTGGAATTGTATGGTGTTGTTACATGATGTTCGATGTTATGTTTTTGAATGAGATTTTGTACATCTCGCGGTACATATAATTCACTATCGGTAATTAATTTTTTTGGTATGCCATGAGAGGCTATAAACTGTTTAATACCTCTTTGGATGGTTAAACCGTCTTTATTTAACATATGGTATGCTGAACCAAATTTTGAAAATTTGTCTATTACTGTTAGAAAAGAATTTCCATTTACAAGGAATATGTCAGCATGTATTATTTCTAGGGGTCTTTTAGGAGTTTCCGTTAAGGATAGTTTTGCGGCAGGTGGTTGCCTATCGTATTTAGTTTTTAAGCAAATTTCACATTTATTTATATACATTTGTACCTTTCCTTTTAAATGGGGAAAGTAGTGTGTAGCTTTGATTTGTTCATAGTTTTCATTAACTCCACGATGTTCATTTTGTTCGTGAGTATTTTTGATTTTATTTTGTTGTTCTCCAAGATCTTCTATATCTGTTAAAAATGTTTTTGATCTAACTAATCGTACTCTGGGGTTAGTGCTTCTTGGTTTTGAAGTAATCATTTTTATGTATACTCTTTTTATAATCTCAAACATTTCGTCTTCTGCATATATGCATGTTACGATTTTTTGTTGTTTGCTTGTCATGTCTCGGATAGCTTTTTTGATTTCTGTTTCTATGCCTTGATTGATTTTAGGTAACCATATTGTTGTCCGTTTCTTTGTTTCAAATAGTGTATCTTTTCGTATTATAGTTTTGTCCGTATTCATAAATTTGATTATTAGTTGTTTGCTAAAAGTATTTATGCTATTCTTGGTTATCGGTATAGGTGTTTCCATTGTGGATAGCATTTTAATGGTGTCGTCTGAAGTTGATGACGTATTTGAGTTATTTATTTGTACCCTCGATAACGCATCTGCGTTTGCGTTGAGGATTCCTTTTTTGTATAAGATTTCGTAATCATATTCCTCAAGCTTTAGCCTCCATCGAACTAACTTAGAGTTAGGTTCTTTGAGGGAAAATAACCATGTAAGTGGTTTGTGGTCGGTGACAATCTTAAATCGTCGTCCGAATAAATATGGCCTAAAATATTTTACGGCCCAAACGATAGCGAGTAACTCTTTCTCGATAGTAGAGTAGTTCTGCTCTGTTGTAGAAAGTGTTCTGCTTGCATAGCAAACAGGAAGGTCCGATTTATTAGGTCCTTGAGATAATACGGCGCCCAAAGCAAAATTACTTGCGTCCGTGGTTAATGTGAACTGTTGTGAGAAGTCGGGGTATTGTAAGATTGGTTGTTGACATAATACTTGCTTGGCTTCTTCGAAACTTTTGATATAACTTGGATCGTTTATGTCTAATTTATCTGTTTTCCTCAAATATTTAGTCATTGGTTTTGTTAGTTTTGCGAATTGTGGAATAAATTTACGATAGTATCCCAAAAGCCCGAGAAAACTTTTAATCTGTTTCTCTGTTTTGGGTATGGGGAAATTTTTTACCGCTTTGATTTTTTCGGGGTTTGGTTTGACTCCATCGGATGTAATGACATGCCCTAAGAAGGCGACTTCTTTATGAAGGAACTCTGATTTGTCAAGTTGTATTTTTAAATTGGCTTTTCCTAGTCTATTAAAAACTTTGGACAGGCTTTCTATATGTTCTTGGAGGCTGACAGAGAATATTATAATGTCATCCATGTAGCACAAGCACGTAGTTCCTTGCAAATTGCCTAATACATTATCCATTACTCTTTGGAATGTACTAGGTGCGTTCTTTAACCCGAATGGCATACGAACGAATTCGTAATGACCAAATTCCACGTTAAACGCTGTTTTACTTTGATCTTTAGGGTTTACTTCTATTTGGTGGAACCCAGATGCTAAGTCTAACGTTGTGAAATATTGGCACCGGCCCAGTTTGTCTAAAATGTCCGATATGTTTGGGATTGGATATTTGTCGTCGATCGTTTGTTCGTTAAGCTTCCTATAATCTATTACCATGCGCCATTTGGTTTTCCCTGAGGCATCTGCCTTTTTAGGAACGATCCAAACAGGTGAACTCCAGGGTGAGAAGGATGGCCTAATTACTCCTTGGGTGAGCATTTTGGTCACTTGTTCTTCAACTTCCTTTTTGTGGATATATGGATATCGGTAGGTTTTTGTGAATATTGGGGCTTCATTCTTGAGTTCAATATTATGTTTTATTTGATTAGTAAAACTTAAGTTAGCATCGCTCTTTTGGAAAATGTGTTCATATCGTGAACATAATGTGTGTATGGCATGTTTCTCTTCACCGTTCAGGTGTTCTGTTCTGATTAGATTGATTATATCTACTTCAGAATGTGTGGAATGACAAAAATTTATTTCTCTTGTTTCCATGTGCTTTTCGAGTACTTTACAATGAAGTGGTGACTCGATTAGGAATTGTTTGATTCTAGGCGAATAGTTTATAACTTCGGCTTTTATGTAGTGATCTATGCTTTTATAAATTCCTTCGGGAATTAATAGACCGTTAGGTAGTTGTGTTGGTTGTAGGTATATACTACCATTTTTTATAGTTACAGGTATGTCTATTTGGGTTTTGCTCCGTGGAGGACAAGTATGTTGTCGTGAGACAAAGTTAAATTTGTACTCAATTGGTATTTGAGTATTTGGAGTAATCAATAAAGATTTCGTTAGACTTACGTCTGCATTAAGATGAGTCAATAAATCGATACCAATTAACCCATCGAAATAAGTGTGAAATTGGAACACTAAAAATGTTAATGGTTGTTCAAATTCCTTTATATCGATCGTTATCTCTTTATTCAACTCAGTGCTGTTAAACAATGTAGAAATTTTAATTGGTGTTATTTCTTTGGTTTGGTTAGAGCTTATTAGTTCTGGTTTAATAAAAGATCTATTGGCTCCTGTATCAATTAACATTTTTGCCGGTTGGTTTTTGATGGTAATGGTGATAAATGGTAATTGAATACCTTTCAAATTGGAATTGCTATTATGCAGACCTAAGTATCCGGCGTTTCTGGTATGCCTAACTGAAAATCCAAGTCCTCTTCTATTTCTATAATAGGAGGTTCTTCTTGGTTATTTTCTTCATTTAAGGGTTCCATACCGAATTCTTGTTGATACATTTCATTTGGATACTGCTCATATAATTCCTCATTATATTCATTGTAGTGCAATTCTTCTACCTGATACCGTGGAGGTCGAGTTTGTTGGAACCTATGTTGCAATTGTGGTCTATCTCTTTGTTGACCAAAAGTAGGTCGTTTGGATTTATTAAAGTTGGAACTTGTATCCATGGGCTCTGGCTTACCCATAATTTGTTTATTTTGCGGAGCAAATGGTCTATGATTATAATAAATATTCGGCCCTCCGTTATTTACGAATGGTTGTCTTTGGAGAAAACCATTCTGTGGTTTATAAGGTTGGGACTGATAGGCGTGGAACCTTTGAGGTATTGAACTAAAATTAGTTCTCAATGGTATGTGTGGTGGCTTTGTTTGAATATTTGGTCTATTAGAGTATCTCAAATTGGACAAAGATTGCTCTCTCATGCATATTACCCTAGCGTCTATCAGAGAGTTAGGTTGCATGGACCGTACATGAGATCCCATTGGCTCACGTAATTTGTTAACAAAAATGTTTAGCGCCATTTTGTCATACCAAGCACTTTTCTGTAGGAAAGCTAAACTATCGTTTAATTTTGCCCAGTTTTTAAGTGCGCCTAATATTGAGGAAAGTTTGGCAAAGTAATCTTCGATTCTATCATTGCCCTGAGAGATGTTGTGTAATTCCTGTATCAGTGTGCTCTCGTCGCGTCTATCAGCAAAATGCGCAGTTAAATCTCTTTGTATTCCTTCCCATGTATTGGGAGTACCATACAAATCTAGAGCGTCGGAAGCTTTATCTATGATTCTGTTTCTTATGGCCCTAACTATTGTGTCTGGATAAACCGATTCTTCTGGTTTAGCCATTTCTATAAAATCTTGCATTTGGGATATGAAATTGTGCAAACCTGAAGGGTTTCCACTGTAAACAGGGACATCTTTTATCATTCGTGTGATCACAGATGTTTTATTTACTTTTTCGTTAATTTTATTTACCGCGTCCATTTTAAATTTGTTATGAATTTAATGTTAATAATTATGATATGATACTAATAAGGATAATGTTGAGAAGGAGTTTGCATTCAGTATATAATTTATATGATTCACTTACCAAGCCAATATGATGATTAAAACAAAGTACTGCATTAACGTTCCTGATGATTGGGTTGTAAGTTGAAATTTTACTTCTCGATGGTTTTTATTTTATTATTTTTCACTGTTCTGGTATGTACCCCAGGTGGTTTTATTATAAAAAAAAATTTGTTATTTTATTTATAAATTTTTTTTTTATTTTTATTTTTTTATTTATTACACGTTTGACTAGAGTCGTTTTTTATTTAGACGATAAACAGTCGTCTTTTATTAACTCGTCTAGCTTGGCACTCTTATACGATAAACAGTCGTATTAGTTTAAATTTTATTATGTACGATAAACAGTCGTACTTTTATTAGAAAACTTTCACCAAATTGATGCGTAATATTACTATTGATTAATGTGAGTTACCTATTCGATAAACGGTCGAAAGATACTACACTATTTGCACTTTGTATATATTAAAAATAAAGATTAGTGAACTATATTCACTTTTGTGTGCACTAGATTAATAATGTTAATAAGTTGTATACTCGATTAACAGTCGATTTTTATTTATTAATCACTTTAACTTTTTTACACTTAGGACAGGTATTTGCAGTAGGTGAATTATTGAAATAATTCTTTTACCTGATCCTATCAACTGCGCCAATTAAGTAATCGATAATTTATTTTTATAAACGTATGAATCTGTGATTCATACGTGTTTCTTTATTTTTAAAATTTTTTAAAGTACAAAAATGTAATGTTTATTTCTCTTAATTTCTGAATACAAAATGCTGCCGGTTCTTATGTTGTTCTAGTTTATATATTGTAATATTTTAGTTTTATTGGTGCTGAGTGAACCTTCTGAGAAAAAGGATTTTATGATAATAAAATATGTGTTATAAATGTTTATTTTAGTTTATTTTATTATTTAGTTTATGATTATTTTATTATTTTGTTTATTGTTTATGTGTTTATTATTTAGGGTTTGAGAAATGTGTTCGTTTCCTGTATAAAACATAATTCAGTGAGAGTATTTATAAAATTGGGTTTTTTCCATTGTTGTGTTCCATTGTTTTGTTTGTTGGCAAAATGATGTCATCGGTCGCTGTACGGGCAAACGCAACAGAATCGTGACTCCGTAACTCTAGAGAGTATATACAACAAATAGGATTTACACTTTTTGTCACTATCCGTTAATATTTGTTATCCTCTATAGTCGTAAGCATAATCGACCATAACGGTAATTCAGTTCTACTAGAATTAAATTGTAATTTGTAAAATTGTTTAAAGAATTGTTGCCTGCAATAAACGATTCAAAAATATCATTGTCTAGTCGAAAAAATATTAACTCTAGTTTGTGATATAAGCAACCAGAAAAAAATATTTCATAGTTTAGCCAGGCAATCTATTATCACTCCAAATACATAGGTTTCGGCCGACCAACGAGCCAGCGAACCAAACAGCAAACAATATTTCGTAATTTTTCTATTTGGTGCTACATAAAACTCGCTTTTTGCTCTAGAGCTGACATTCATGTTTCCATTCATTAAACTCAATCATCGAATTATGATGTGGTTTATGCTGTGCCTTAAGTCGGTGCCTCCGGTTCCGATGTTAGAATATTCTATCATCATTCTTCGATTTTTTAGGGCACATTCCATTTTAAAATTTATTGGACTTTTAATTTTACATTTCATGATCTGCATGAACTAAAGCAATTATTTGAGAATAAGTAAATCTGATTAAAAATTTATACAAACCCATAAAAATGATTCCAAGTTGATTCGCATAAAGGTTGCATGAAATGCGCATTTTGGTTTAATTTTCTGAATTTTTATCCGAGACATTGCGATGCGCTGTATTGGTTGCAAAAATAAATGTTTGACTGACATGTATTATAAACTGTACCGTGGCTGAATTCTTGATAGCAACCTATGTATTTAGTCTAAAAACATATTGGGAATCTATTACAGTGCTCACTAAAAATTTGTGTACACCCTTCGAAATTTGTTCTACAAACCAGTCCAACGCCAACGTTCCAGAATGCAGAAAATATCGAAACGCATGTCAATGTTTTTCCGCAGTAGCAAGGCTTAACGAAAGCATACGTTTAAGAGGTATTCAGGATACGATAGTTATGGCAATCCCATAATGAAAATCAATGGAATTGCTGTATCTGCTATCAAACTCACCAAATTACAGATTCCAAACTTTTCTGGAGACTACATGGAGCGGTAAAACTTTTTTGTTTCACGTCCAGCATTCATGGAAACAAAAATATTTCAACCATGTAGAAGTTTCAATATTTCGTAGGTCTACTTAAACGAGAGGCGTATTCGCTCGTTCAGCATTTAAAATCAACGAAGTGAACACAAATTTTCACTTCGTTGATTTACACAGAAACTAACGTAACGATATAATCGCAAGCGACATAGTGTAAACGTATTTATATACAAGTTCATCGAGCAACCCATCCTACCAGCACCGAGTACTGACAGCATTTGAAAGCTTTTAGATACAATCAATTAAGTAGCACGAAGTCTGTGAGCTGAGTCTAGAGATCCGTGAATGATTTATCTAATGTTGCAGAAATCCGACATTAAAAATATTATTTGAGTTTCCTAAACGATTTGATGGACTTGAGTCATTGAGATGGAAGTATGATGGGAAGGGATGATTTGGTATTATTCTGATTTGAGGTACTTTTGTAGTTTAAGGTGGTTTGATGAATCTGATTAGACGAGCCCGCCGTCAGGCGAGCCTATCAGGAATAACACGTCTGCATGTTCGGAAGCCACAAACTACCACATTCTGATTCTGAGCATTATCTTGAAGTGACATTATAATCTGGTGCTTAATTAATCTGTACTCATTGAGGTCATCTGCTACAGGAATCATATCTATGATTACCTGATCAGTTAAGGCCTAACCTAATATGCCAAGTCTTTGATTTAATTCATTAGCCCGAGCTGGAACTGCTCCAACTATAGCTTGAGCTTATCCTGGCCTAAGGAAGTTTTGATCAATTGGTTTAGACTAAAGATGATAAATGGCGAAAACTAACCTCGTTCTTTGATACATTATAATTCCTTATTGCAGGGCCATAATTCCTGAGGTACTATTACGAAATAAAATTTAGGTTTGGCCAATCGATGGTATCCAGTGCTGTACTATATGGTGCTAGCAGCCTTAAATATTTAATGTTTTCGCCCCAGGCTCCAAATAATGCATCATAGGCATCAAAGAAGGCCATGGCTTCACCGAGAACTTCATGTCTAAAGGAGCCGCTGTTTTATCGTGACAAATCAAAAATTGTAAAATCATATTGGTACTTGTCATCCCGACAAACTTGAGCATCATTCGAGTGTAATCGAATACAGCTTCAATTGTTTCAATTACACATGATGCTAATACTGTTCTTAACTTTGGGTAAGCAGCAAAAACTTTTCTTGCCATAAATTGATTTACATGGTGACCTATATATTCAAATTCCTAAAGAACGAACAGCTAATGATATGAACAAGAAATATTTGGCAAATTCTAGTTCTTGAATCCAATCGATTATTCCGCAGTTGGTATCCATTTAATCCTGCCATTACCTATAATGCAGCCCGAATTAAAGGATTTTGAGCATCAACTGTTATTTGGTGGTTAGCATCCGGGTCATTTCTATATTTTTAATAACGATATCCGAATGTAGGCAATAATGAAAATAATGCTGTACATGTCATTATATCTCCTGCTTAAAAACGAAGACGAGCAACTGGTTTCCTCCATGCTTCTAATATCGTAACAATTGTTGCTACACTCGGATAATGACGTGTCATCAATGGTGCTCTGTGTACAATATCAAACTGTGGATCAACAACAACAT